>CM044966.1:13358962-13472003 GCA_024516035.1 Bactericera cockerelli
GATAGAGAGACATGTGAGATTGTGAGACAATATGAGATAAGGAATATGAAAAGACGACAATGTAGAAAAGGATACTGAGAAAAGCTGGTTAAAAGAGGAAAAAGATGAAGAAAGAGAGATGAGATAAGGAGAGGAAGAGAAACATGGTCTGTTTGTATTATAATAAAACTGACGGATTGACAAAGACATAAATTAATGAAGACTATTTAAGAAATGGAGGATGGAGGGAAATTTTTATGACACATCTACAGAGACAGTAAGAAAGCTAAGAGCACTGGTAGTCAAGTGGTTAACTACTAGTCTGGTAATACAGGTAGCGTAGGAATCCGTTGGTTCGAATCCCACACAGTGCATGAATTTTTCCTCAATAATTTGAGTTTAGGAATACATAATATTGGCTCTGAGGGTTAGGTGGTAGAAAATGCTTTGAGTATTAACCTCACCTGGTGGTTACATTCAACTAAAGAATGTTATTATTATTATTACTCTCAAATGTAGTCGCCGTGGTAGAGTGAGTTAGCGCGCTAGACATTGCACGCACATTGACCTGGGTTCGATCTCCAGCGGGGCAGGATGGAGGGTAAAACCTCCGTCTCAAATGACCTAGAATAAAAGTTAATAAAAAAAATACCTCCAATTTCTAATATTAGAAATTTCTCGAAAGTAAAAAAAAAAAATATATATGAAAATTTCATGAACAAAACATTAAATTTATCATGACGGTAGCATTAACTTTTTGCATGCATTAATAATTATAATCTTTCTGCATCAGAGAACCTGGATCCGGTTTTATGTAAATCCAAGGTATTTACGTGTACGTAGCTAAATTTGTTTTGTGAAACAAAAATACCTACCGAGAGTACCAAGGAATAATTGTGTATTTATATGTATTGTAACTAGGTATAATAATTATGTATAAACTAGCGGGCCGAGGCATGGCCGTGAAAGCAAAAAATCCTTTTTCGCCAATGGCACGTCTTGTAGTGGGAATTTCGTAAAATCCCGTCTTATTGCACATCTAGACTATAAGACAAAGCTACCTACCAAATTTCAGCTTCCTAGGACTTACCAGTTCGGAGAGAAACAGTTATGAATCAGTTCAGTCAGTCAGTGAGTGAAACTATCTTTTATAAGTATAGATGTGTACGAGTATAGTACCTAGATATGATTATGTATTATATAACTTTATAATGAAAAATTAGATAATACCTATGTATAATAATAAAAAAAAATTAGTGGAAGGTAGCCCAACCAGGCTACCTTCCACTAACAACTTTTGAGGTTAATGCTCAAAGCATTTTCTACCACCTAACGCTCAGAAGTTGCTAGGTGGCGTATAGGTGATGTACTATGTATATTAATTTTTTTGTAAAAATAAAAAATAAAACAAGTTCAAATTCAAAAATCAAATTATGTGGTCACAAACTCAAATGAATGAGGAAAAAAAAAAAAAAAAAAAAAAAAAAAACATGCACTGGGTGGGATTCGAACCAATGGATCCCTGCGTTACCTGGATTACCAGACTAGCGCGTTAACCACTTGACACCTGTCGGAGTGGAACACGAAATTTTGAATCTTATTAGATTAAAAGTGATAGATTCATAGAGAGATAAAAAGAGAAAGATAAGAGAGATAGAGAAATAGAGATATAGAAAGAGAGAGGGTGGGAGAGAAAGGGAGGGAGAGAAAGAAAAGAGAGAGAGAGAGAGAGAGAGAAAGGGAGGGAGAAAAAGAGAGGGAGAGAAAAAGAGAGAGAAAGATACCAAGGGAGGGAGAGAGAAGGGCAATTCATTCACTGCTTTGTTAATGTTCACTCATGTATAAATTTCGAATATTTCTGATAGAGGTGCCTTAACCCCCCCCCCCTCAACTCCTCCCTCAGAGACTTTTTTTCTCCCTCAACATTTTCACTCTCCCCTCTCCTTCCCATATACATTCAAGTGTCCTGAACCACCTCTCTCTCTCTCTCTCTCTCTTTCTTTCTCTCTCTATCTTTCTTTATTTCTCAATCTCTCTCAATCTCAAATTCTCCCTCATCATTCCAAATCTCCCTTCTCCCTCTCCCTTCCATACACATTCTAGTGCCCTTTACCACCTATCTCTCTCTCTCATGCGCTTCCCAGTACTTCTTTCTCTCTCCATCTTTCTTTTTCTCCCTCTTCATTTCTCTCTTTCTCTGTCTCTTTCTCTCTCTCTTTCTTTCTCTCTCTCTTTCTTTATTTCTCTCTCTCTCTCAATCTCGAATTTTCTCTCTCTCATTCGCTTTCTCGTACTCCTTTCTCTCTCTCTCTCTCTCTCTTTCTCTCTTAATTTCTCTCTCTTTCTTTATTTCTCTCCCTCTCAATCTCAAATTCTCTCTCACTCTCTCTCTCTCTCTCAAATTTTCTTTCTCTCATTGTCTTCCTCAATATTACCACCTACTCCCTCCTTTAAAAAAAAAACTCTAGTGGCATGAACTGACTTTCGATGTAAATTTCATTCACACAACCCTTCTTTCTATGTGCACAAAACTCGTTGGACTGACGCACGATTCCTAATTAACAAACCCCCTTCTAAAAATCCTCGCAATTCAAGCCGTGTGTGAAGTAGTTGAATTATTGGTTTTAGCCTGTGTTGCCGAGTGAGTTAGTGCGCTATATAGGCATTGCACTCTCATGGTGACCTGGGTTCGATCCCCAGCGGACCAGGACTTTTTCTGCTCTGTTCTTGGATTTTCGGAGGTCCACTCATACCTTGTGAGCAAAAATGAGTAGTTACATGTATGAGTAACGACCAGTGGCAGCATTACCAGAGTAAAAAGAAATTACTGTAATAGAATCGGAAAAGTGAAGGAAACTCTTAGTAAGGCTGCGCTACCCACAAATTTTGTGAAATTGCCTAGTGCTACACCACAGTAAAACATATAATATATAATGGTACATACACATACATACTTCCCATTTAGATGCTGGATCAACACGAGCGCACGTTGCCCTGACGAATAGATTCAGGTACTAACAAAGATAATATTATAGTCCACCAGTATAGTGTAAAGCAATAAATTTTCCTCATGAGAGAAATAGGCGTGGCAGCCCACAGGTACCTCCCCCTTTATAATTGCACTGGTGGTCAAGTGGTTAACGCGCTAGTCTGGTAATCCAGGTAGCGTAGGGATCCGTTGGTTCGAATCCCACCCAGTGCCTGATTTTTTCCTCATTCATTTGAGTTTGGTAATGGTAATGGTAATGGTTTGAGCGTTAACCTCGCCTGGTCGTTACAATCCACTTAACACTTAGACGACCGGCATGGTTTTTCGTGAATTCTCTTGTGGGCCGGCGATAATACGGCTCTCCGACATTGTGTACCACCGGTGGTACACCCGGTCCATTCCGTACGAACGTGCGTGTACCACCGGTGGTACACCCGGTCGTCTAAGTTTTAACTCTTTGCGGCACAGCTCGGATTTTTTTGAATAACCTTTCCGGCACGGTGGTCCCCAGAAAGACCACTTGGAAAATGTACCTTACTGCACGGTGGTCCATATGAGAACTGTCTTTAGTATCGTCTCAGCACGCTTCACTCAGCCAGGGACCATTCAAGCTTCTTCCTATTGGATAAAAGTTTTCGGCTGTAGTCGGACATTGTCGTAGCTTTCACAAGGCACAACAAGTCAGGAGGGCCCGTGCAGTAAGGGTCCATTTTATGAGGTCCTCCTTGGGACCACCGTGCCGCAAAGAGTTAAGAGTAGTATTATTATATTAACCCGTTATGGTCTGTCTACCCTTCATTATTTCCTAGACTAATTACCATTTGCTTCTCTAACCTTCCTTCACACTCTACTTACTTCCTTACTTAGCTACCTCAGTAGTTTGATCAATAGGGCGCCCCCCCCCCTCTCTATTCAGCAATCACAGCACACAGGTACCGCCCTCTTCTCTTGTGACTCCTCCTCTTCATTGTATCCCCACCTCTCCTCCACTACCCCCCCCCCCCCTCTTTATATATTCAAGAAATCACAACACACAGGCGCCTCCCTCTTCTCTTGTGACTCCTCCTCTTCATTCAACCTCCACCTCTCCTCCACTACCCCCCCTCTTTCTCTATTCAAGGAATTACAACACATAGGCGCCTCCCCCTTTCCTAGTGACTCCTCCTCTTCATTCTACCTCCACCTCTCCTCCACTACCCCCCCCCCTCTTTCTCTATTCAAGGAATCACAACACATAGGTGCCTCCCTCTTCTCTTGTGACTCCTCCTTTTCATTCAACCTCCACCTCTCCTCCACTACCCCCCTCTTTCTCTATTCAAGGAATTACAACACATAGGCGCCTCCCCCTTTCCTAGTGACTCCTCCTCTTCATTCTACCTCCACCTCTCCTCCACTCCCCCCCCCCCCTCTTTATCTATTCAAGGAATCACAACACATAGGCGCCTCCCTCTTTCCTTGTGACTCCTCCTCTTCAATAACAGTGCAAATTTGGATCTCGATCTCACTTTGGAACAATTTAAACAAAGATGTAGGGAGGGCCTGGATATAGGTCTTTAGTCTGTATGCAGAGTCCTTCAAACCTGTTTAAGTTTTACGTAATTGCAGCATTATTGTTGCGTGTAAACAGAGATGAAAAAAAAAATATCCCTCTTTTCTTGTGACTCCTCCTCTACTTTCTACCTCCAACTCTCCTACTTTACCCCTCCCTCCCTCTCTTTCTCTCTCTTCAACACACAGGAACCTCCTCCTCCCCTCTTGTGATCCCCCCCCTTTTTCTTTCTCCTCTTCCCTCTTCTTGGAGGTGGAGTTTACAAGGGGAGGTGAAGATAGGAGGATAAAGGGGGGGGGGGGGGGCTGGGAGGGGGGTGAGGTTAGGGAGGAGGAGTAAAGATGGGGGAGGAGTGAAGATGGGTTGGGAGCGAGAGATTTGTGAATAGCGAGTTGGAAAAGTTTGGTGCCCGAAATCTCAGGGGAGGAGCGAGAGTGATTTTTTCAATTCAGCCCTGGGGGCTTAAGTGAAGTTTCTCGACAACTAATAGAGAGTTCACTCAAGTGTCAAGACAAACAGTCGATGAAATTTATACCCCTACCAGGCACAGTCGCTGCTAAGGAGCTGTTGAACTGCGGCACTCCCAGACGAAAAAGACAGGATATTCTCAAGTGTATAAAGGAGGGGGCTTTAAACAGGGAGTAGACCAGCAGTCTGGCTAGGGAACTATAAACAGGGAGTAGACCAGCAGTCTATCTGTTGGATTATAAACAGGGAGTAGACCAGCATTGGCTTGGTTCTGGGGGCCCTTGTCAATTATTAGCCTCCTTGTAAAGACTGTGGGAGAAGTGCTGAGTCATTCCTCCACTGTCTGCCTACCATCGTTCACGATGACACCCCCCTATGATGATGATAGAAGATTTGCCTAGCTCGTACACGATGAAAACTATGATACATTTCTAGAATAATCAATGCTTAGGTAATTATTATGATTGGCACGGTAAACAAACTCAAACTCTTTAGTCTGGTTTATGTAACAGCACCCCCAAAATATTTTCCCACCGGCCACGACTGATCCCTTTCCTTGAAGGTTCATACGTCTTAATAAAGGTACAAAGGCATTTCACCACTTTTCCGCATGGTCTGTACAGAAATTTCCAAAGATGTGACAACATTTTTGGAAATTTTCTGTACAGAACCATAGACCCATCATGTGTTTGACATCACACAAAACACATGATGGGTCTATGGTTTGTGGTTACCCATCTATTGGTATCTGCTAAATCTATAAATCATCTATAAATCATCATCATATGCTCTCAACATTAAGCTCGCCAACTGTTTATCTTCCACTGAAAAAGGGTATTTAATTATCATATTCGATCATTAGAGCAACATCGTTTAGGCTCAGAGGCTCAAGAAAGAGAGTGATGGCCCTTCCTTATGAAGATGGTGCGGGAATGCCCATTTTTTATTGTTGAATTTTTTCATGGATTTATTATTCATAAATAAATATACTTTATATGTTTTCCCCATGTTATCCTCCCAAGAAATACAAATTTAACCACTTAACCATTCGACCACCAATGCAAGAAGAAAACTTATTCAAGTGAAAACAATCACTCAAACTCGCTCAATGAAATTTTTGTTTACTCGGGACATAAACCACCGACCTCCAGATTACAAGTCTGCCGCCTTATCGATCAAGCTACTGACGTCGGTTAAACACTAATACAATAAAATAACATTGAGAGTCCTTGCCCCTTTTTTTCTATTCATTTTATAATACAAAGTTGTCATATTTGTGTTAATCACTTTTGTGATATCACAACTATTCAAACTTGCTTTACTAAAATACGCTGAAACCGGGACTTGAACCACCGACCTCCAGGTTACAAGTCCACCGCCGTATCGGTCAAGCTACTGAGGTTGATATTATATTATAATTATCATTATAGGTAAGCATAAATGGCAGTAAAAAACTCATACATCACAAGGTATTAAGGTTGAGTTGGGGTTTTATTATGACACTAATATGACAGACGTCATTTATTTACTTCCGAGTCCTGAGCATGAATAATTATTATGATCTTCCTCGTACATTGATGCTAATAATAATATTTTTCTCAGAAGCTGTAGCTCAGGTAAAATACCTTTGTACAATATGTTATCTTGTGATTAAAGAATTGAATAAATTAAAATAATAATAAAAACACTCTGTGTTGGAAGGTAACCACTTGGCGAGGTTAATCTCTTCCACCCAAGGGTTGGATGGAAGAGATTGCCACAGGCAATAACCCCGCCCTTTAGGTAGAACATTAGCTTCATTCTCTTTTTTGTTCTAATTTATTTATTCTATCTATTTTTTTTACAAAAGAAACACAATACTTCCAATTTCTAATAATAGAAATATATCGGAAGTAAAGTGAAGGTTATTTTGTTAAATGAAAGTTACTCTTTAAAGAAACTTTAAAATAAAAAGAAACATTTTTTTTTCAAGTTCACTTTCTAAAATATCTCATTATAGTTCCTTCATACTTGAGGCTTCCTTCAACATACTTCTCATTTTGAAGACATTTTAAAATAAAAACCTTCTTTCTTTCAGATCCGCTCTCTGTATCTCTCAAAAGTCCTTTTAAGCATCTCTGTCTCTTAAAAAAGTCCTTATAAGTTTCTCTCTGTCTCTTTAAAATGTCCTCTTAACCTTTAGCTCTGTGTCTTTCTAAAGTCCTCTGAAATCTCTCTGTCTCTCTCCAAAGTCCTCTTAAAGCAATGTCGTCCAAAAGCCGCAGGCACAGAGAGAGAGAGAGAGAGAGAGAGACTCTTAACCTGTTTTTTTCTTCCTCTATTTTTTCGTTCCATTCTCCATCATTAGTTTTTTTTCTTTGAAAAGACACGGATAGATAGAGAAAGAGACGGAGATAGAGAGATAGAGAAATAAAGCAGGAGGGAGAGTAGGACAAAGAAAGGTATAAATGTATAGAAGGAGAGAGATAATAGAGAGAACGAGAGAGAGAGAGAGGGAGAAAAACAAAGAGAGACAGAGAGAGGGAAAGAAAGGTACAAAAAATAAAGACGCAAGGTTTAGTGAAATAACAAAAACTCAAAAAAGGACAGAAACTTTTTAATTTAGTTGGAAAGAGAAAGAAAGAGGGAGAGAGAGAGAGAGAGGCGGGGTTTCAGATTAAAACCAAAAAGTAAGGAAAAAGAAGAGATTGTGATAGAGAAGGAACGACGATTAAGGTGAGAGATAAAGAGAAAGAGTGTTGGAGAAGGAGAGGAGAGAGAGAGAGAGAGAGAGAGAGAGAGAGAGAAGTAGATTGAGATGAAAGTAAAATAAAATAATAGAAAGGCAAAGGGAGAGAGGAAGAGATATTTAGAAAGAGCGAGGGAGAAAGAGGGAGGGACATAGATATATAGAGAGAGAGAAAAAGAGGGGAGAGAGAGAGAAGAAGAGAGAAGAAGAAGAGAGAGAGAGAGACAGAGAGAAAGAAGGGGGAGAGATAGAGAGGAAGAGAAAGAGAGAGAGATTGGGAGAGGGGAGAGAGAGGGAGGGAGGGAGGTAGAGAGAGAAAGAGAGAGAGAGGGAGGGAGATATAGAGAGAAAGAGAGAGAGAAAGTGACAGGGAGAGAGAGAGAGAGAGAGAGAGAGAGAGAGAGAGAGAGAGAGGGAGGGGAGAGAGAGAGAGATAGTGTCAGCAGCTGGATAGAGTATCTTCTTTAATTATTTTTTCTCCTAACAAAAGTCAACCTCCGTTTTATAATAACAGAATTCAGTATGCAAAAGTAAACATCTCCAGTATAGAAGCTTTCAGACAGCAAAGCTTTTAGAAAGTTGACATACATTTAGTTCATCTATGTACCATGTACCTATCCTATATGTACACATTTTTATATTTTGTAGGTTCCTACAAAACGCAAAAATCAGCAAACATACATATTACTTCCGACGAATTTCTGCTTTATGTTTCAGTAGAGCCAGACTGTCCCTCAAGAAAATAGATGGGCTGAATAAAACAGGAATAATTTTAAGATAAGCCGGACTCTAGCTCAACTTTAGGTCTTCAAGTCGGACTATAGTGCTCTGTGATTGGTTGAAACGCCGACTTGAGGGAGTCTGGCTTATCCTTATTATTTTAATCCTATTTTATAGTAATTTGGCCCTAAGATTATTTATAGGTAGGTCCAGCCAAATGTGTTATTCTTCTCTATTTTTAATTAGCCAAGCCATCACATAGCACCGGTCTATACGAGCCACAAAAAACGATGGCAAATATTTACACAGTAAAATTTCTTGCTATTTGTTCAGCATAGAAAATCATAATGAGAGTGCACTAATAGGTAAACGCTTAAGCACTCGCTTGCCATGCGGAAGGTCCCGGGTTCAAACCCCCGCGCCGACAAAAAAAATGTATACAAAATGATTTGGTTACAGTTGTTTTAAAGGGAAATCTTCCGGTGCGTTTGTGTTGACCCAGCACCTAAATGGGAAGTATTGTGTCACTTCTCGGTCATCAGAGGGGAGTCATAGTACGGGATGGGGAGGCTACAACAGAGACCACAAGCGTCTACAGTAGCTCCTGTTTCATGGCTACGAAATAAAAAGACTGTGAAATACTCATCTTTAAAAAAAGAGTTTCAGAGCCTTAGGGTACTTATTAGCTGTGAAACAGCAGCTACTGTAGACGCTTGTGGTCTCTATTGTAGTTTGCTCAATGCTCATCCCGTAGTATGCATTGACTCTGATGGGCAAGAAGTGGCATAGTACTTCCCATTTAGGTGCACTGGTAGTCTGGTAATCCAGGTAACGTAGGGATCCGTTTTTTCGAATCCCACCCAATGCATGAATTTTTCATCATTTATTTAAGTATGGCTACGTAATAATTATACTCTGAGGGTGAAGTGATAGAAAATATTTAGAACACTAACCTCGCCTGGTGGTTACTTTCCACTAAAAGATTTGTATTACTATACCTAATAATTTTTAATTACTTTGTCTGTTGCAGGTAAGTTACTAACGGATAAATAACTTTTAGTTAAGGAAAGCGGGTAAGTAGTTTCTTATGAAAATATTAATAAGGTTTATCCTATTTTTAGTATTATACAATAAAACCAATACAATTTTTATAATTACTTGTTTCTACATACCTACTATGTCCTATTAATAAAGAGTTACATAATAATAATATAGATGACCATGATTTTTTTTAAAGTTAGGATTATTTAGTCAATTTAATTAACTAGTCATAAGTGTTTTATGTAGATGTAATCCTATTCATAAGTGCTTTAGTCTGAATATGCAATTATAAGTGTTTTTTATGTAAAAAATGGGCCTAACCCGTAAATTTGTATAAAAAAATGATATCTTAATAAGATTTTTTTATTACGCGTTATGTGCACGTTCAAGAAAAACTATATTTTTGAATTTATTATACTCGGATGATAAAACGCTACAGAATTATTTACGAGCTAGTTCAATAATAAAGTCATAATCGTAAATATGATGTAGAAAAGCCATAAAAACAATATAAATCTAGACAAGCAAGAACATAGATGGAAAGCAGGGAGAATAGACAGCGAAGATCTCTGTGAATATTTACATTATTTTGCTGAAGTTTATGTTAGTCGACTAAGCTTTACAAGAGCATAAAAAACAGGCTAGATAAACATGGAAATTGAAAGGGAAAATTGTCAGAATGGAACACTTCCATTCTGATGCACAGAAGATGACGCGGCACAATAATATTATGTATAGGGAGTTGCAGAAGTCCGTGGATAAATTGCAATCATCATCATAGGGTGGCGTCATCGTGAATGATGGTAGCCAGACAGTGGAGGAATGACTCAGCACTTCTACCACTGTCTTTACAAGGAAACTAATAATTGACAAGGGCCCCCAGAAACAAATAAATGCTGGTCAACTCCTTGTTTATAGTTTATACTCGTATAATAAATAATACCTAAATTTAGGTATTTTTTTAAATACCTAAGCGGACTAATTGTGAGATTGCTACAAGAAAAAACAAAGAAAAAGAAATGAAAAAAAAATAGGGCCATATTATGAAACAGAATTAACCTGAGCCAAACACGCTCTCAAGTTGGAATTTGAACCAATCAACACCCCTTCAACCAATCAACAGTACCCCTTCAACTTTTATCTTGGAATCTTGGATGAATGACTTTTTAAATATTTTTATCTACAGTTAAAAATTGAAGAAAATTCAGGAATAGTTAAATCTGAGACACATTAAAAGTTATCATATTTGTTTCACTTTCGTGATATCAAAACCACTCAAACTCACTTTACTAAATCTACGCTGAAATCGTGACTTGAACTACTGCTCTCCAGATTACAAGTCCGCCGTCTTATCTATCAAACTACTGAGGTTGGTAAGAAACATTAAAAGTCGAAGATCTAAAATTGTCTAAAGGGTTAAAAATATTCTTCAAAGAAAAATATTCGGAATTTATCTACTTCACGATTTCCAAATGCCTTTAAAGTCACCCTGTAGAAAAATAGAAATAATGTGAAAATATGAAGGAATAATAAAAATGGAAAAAAGGTCTAGGAAGAAATAGCAGAGAGTGGAGGTCAAGGCCAAACTTATGAATTTTTTTGGACCATTACATACATCATTATTTTTTCAATTCTTTGGATTTAAAAATAAATAAATAAATGTGTTTCTTTGTTATTATATCACAATTTTTAGTGGGTAGCGCAGAAGTATAGGGCTTTTCCAAATCTCTATTCTAATATCTTATTTTTGCCTATAATTCTGGTACTGGTCGCTGCTCACATTAAAGCAGCTACTCATTTTTCCTCACGAGGTATGTGTGGACTTGGATTTAAAAAAAAAGAAAGAAAGTTTAAAGTTCTACAGCGTGAGGAAGAAGAAGAGTATAAAGAGTTCACAGTAAATTAATCTTGATGTGGTGAAAACTACATTAACAAAAACAAGGGTTGGGTAGGCAATCTCTTCCACCCTTTAGTTAGGACACATGAAACTATTTTTTTTCTCCATTTTATTGTTTATATTGTTTCCATTTTTATTTTTCATAATAATTATTCGTATTGTAGGTAACCTACCTACATATATTATATATGTCTTTGTAACTAATAAAGCATTTAATAAAGTAATGAAAGTAGTCACTGTGGCAGAGCGAGTTAGCGCGCTAGGCATTGCACACATGGTGACCTGGGTTCGATTCCCAGCGGGGGAGGATTTTTTCTGCTCTGTACTTGGATGTTCGGGGTCCACTCATACCTCGTGAGGAAAAATGAGTAGCTGCTTTAATGTGAAGCAGCGACCAGTGGCAGAATCTTAGGCAAAAAAATAATACAAGATATTGTAAATTAAAGTGGTGTAAAGTCCTATGATTCTGCGCTACCCACTAAAATTGGTAATGGTAATGGTAATGGTAATGGTGCTCAAAGGCACTTGTATTTACGGAAAGAGTCCATATAAACATGTCACAAATAACAAAAGTTAAAAAATAAAATACAATATAAAATTAGAAAATAACCTTTCAAAATTTAAAATATGGGTGCTAAAATATGACAAAATACAAATTAATAATTCTAACATTTAAATGTCAGAAAAAAATCAAAAATAAAAATACTAAACAAAAATTAGACATTATAAGATTCAAAATTAGGGTAATAAGATGTGACAAGAAAGTAATAATCAGAATATAAATATACATAAAGAACAAAATATTATCGAACAAAAAACATGACTAGAAAAATAAAGAATACAGAGATATATCACAGTTGATTTGCATGTCTCATCATCCTGTTAATAGGAGCATAGAACATATAATTAGTCCTACAGAAGTTAACATAGTAGGTGTCATTTTTTCTGAGCCGCCTGTGACAGTCAAAACTAACCAATTCGAGTAATTTGGCGCAGTCAATACCCCCACTACTTGTGTTATTATGTCACAAATTGTGACATAATAACACAAAGAATAAGCATTATTATTATTATTAATAAAGTAATGAAAAAACTGATTGAACAAAAATTGAGTACCTATGTGAACGAAATTGAATGAACAAAAATTAACAAAAGCGTCTCTATAATTATTATAATTTGACCATCATAATGATAGCCATTTTCACCCAAATCTTCGCTTAGCTCGACGTTTTTTATTATGATGTGGTTTTTCTGATCTGTTCTTGGACGTTCGGGGTCCACTCATACGTCGTGAGGAAAAATGAGTAGTTACTTTTATGAGTAATGCTGCGCTACCCACAAAAATTGTGAAGAGGCCTTGTGCTTCACCACAAATAAAATCATACTCACATACACATACATAGAAATATATACAAAAATACACATACATAGAAATACATACACAAATACACATACATAGAAAATCATACTTACATACACATACATAGAAAATCATACTTACATACACATACATAGAAAATCATACTTACATACACATACATAGAAAATCATACTTACATACACATACATAGAAAATCATACTTACATACACATACATAGAAAATCATACTTACATACACATACATAGAAAATCATACTTACATACACATACATATAAAATCATACTTACATACACATACATAGAAAATCATACTTACTTTCACATACATAGAAAATCATACATACATATACATACATAGAAAATCATACTTACATACACATACATAGAAAATCATACTTACATACACATACATAGAAAATCATACTTACATACACATACATAGAAAATCATACTTACATACACATACATAGAAAATCATACTTACATACACATACATAGAAAATCATACTTACATACACATACATAGAAAATCATACTTACATACACATACATAGAAAATCATACTTACATACACATACAAAGAAACGGACAAGTGCCGCTCGAGAACAAGGTAGACCTCACTTCGCTACTCTTCGTTCCCAATAATAAAAGAAAATTCAGAAAATCCACACAAACATACAGAAGACTTGTCGATACAAAGATACAGAATACTAGAGATGATTTTCATTTTGTAATTGAACAAGTTGAAATATCTGGAACACAAGTTGATATATCTGGAACACCAAAAATAAATCGACAGCACATTTATTTTCTCGGTTTCTCTCTCTCTCTCAATTTCAAACTTGCTCTTGAAACCATTTCTTAGACAACTACGTTCAACTTTGTCTCGATAACAGTGTGGTGATTTTGATAATAATAAAAAAAGATGAAAAAATAATAATTTTGATAATAACGATATTAAAAAAACATAATAATAGTAATAATTTTGATAATGATGATAATAAAAGAAGAAGATGATAATAATAATAATAATATTTTTATAATAATGATGGTAAAAAAGATACTAATAGTAATGGTTTTGATAATATCGATAGTAAAAAACACTGTCAATTATGGACACTATATGTTTAGTACTAAAAACCAGTTCCCCTTTATCCTATCGTACCTATCGCGTTCAACACCGTGTGTCGGCGACTTAACTTATTAATCACCCCGTGTGTCGTCGACCTTCGCCTTCTACCGAAGTGCAACTTGCATTCAGAGCTCGTTAGCAAGTTTGTGGTACCTACTGCATGAGGTACCTAACGCAAGGAGGCGATCAGTCTGTCATAATTCGTCATCGTGTAAGTGATCCCCTTATCTTGTGTAATATCTATCTGTGTAATCAAATCATCTATTTGAACATCTTTTAGTGAAAACCGCGAAAGGTAACCTTTGAGCGTCAACGCATCCTACTAAAGTCCCAACATAACTGGTTCGTTCGGTCCGGAAGCCTCTTAAATCTTTTTGTTTGGGTTTTTTTAATTGTTAAAACTTTTGTCAGTGAAGCTTCTGTTCATTGAAGCGTCGCGTTACGCGTTCGTGGTAACTTTCAAAGTTTTGTGATCTCATTTTATCTTGTGTATGGAGCTCAATTCTCTTTGCAGTGTTCTTTCTTCAGCTAGAGGAAATCTCCTTATCAAATCTCATCATCCTGTGTGTGAAAACTGGATCTGTATCAGATAAGTTTAGCTTTTAAGTTACTTATTATTTATATCCAAAATGGCGATCTGAAAGCCTAGTCGGCTTCTCTCTTTGGTTGCTATCTTTATCATGTGTTATTTATCTCCCTTACCAAATTTCAAACTAAAACAGAAGTTGCGATAGAACAGCATTGTGGGTTGATCGGTAAACAATATAATTTTATTTTGCTTTAATCAAAACAATTATTTGATTTTATTGTTTATTTTATTTTTATCGCGATCTCTCAGCATTTTTATTAATCACTTAAGTGACTATTAATTGAACTTTTTTCATTGTGCTGTGAATTAAATAAGCTAATTATTATAATTCAAATTGTGATTATTTTTACTTCAGTGGAGATTGAATACCATCGACTTACTTTTGATTTCGGATTCTCATTAGGAGATACCTACACCGCGTACCTACTGATAACAAAGACGTGTTCTTTTATAGTCTATTTTATACCATTTTTCTATAGTCTATACTTACTTAGTTAAATTGGTATATAATTGATTATTTTTATATTTATTTAATTATTTACATTTAAAATTAAATCTTTTTAGTGACTTATCTTTCATCATACCTTGTGAAATAGTGAAATTTTTTCTTCATTTTTGGGAAAAGTTAATTTTACTTGTGTTAATTTTTTTTATTTAAATCCCTTTTGACCTGATTTTGAAGTGTTAAACTTTTTAAATAATTAATCATTTTTACTTTTCCTTTTGGAAACCTTTATTTTCACGTGTGTTTTAATTTGATCTTTTCATTACTTTTTTGAATATGGTGTCAGTTATTTTTAAATATATTTCAAACTAGTGATTTATGATTTTGTAAATAATTTCAATTGTTTACTTATTTTGGATTTTCCTGTGTTATTTGATCATTTATTTTTTTTTTCTCGTGAATTTATCTTTTTTTGAAAAGTTTATCGTCAATTGGGATTTTTGACTTTTTTATTTGTGGCTTTATGGATTTCCATTAATAAGCCAAATTTCCTCCTGCTGAGGAGATATTGTGAAAAATGATCGTGTGACGTGGGTTTGATCACTTCAAAATTTATCTTATTTCTAAAATTCATTTCTTTATTTTTTATATTTTGGAATTAATTATTTTGAATATCTACCTAACCGTGCAGTATCTTTATCTTTTGTATGATATCTATATGCACACCGTGTGACGTGTGTAAGTATTTACTATTCAGTGAATTAAAATATTTTATCTAAATTTTCACTTTGGATCTTTTATGATTTATATCTGTAAGGTAAGTTTGTTATTACTTTTTTAACAAGTTGGTATTTTTTTGTTGTGTTATCATTCTCTTAAAATGTCTCTTACTAAAGCTCAACAAATGGAGCAGTTTATCAAGGCGCGTGAGAGATATCAAACCAGAGTGCAAGATTGTATGGATCTCATAGGCAAGAATGATAAACAACAGATCTTTCGTGTCAGGTGTGAAAATCTTTCAACCACTTGGGATAAATTCGAGTATGTGACAGATCAGATTCACATCCTCAACGCCCAGCTCAAATCAACAGAGGAACCTACGTCTACTGTGGAGGAGACCAAGAAGTTTGAGGAGTTGTTCTTTCAGGTGAAGGCTCATCTTGCCCAACTAAATCAAGAAGCTGCAGAGGCTGAGGCTGCTGCTGCATCCAGTTTTCGTGCATCAACGTCACGTGACTCTACCAACCATTCTTCATTCAAGCTTAAGCTACCCACCATTTCTATTCCTATCTTCTCGGGTGACATAACAGCATTTCCATCGTGGAAATCTCTGTACGACGAGATCGTACACACGTGTAATCAACTTAGTGACATACAAAAATTTTCTTACCTGAAGCAATACCTACAGGGTCCTGCTTTATCCACCATTGAAAATGTATCATTTTCTGCTGCCAATTACCCATTGGCTTATCGTACCTTGTGTGATCGGTTTTCTAAAAAACGAATCATTGCTGCTTGTCATTTAAATAAAATCTTACAGTTTCAACCTCTGACTAAAGATACAGTTACCAGTCTTTCATCTTATCTTGATGAATTCTGTACAACTGTTGAATCTCTGCGAGGTCTTAATCTACCTGACTTCCGTGAATTTGTCTTGGTTCATCATTGCTTACGAGCATTGGACCCTAAAACTCGTATGGAGTTTGAGACCGAAAAAGCAAATGTGGCTTTTCCAAATTATGACGATGTGGTAAGTTTCGTGAAAGCAAAACGATCTGTGCTTGAAGTTTACTCAGTCGAGTCAACTTCAACTTCTCATCAGAGTGTTGTGAAATCTAAGCCCCAGACCACATCTAAGATGCTGGTAGCTACCAATGTGGAGCCCGAAAATAAGGCTCAATTATCTAAACCTTTCAATTCTAACCGAGAATACATCTCAGCTAGAAAGTGTTCTGCATGTGATCACGTGGGTCACATGCTATCAAAGTGTTACAAGTTCTTGAAGATGGATCCATCTCAGAGGTTCACTGTGGTGAAACAAGCCAAATTGTGTTTTGGTTGTTTTGGATCTACCCATTCTTCATTGAACTGTCAATCAAAGTATAAGTGTCGTGTGTGTAATAGTTCCTCACATAACACTTTATTACATCCTGTGTCTAGTGATCAGAAGCCCTCGACTTCTACTAATCTACCTATCAGTGGTGTTATGCAATCTAGTTTGCAATCGTGTTCCAGTATTCTTCTGGGTACGGCTATCGTGAAAGTGCAAGACTACATGGGAGCCTGGATTCCGGTGCGCTGTGTTATCGATCCCGGAAGTCAAATTTCTGCTGTGACGGAGAAGTTGGCGCAAACCCTCAACCTACCAAGAGGACGTTCAACCATCCAGATATCAGGAATTGGATCCGCGAATCCAATTCAATCCAGGGGAGAGGTCAAGTGTGAAGTTTCTCCTCACTTGGAGTCCAGCTGTGAGCCCTTATGTGTTCATGCCGTGGTTTTGCCAAGAATCGCTGCTGACTTGCCGTCATTCATCCCAACATCTGTGCTGCAACGTTTTGCTCATTTGCAACTTGCAGATTCATCTTATCTTCACAAACAAGTCTCAACGTGTATTGACATGTTGATTGGTGCTGAGCATTACGCTCATATCGTGTTATCTAATATGCCGATCATTACAGGATTTCCATCCGCAATTCCAAGCAAGTTTGGGTGGCTTCTTATGGGTAGTGTTCGGGAAGATGGTGTCGATTCTTCCACCAACCAACCCAAATGTACATCGCTCTTTATATCCAGCATTGAAGATCCTATTTCCACTCAACTTCAACGGTTCTGGGAGATGGAGAATGTAAGTGACATTCCTCCCGTGGAAAATCCTGAAGATCTCGCATGTGAAGAACATTTCGTGAGAACTCACTATCGTGATCCATCTGGTGCGTATGTTGTAAGCTTGCCATTTCGCAACAATCAACCTCCTAATCTAGGAACTAATAAATCTCAAGCGGTAAGTCGTCTTTCTAGCTTAAAGAAAAGATTAGACAAGAACCCCAAATTAAAAGAACTCTATGCTGATAATCTGAATGATTACCTGATCAAAGGTCATATGGTTCCTACTAATATGTCGTCTGATTATCTCCTCGTTCATCATGGTGTACATAAAGAGAGTTCTAGTACCACCAAACTCCGTGTTGTGTTTGACCCTAATGTGAAGGGTTCTAATCAGTTGAGCTTAGCCGAGTCTCTCATGGTAGGCCCCAAATTGCAGAAGGATATTGGCGACCTTCTAACTACCTTCAGACTGAATGCAGTGGCATTGACTTGTGACATTCAAGCTATGTATCGGTCTATCTGGGTGACAGAGGCTGATCGAAAGTATCAACATATTTTATGGATGGAAAAAGATAATCCGGAATTCAAAGAATTTGAATTAACAACCGTGACTTTTGGGCTTCCTCCAAGCCCTTTTCAGGCACAGAGGGTGCTTAAGCAACTCGTGCTAGATGAAGGATCTAACTATCCCTGTGCTGCTCCCGTCGTGTTAGATGACATCTATGTTGATGATGTCGTCACCGGGAGTCAGAGTGTATCAGAGGTCATCGACCTCAGAGATCAGCTTATCGCATTGCTTCGTGCTGGAGGCTTCAGTGTGCGTAAGTTTGCCTCCTCTCATCCAGATGTGCTGGATGATCTGCCACCAGAGGCATGTGAGCTGTCTCATAATCTGGGATCTGACGACTCAATCAAACTTTTGGGTATGAAGTGGAATCCAACAAGTGATGTCTTCTTTTACTCGATCATTCCTCCTGAATCAACTGAAATGACGAAGAGAAAAATCTTGAGCAGTGTGGCATCCATTTATGATCTGAATGGATATCTTAGCCCCATTACCATTTGGATGAAGATATTCTTACAGAAGATGTGGCTTGACAGCAATCTTTCGTGGGATACTCCTCTCTCCGAACATCTTCAGGAGAAATGGAAGACATTCACTTCAGAATTGCCGTTGGTGAGTGACATCAAAATTTCTCGTTACATTCCATCGGCTAATTCCAAATCCATCAGTCTGGTTGGTTTTGCTGATGCGTCCATTTCTGCGTACTCATGTGTTGTGTATCTCCGTGTTTGTGATCCTGGCGATGATGTCAGAACCTATCTAATCCGTGCGAAAAGTAAAGTTGCACCTTTGAAAGTGCAAACTATCAATCGTCTTGAACTCAATGCAGCTTACTTGCTTGTAAAGACAGTCAAATCATTGAAATTTTTATCTCAAAGACTATCGATAGATAACGTGTATTTATTTTCAGATAGTGCTGTGGTGCTTTCGTGGTTGAAAACTCCACCATATCTCCTGAAAATCTATGTGGGAAATCGCGTGACTCAAATTCTCGAGTCATCTGAACCAAGTCAATGGCGACACGTCACCACTGACAAGAATAGTGCGGATCCTGCTAGTAGAGGGTTGATGCCATCTCAACTTGTGAGCAATGGATTGTGGTTTAAAGGCCCATCATTCCTCAAGCAATCGCCGGAAGTGTGGCCAAAACCGTTGGCTACTGTGCAACAACCTATTCCCGAGTTGAGACCTTCTACTACACTTGTGATCAAAACGGAAGATAACTATTTAATGAAAACTATTGAAAAGTTTTCTTCCCTTACCAAAGTGAAACGTGTCATAGCGTTTGTGTTACGCTTCATCGACAACTGTCGAAATCGTGCATCACCGATAGTGTCATCAAATCTAACTTTATCAGAACTGGATCGTGCTCTAACTCAGTGCATCCGTATCACTCAACAGTGTCACATGAATGATGAGTTGAAATCAGTCAGTCTTGGTCAACCGTGTGCTGCTCATCTGCGGAATCTCTCGCCGATCATCAACTCAACAGGGATTCTTGCTGTGGGGGGGAGGCTCTCTCGTGCTCCCATCCCTGAAGGATCGAAGCATCCAATACTTCTTCCCGCTAAAGCGTATTTGACCAAGCTGCTCATTGAATCCTATCATCAACTAACTCTTCATGGTGGACCAAAAGTTGTGCAATCCTTGCTCCAGCGGAAATACTGGATTATCGGAGCACGAAATCAGATTCGAAGTATCTTATCAAAGTGTGTTCAGTGTGTGAAAATGAAACCTCTGTTTCATCAACCTGTGATGGCAGACCTACCTGTGTCCCGTTTTGCGCAAGGACGCGCATTCATCAATGTGGGAGTGGATCTTGCGGGTCCTTTTTCTCTCAAGTCTGGACCTCGTCGGAATTCTCCCATTGTGAAGGCGTACTTCGCAATCTTCATTTGTATGGCGACAAAGGCAATTCATCTGGAGCTTCTTTCATCTCTCTCCACTCCGTGCTTCTTAGCGTCATTGGATCGCTTCATCGGAAGACGTGGTCTTCCTTCGTCAATCTACTCTGACAATGGCACCAATTTCCAGGGAGCTGCTCGCCATATATCTGAAACTTATCAGTTCCTTTTGAACTCTCATGATCAAATTGCATCTCATCTTCTTCTGAAGGAGATATCCTGGATCTTCAACCCTCCATCGGCTCCCAATTTCGGTGGATTGTGGGAGGCAGGAGTAAAATCTGTGAAAGGACATTTGAAGCATGTGATAAGTGATCACTCCTTCAATTATGAAGAGTTTAATACTCTGCTTGTCCAGATCGAGGCGATCTTGAATAGTCGTCCTCTGTGTGCTCTTGGAGCAAATCCCAATGATGGTGTGGACATCCTCACTCCAGGTCATTTCTTGACTGGAGCTCCACTTCTGGCGCGGCCTGAGAGTGATGTATCTCAAACCTACATTCCACCTTTGAAGCGTTGGCTTCTCATCGTTCAAGCATCTCAATGTTTCTGGAAAAGATGGAGATCAGATTATCTCAACACTCTCATCCAGAGAAACAAGTGGACATCATCCTCCAATAGTCTGAAGATCAATGACGTTGTTATAATCCAGAGTCAATCTTCTCCACCTCAACAATGGCCGTTGGGTGTAGTTACCAAGGTGATGCCTGGCGAGGACAATGTGGTCCGTGTGGTGACTGTGAGGACAGCCAATGGTGAGCTGATCCGTCCTGTGTCCAAACTGGCGGTGCTACCTGTGAGTGCTCCGCAACAGTGATCAGGCCTGTGGGCTTCATTCTTTTTTGTAAATACTTGGTGATTTTATCTTGTTTTTTTTTTTCTCTCTTTTTCTTAATTTTGATTAATAAAATTAACCTTAAATTGTGGTGGTGGAATCTTTTGCTGAGAGATCATGCGAATATTTTTTGTGTATTTTATTAGAAATCAAGTGGATTTCTGATAACCAGTTTCGTTTTTCTTTTTTACTTATCTTGTGTTTTGGAAATCAAGTAGATTTCTGAGTATCAAATGAACTTATCTTTTATGAGACCCCAGTTTTCTCATATTGCCTATCTTCCTCCTGATTCCAATTAGTCTAAAGGAAGAACAGTGAAGTGGGAAAATAGCATCCTATTTTGTGGGGGGGAATGTTTAGTACTAAAAACCAGTTCCCCTTTATCCTATCGTACCTATCGCGTTCAACACCGTGTGTCGGCGACTTAACTTATTAATCACCCCGTGTGTCGTCGACCTTCGCCTTCTACCGAAGTGCAACTTGCACATACATAGAAAATCATACTTACATACACATACATAGAAAATCATACTTACATACACATACATAGAAAATCATACTTACATACACATACATATAAAATCATACTTACATACACATACATAGAAAATCATACTTTACTTTCACATACATAGAAAATCATACATACATATACATACATAAAAAAATCATACTTACATACACATACATAGAAATCATACTTACATACACATACATAGAAAATCATACTTACATACACATACATAGAAAATCATACTTACATACACATACATAGAAAATCATACTTACATACACATACATAGAAAATCATAACTTACATACACATACATAGAAAATCATACTTACATACACATACATAGAAAATCATACTTACATACACATACAAAGAAACGGACAAGTGCCGCTCGAGAACAAGGTAGACCTCACTTCGCTACTCTTCGTTCCCAATAATAAAAAGAAAATTCAGAAAATCCACACAAACATACAGAAGACTTGTCGATACAAAGATACAGAATACTAGAGATGATTTTCATTTTGTAATTGAACAAGTTGAAATATCTGGAACACAAGTTGATATAATCCGGAACACCAAAAATAAATCGACAGCACATTTATTTTCTCGGTTTCTCTCTCTCTCTCAATTTCAAACTTGCTCTTGAAACCATTTCTTAGACAACTACGTTCAACTTTGTCTCGATAACAGTGTGGTGATTTTGATAATAATAAAAAAAGATGAAAAAATAATAATTTTGATAATAACGATATTAAAAAAAACATAATAATAGTAATAATTTTGATAATGATGATAATAAAAGAAGAAGATGATAATAATAATAATAATAATATTTTATAATAATGATGGTAAAAAAGATACTAATAGTAATGGTTTTGATAATATCGATAGTAAAAAAACACTGTCAATTATGGACACTATATGTTTAGTACTAAAAACCAGTTCCCCTTTATCCTATCGTACCTATCGCGTTCAACACCGTGTGTCGGCGACTTAACTTATTAATCACCCCGTGTGTCGTCGACCTTCGCCTTCTACCGAAGTGCAACTTGCATTCAGAGCTCGTTAGCAAGTTTGTGGTACCTACTGCATGAGGTACCTAACGCAAGGAGGCGATCAGTCTGTCATAATTCGTCATCGTGTAAGTGATCCCCTTATCTTGTGTAATATCTATCTGTGTAATCAAATCATCTATTTGAACATCTTTTAGTGAAAACCGCGAAAGGTAACCTTTGAGCGTCAACGCATCCTACTAAAGTCCCAACATAACTGGTTCGTTCGGTCCGGAAGCCTCTTAAATCTTTTTGTTTGGGTTTTTTTAATTGTTAAAACTTTTGTCAGTGAAGCTTCTGTTCATTGAAGCGTCGCGTTACGCGTTCGTGGTAACTTTCAAAGTTTTGTGATCTCATTTTATCTTGTGTATGGAGCTCAATTCTCTTTGCAGTGTTCTTTCTTCAGCTAGAGGAAATCTCCTTATCAAATCTCATCATCCTGTGTGTGAAAACTGGATCTGTATCAGATAAGTTTAGCTTTTAAGTTACTTATTATTTATATCCAAAATGGCGATCTGAAAGCCTAGTCGGCTTCTCTCTTTGGTTGCTATCTTTATCATGTGTTATTTATCTCCCTTACCAAATTTCAAACTAAAACAGAAGTTGCGATAGAACAGCATTGTGGGTTGATCGGTAAACAATATAATTTTATTTTGCTTTAATCAAAACAATTATTTGATTTTATTGTTTATTTTATTTTTATCGCGATCTCTCAGCATTTTTATTAATCACTTAAGTGACTATTAATTGAACTTTTTTCATTGTGCTGTGAATTAAATAAGCTAATTATTATAATTCAAATTGTGATTATTTTTACTTCAGTGGAGATTGAATACCATCGACTTACTTTTGATTTCGGATTCTCATTAGGAGATACCTACACCGCGTACCTACTGATAACAAAGACGTGTTCTTTTATAGTCTATTTTATACCATTTTTCTATAGTCTATACTTACTTAGTTAAATTGGTATATAATTGATTATTTTTATATTTATTTAATTATTTACATTTAAAATTAAATCTTTTTAGTGACTTATCTTTCATCATACCTTGTGAAATAGTGAAATTTTTTCTTCATTTTTGGGAAAAGTTAATTTTACTTGTGTTAATTTTTTTTATTTAAATCCCTTTTGACCTGATTTTGAAGTGTTAAACTTTTTAAATAATTAATCATTTTTACTTTTCCTTTTGGAAACCTTTATTTTCACGTGTGTTTTAATTTGATCTTTTCATTACTTTTTTGAATATGGTGTCAGTTATTTTTAAATATATTTCAAACTAGTGATTTATGATTTTGTAAATAATTTCAATTGTTTACTTATTTTGGATTTTCCTGTGTTATTTGATCATTTATTTTTTTTTTCTCGTGAATTTATCTTTTTTTGAAAAGTTTATCGTCAATTGGGATTTTTGACTTTTTTATTTGTGGCTTTATGGATTTCCATTAATAAGCCAAATTTCCTCCTGCTGAGGAGATATTGTGAAAAATGATCGTGTGACGTGGGTTTGATCACTTCAAAATTTATCTTATTTCTAAAATTCATTTCTTTATTTTTTATATTTTGGAATTAATTATTTTGAATATCTACCTAACCGTGCAGTATCTTTATCTTTTGTATGATATCTATATGCACACCGTGTGACGTGTGTAAGTATTTACTATTCAGTGAATTAAAATATTTTATCTAAATTTTTCACTTTGGATCTTTTATGATTTATATCTGTAAGGTAAGTTTGTTATTACTTTTTTAACAAGTTGGTATTTTTTTGTTGTGTTATCATTCTCTTAAAATGTCTCTTACTAAAGCTCAACAAATGGAGCAGTTTATCAAGGCGCGTGAGAGATATCAAACCAGAGTGCAAGATTGTATGGATCTCATAGGCAAGAATGATAAACAACAGATCTTTCGTGTCAGGTGTGAAAATCTTTCAACCACTTGGGATAAATTCGAGTATGTGACAGATCAGATTCACATCCTCAACGCCCAGCTCAAATCAACAGAGGAACCTACGTCTACTGTGGAGGAGACCAAGAAGTTTGAGGAGTTGTTCTTTCAGGTGAAGGCTCATCTTGCCCAACTAAATCAAGAAGCTGCAGAGGCTGAGGCTGCTGCTGCATCCAGTTTTCGTGCATCAACGTCACGTGACTCTACCAACCATTCTTCATTCAAGCTTAAGCTACCCACCATTTCTATTCCTATCTTCTCGGGTGACATAACAGCATTTCCATCGTGGAAATCTCTGTACGACGAGATCGTACACACGTGTAATCAACTTAGTGACATACAAAAATTTTCTTACCTGAAGCAATACCTACAGGGTCCTGCTTTATCCACCATTGAAAATGTATCATTTTCTGCTGCCAATTACCCATTGGCTTATCGTACCTTGTGTGATCGGTTTTCTAAAAACGAATCATTGCTGCTTGTCATTTAAATAAAATCTTACAGTTTCAACCTCTGACTAAAGATACAGTTACCAGTCTTTCATCTTATCTTGATGAATTCTGTACAACTGTTGAATCTCTGCGAGGTCTTAATCTACCTGACTTCCGTGAATTTGTCTTGGTTCATCATTGCTTACGAGCATTGGACCCTAAAACTCGTATGGAGTTTGAGACCGAAAAAGCAAATGTGGCTTTTCCAAATTATGACGATGTGGTAAGTTTCGTGAAAGCAAAACGATCTGTGCTTGAAGTTTACTCAGTCGAGTCAACTTCAACTTCTCATCAGAGTGTTGTGAAATCTAAGCCCCAGACCACATCTAAGATGCTGGTAGCTACCAATGTGGAGCCCGAAAATAAGGCTCAATTATCTAAACCTTTCAATTCTAACCGAGAATACATCTCAGCTAGAAAGTGTTCTGCATGTGATCACGTGGGTCACATGCTATCAAAGTGTTACAAGTTCTTGAAGATGGATCCATCTCAGAGGTTCACTGTGGTGAAACAAGCCAAAATTGTGTTTTGGTTGTTTTGGATCTACCCATTCTTCATTGAACTGTCAATCAAAGTATAAGTGTCGTGTGTGTAATAGTTCCTCACATAACACTTTATTACATCCTGTGTCTAGTGATCAGAAGCCCTCGACTTCTACTAATCTACCTATCAGTGGTGTTATGCAATCTAGTTTGCAATCGTGTTCCAGTATTCTTCTGGGTACGGCTATCGTGAAAGTGCAAGACTACATGGGAGCCTGGATTCCGGTGCGCTGTGTTATCGATCCCGGAAGTCAAATTTCTGCTGTGACGGAGAAGTTGGCGCAAACCCTCAACCTACCAAGAGGACGTTCAACCATCCAGATATCAGGAATTGGATCCGCGAATCCAATTCAATCCAGGGGAGAGGTCAAGTGTGAAGTTTCTCCTCACTTGGAGTCCAGCTGTGAGCCCTTATGTGTTTCATGCCGTGGTTTTGCCAAGAATCGCTGCTGACTTGCCGTCATTCATCCCAACATCTGTGCTGCAACGTTTTGCTCATTTGCAACTTGCAGATTCATCTTATCTTCACAAACAAGTCTCAACGTGTATTGACATGTTGATTGGTGCTGAGCATTACGCCATATCGTGTTATCTAATATGCCGATCATTACAGGATTTCCATCCGCAATTCCAAGCAAGTTTGGGTGGCTTCTTATGGGTAGTGTTCGGGAAGATGGTGTCGATTCTTCCACCAACCAACCCAAATGTACATCGCTCTTTATATCCAGCATTGAAGATCCTATTTCCACTCAACTTCAACGGTTCTGGGAGATGGAGAATGTAAGTGACATTCCTCCCGTGGAAAATCCTGAAGATCTCGCATGTGAAGAACATTTCGTGAGAACTCACTATCGTGATCCATCTGGTGCGTATGTTGTAAGCTTGCCATTTCGCAACAATCAACCTCCTAATCTAGGAACTAATAAATCTCAAGCGGTAAGTCGTCTTTCTAGCTTAAAGAAAAGATTAGACAAGAACCCCAAATTAAAAGAACTCTATGCTGATAATCTGAATGATACCTGATCAAAGGTCATATGGTTCCTACTAATATGTCGTCTGATTATCTCCTCGTTCATCATGGTGTACATAAAGAGAGTTCTAGTACCACCAAACTCCGTGTTGTGTTTGACCCTAATGTGAAGGGTTCTAATCAGTTGAGCTTAGCCGAGTCTCTCATGGTAGGCCCCAAATTGCAGAAGGATATTGGCGACCTTCTAACTACCTTCAGACTGAATGCAGTGGCATTGACTTGTGACATTCAAGCTATGTATCGGTCTATCTGGGTGACAGAGGCTGATCGAAAGTATCAACATATTTTATGGATGGAAAAAGATAATCCGGAATTCAAAGAATTTGAATTAACAACCGTGACTTTTGGGCTTCCTCCAAGCCCTTTTCAGGCACAGAGGGTGCTTAAGCAACTCGTGCTAGATGAAGGATCTAACTATCCCTGTGCTGCTCCCGTCGTGTTAGATGACATCTATGTTGATGATGTCGTCACCGGGAGTCAGAGTGTATCAGAGGTCATCGACCTCAGAGATCAGCTTATCGCATTGCTTCGTGCTGGAGGCTTCAGTGTGCGTAAGTTTGCCTCCTCTCATCCAGATGTGCTGGATGATCTGCCACCAGAGGCATGTGAGCTGTCTCATAATCTGGGATCTGACGACTCAATCAAACTTTTGGGTATGAAGTGGAATCCAACAAGTGATGTCTTCTTTTACTCGATCATTCCTCCTGAATCAACTGAAATGACGAAGAGAAAAATCTTGAGCAGTGTGGCATCCATTTATGATCTGAATGGATATCTTAGCCCCATTACCATTTGGATGAAGATATTCTTACAGAAGATGTGGCTTGACAGCAATCTTTCGTGGGATACTCCTCTCTCCGAACATCTTCAGGAGAAATGGAAGACATTCACTTCAGAATTGCCGTTGGTGAGTGACATCAAAATTTCTCGTTACATTCCATCGGCTAATTCCAAATCCATCAGTCTGGTTGGTTTTGCTGATGCGTCCATTTCTGCGTACTCATGTGTTGTGTATCTCCGTGTTTGTGATCCTGGCGATGATGTCAGAACCTATCTAATCCGTGCGAAAAGTAAAGTTGCACCTTTGAAAGTGCAAACTATCAATCGTCTTGAACTCAATGCAGCTTACTTGCTTGTAAAGACAGTCAAATCATTGAAATTTTTATCTCAAAGACTATCGATAGATAACGTGTATTTATTTTCAGATAGTGCTGTGGTGCTTTCGTGGTTGAAAACTCCACCATATCTCCTGAAAATCTATGTGGGAAATCGCGTGACTCAAATTCTCGAGTCATCTGAACCAAGTCAATGGCGACACGTCACCACTGACAAGAATAGTGCGGATCCTGCTAGTAGAGGGTTGATGCCATCTCAACTTGTGAGCAATGGATTGTGGTTTAAAGGCCCATCATTCCTCAAGCAATCGCCGGAAGTGTGGCCAAAACCGTTGGCTACTGTGCAACAACCTATTCCCGAGTTGAGACCTTCTACTACACTTGTGATCAAAACGGAAGATAACTATTTAATGAAAACTATTGAAAAGTTTTCTTCCCTTACCAAAGTGAAACGTGTCATAGCGTTTGTGTTACGCTTCATCGACAACTGTCGAAATCGTGCATCACCGATAGTGTCATCAAATCTAACTTTATCAGAACTGGATCGTGCTCTAACTCAGTGCATCCGTATCACTCAACAGTGTCACATGAATGATGAGTTGAAATCAGTCAGTCTTGGTCAACCGTGTGCTGCTCATCTGCGGAATCTCTCGCCGATCATCAACTCAACAGGATTCTTGCTGTGGGGGGGAGGCTCTCTCGTGCTCCCATCCCTGAAGGATCGAAGCATCCAATACTTCTTCCCGCTAAAGCGTATTTGACCAAGCTGCTCATTGAATCCTATCATCAACTAACTCTTCATGGTGGACCAAAAGTTGTGCAATCCTTGCTCCAGCGGAAATACTGGATTATCGGAGCACGAAATCAGATTCGAAGTATCTTATCAAAGTGTGTTCAGTGTGTGAAAATGAAACCTCTGTTTCATCAACCTGTGATGGCAGACCTACCTGTGTCCCGTTTTGCGCAAGGACGCGCATTCATCAATGTGGGAGTGGATCTTGCGGGTCCTTTTTCTCTCAAGTCTGGACCTCGTCGGAATTCTCCCATTGTGAAGGCGTACTTCGCAATCTTCATTTGTATGGCGACAAAGGCAATTCATCTGGAGCTTCTTTCATCTCTCTCCACTCCGTGCTTCTTAGCGTCATTGGATCGCTTCATCGGAAGACGTGGTCTTCCTTCGTCAATCTACTCTGACAATGGCACCAATTTCCAGGGAGCTGCTCGCCATATATCTGAAACTTATCAGTTCCTTTTGAACTCTCATGATCAAATTGCATCTCATCTTCTTCTGAAGGAGATATCCTGGATCTTCAACCCTCCATCGGCTCCCAATTTCGGTGGATTGTGGGAGGCAGGAGTAAAATCTGTGAAAGGACATTTGAAGCATGTGATAAGTGATCACTCCTTCAATTATGAAGAGTTTAATACTCTGCTTGTCCAGATCGAGGCGATCTTGAATAGTCGTCCTCTGTGTGCTCTTGGAGCAAATCCCAATGATGGTGTGGACATCCTCACTCCAGGTCATTTCTTGACTGGAGCTCCACTTCTGGCGCGGCCTGAGAGTGATGTATCTCAAACCTACATTCCACCTTTGAAGCGTTGGCTTCTCATCGTTCAAGCATCTCAATGTTTCTGGAAAAGATGGAGATCAGATTATCTCAACACTCTCATCCAGAGAAACAAGTGGACATCATCCTCCAATAGTCTGAAGATCAATGACGTTGTTATAATCCAGAGTCAATCTTCTCCACCTCAACAATGGCCGTTGGGTGTAGTTACCAAGGTGATGCCTGGCGAGGACAATGTGGTCCGTGTGGTGACTGTGAGGACAGCCAATGGTGAGCTGATCCGTCCTGTGTCCAAACTGGCGGTGCTACCTGTGAGTGCTCCGCAACAGTGATCAGGCCTGTGGGCTTCATTCTTTTTTGTAAATACTTGGTGATTTTATCTTGTTTTTTTTTTTCTCTCTTTTTCTTAATTTTGATTAATAAAATTAACCTTAAATTGTGGTGGTGGAATCTTTTGCTGAGAGATCATGCGAATATTTTTTGTGTATTTTATTAGAAATCAAGTGGATTTCTGATAACCAGTTTCGTTTTTCTTTTTTACTTATCTTGTGTTTTGGAAATCAAGTAGATTTCTGAGTATCAAATGAACTTATCTTTTATGAGACCCCAGTTTTCTCATATTGCCTATCTTCCTCCTGATTCCAATTAGTCTAAAGGAAGAACAGTGAAGTGGGAAAATAGCATCCTATTTTGTGGGGGGGAATGTTTAGTACTAAAAACCAGTTCCCCTTTATCCTATCGTACCTATCGCGTTCAACACCGTGTGTCGGCGACTTAACTTATTAATCACCCCGTGTGTCGTCGACCTTCGCCTTCTACCGAAGTGCAACTTGCATTCAGAGCTCGTTAGCAAGTTTGTGGTACCTACTGCATGAGGTACCTAACGCAAGGAGGCGATCAGTCTGTCATAATTCGTCATCGTGTAAGTGATCCCCTTATCTTGTGTAATATCTATCTGTGTAATCAAATCATCTATTTGAACATCTTTTAGTGAAAACCGCGAAAGGTAACCTTTGAGCGTCAACGCATCCTACTAAAGTCCCAACACTATACTTCCTCGTGATTGCTTCACATTGTAAACACGTGCCAATTTTGAGATTTTATAGAAAATTACTTGTATCTCCAAAACGGCTCAACCGATTTTCTTCAAATTTGTTTTATATGGTAGAATATCGTTTTTTCTACAATCTGTATTCCACAAAAAATTCTGTATCGGCAAGTCGTGGTCCTTATTTTTTTACTTTTTTGTCCAAAATTTCAGATTTTCTTAAATATCAGAGTCAAATTATAATTAATTTGAAAATAAATATAAATAACCTATGTAGAACAATGATATGCATATTCCAACAAAATTTCATCGAAATCGGGTTTACCGTTCACGAGATATAAGCGTTTAAGTAAAAAGTTAGTGGTCATGCGCATGGTCTCTTTCACCCAGAACCTCTGGTATGAATTCGATGAATTTAAAATGGGACCATCTACAGAATGTCTCCTAGATGTATGCAAAATTTCATCAAAATCGGTCGAGTAGTTTCCGAGATTTGCGCGTTACAAGGAATCGTTTTTACAGACCGACAGACAGACAGACAGACCGACAGACCGACAGACGGACACAAAACCAAATTTACTCAGTAGGTTATGAAACGTCCAGAAATATGAAAAAAATTGAAATCGGAGCAAAAAAATATTTTATTTTACAAAAACGAACACAATACTTCCGATTTCTAATATTAGAAATTTCTCGGAAGTAAAAGATACTAATAATAATAATTTTGATAAAAAAAGATATTTTATAGTAATAATTAGATAATAATATTTTTTTGTCTTACAAAAAAATAAGAAAATAAAAGAAGAGTGTTTCACAACCTTTTTTATTTCGTAGCTTTGAAACAGCAGGTATTATACTCTAGACGCTTGTTGTATGTGTTCATGTATTGTAGCTTGCCCATCTCGTTAAATGTCTCCCCTCTGATGGGCGAGAAGTGACACAATAATTCACATATAGGTGCTGAGTCAACACAAGCGCACTAAAAATGGAAACAAATTTTAAATACATTTTTTTCTCACTTCTGGGAGTCGAACTCGGAACCTTCCGCAAGGGAAATGGAGATTTTTTTTTTTTAAAGTTCTAATATTTGTGTTAATCCTTGTTTAGGACGATGGTGTGATTACTAACAATCTTATCTTCATATGATCGTAATCTCATGCAGCCTGGATTGGGCAGGCAAAGCCAGGCTCACGTGTTCCCGACTCCACACTACTCCACAGGGAACAGAATTTTTGTTCGAAAAATTCCACGCAACCCGGAATCGAACTTAGAACCTCTGGAAGTAGTCACAAGCAACGACCTCAGTAGCTTGATTGATAAGGCGGTGGACTTGTAACCTGGTTGCCTGGTTCGCTTAAAATGAAACACCTTGTATGTACGAGTATGTTCCTCCCTACCTGTACCGCATGTAGTCTTTTTTGGGGAGTTTAACGACGCTTTATTCAACTGCATAGCCGACCTCAGTAGCTTGATCGAAAGGCGGCGGACTTGTAACCTGAAGGTCAGTGGTTAAAGTCCCGTTTTTAGCGTAGATTTAGTAAAGCGAGTTTGAGTAGTTGTGATATCACGAAAGTGATTAACACAAATAACATGATAGGGTAGGAGGCACAGACGTTCCACCACGGAGGCTTTCAGGATGATATTACTTGTGTTGATGAATATAAGATACTCTTCAGGAGGAAGAGATGAAGGAGGAGAGATGAAGGAGGTTGGTAATTATTAACTTCTAGGAGGCTGATCTATTTCTCCCTATCCTTCATATCTTCTCTCTCTCTCTCCCTCTCTCTCTCTCTCTCCCCTTTCTCTCTCTGTCACTATCTCAATTAGTCTCCATCATTAGCAGGAGTTAATTAATATAAAATTTCTCTCCTTCTTTGTCTCATTCTCTCTCTATCTCTTCATCTATTTATTAATTCATCTATATTTCTATATAATATCTCATAATTTCTTTTTCTATTTATTTCACTCTCTCTCTCTCTCTCATCTCTCTCTACATTTTTCAATTTTCCTTCTCCTTTTTTATCAATTTTTTTCTTCTATTTTTTATGTATTTTCACTTCCTCTTATTGTTTACTCTACATATTATAAACCATATTTCTTATCCCAATTGTCCACACTGCATTTCTCCTCTTACAAAATTCAAGATGGTAAAAAATATCTCGTACCAGAGTGTGACAAATCTCTCTCTCTCTCTCCCCCCCCCTTTCTCTCTCTCCTTCATATTTTATTTAATTTAAGCTTCGTGGAAAGCACTCACCCAAAATACTTCGAATCCTAGTTTATTCACAAAAATTCATCCCTTATTCGTTACCTCCCTCTACTCATCTCTATCCCTTTCTCTCCTATCCCTTTCTCTCTCCTTCTCTCTCTTCTCTCTCACTCTTCTCTCACCCCTCTCTCTCCCTCGCTCTCTCTCTCTTTCTCTCTCTCTCTTCCTGTCTCACTCATTTATCTCTTGTTAACCGCTAAAACACATTTACCCGCCACTATATTCTTTATCTGACCACAACAATCTATGCAAAAACAACAAATTCCCATTAGAACATCTGAATAGTGAATTAAGTAGAGCTGTGTCTCCCAAATCTCTCTCATCCACCTCCCTCTATCTCTTTCTCTGATATCCCTTCTTTATTATTTTTTGTCCATGTCTTTTATCGAGATCCACCTTTTCTCACTATATCCATCTCTCTCTCACTATCTCTCTATTTTTCTCACTATCTCCTCCGTCTCTCTTTCCGACATATCCCTTTCCATCTCTCTTTCTCTCTATTTTCTCATTATTCCATCTCTCTCTCTTTCTGCACTATTCCTTCCCTCTCTCTTTCTCTCTCTTTCTCACTATCTCCTTTCCTCTATTTCTTTTCTTTTTTCTCACCTACTCCTTTCTTCTATCTTTCTCTACTATCTCTTTCCCTCTTCCCTCTCTTTTCCTCTTCCCTCTCTCTTTTCTCACTACTCTATCCCTCTATTTCTTTTTTAACTTTTCTCACCTACTCCTTTCCCTTTCTCTCTCTTTTCTCAATATCTCAATCCCTTCTTCTCTCTTTGTTTTCCTCTAAACCTTTCCTCTCTTTTTTTTCTCTTCCCCTTTTCCCCTCTCTACGCCTGTGACCTTCAGTTTCAAAATTATATATTATGTAGACATTTCAGAAGAGGGAGATTTGAGGGCACTACAACGAAATCAGTAGGTGCCCTGCAGCGCCGCACTAGAAGTAATGATATTTTTCGGTTCCAAGTGCGGTTAGCTCTTAGAGAAGGTGGATTTTTAGTGGGTGGAAATCCTACACCCCAGGTTAGGATGGATCTGGGTGTCTTTTAAAGTTTTTTTCCTGCCTGCCATTAAAAAAATATAAAATAAAAGACATTTCAAAATGGTTCATAATCATGGCGGACCCTGTATTATCTTTTTCGTTCAAACAAATGTAGGGAATTTAAATTTCATCCAAATAATCAAGATAATACCTGTTTGAAAGAAAAAAAAAATAAAGAAAAAAAATAGGTATAATACAAAGTAGGTACTAGTTGCCTAAGAACGTACGAAAAAAAAACACATTTTTTATAACTTCATTTGTGAGCATAATTTATGTCGTGAACGTATTTTTTTGTCATCAAAAAAGTGGATGGAATAATGAAATGCAAATAAAAAGATCTACCTATTATTTGAGGGAAAATTAACTTCCTCGTTATCATTATTTTTTATCATTATTATATTTGCGCATTGTTTTGTTTCATTAAAAAAGATAAACATTGTCTAAATCCAAGAGAGATTTAATGTTTCATAATATAAAATAAGAAAATAGTTAATAAATACAATGTTGAGTATTGTATCTTGTAGAAACGTATCATTTCATGCAAGGTAGGTAGGTACTTAAGGTGGGGTTTCTACGTATACTTGAGGGGGGCTTTGTAGGTAGTTTAGTGGGTTTCCCCCAGTTTTGAGGGGCGTCCATAGCTAAAAATACAACAACAACAACAACAAAAAAGTAGGTACTTGAAGATGGATGTACATTGTACCAAGTTTAAGGTTGTAAAAAAATAATAACTAAGTCCCGGTCAAAATCCTGGTTATTTTTTTCTTCAGGTCAAATTTACCTTTCTATGAGGGATAATAAGCTCTTTATAAGAGAAACCTGGATATAACTAGGTTTGATTGAATTTCTTTTATAAATATAAATAGGTAAATACACACTCTTTCAATCTTGTATGTACGAGTACATACATATACATATACGACTATTTCTGTATGTAATACTGATTACTGATGTAAATTCAAATGGATTTTTTCAAATGGGTAGGTATGAAACTTCACGTGCACCGCTAGTACCGCCATGTCTTTAAAAACAAATTACCTACTGATTTCTATGTAAGTATACATATAAGTAAATACCTATATTTACATACTTATGTACATGGAAATCAGAAGACCTCCAGGAATGAAATTGAAAATCGGATTTTCCTTAGCATTGATGAGAAAGAGAAGCCTGAAATCAATTAAAAAGTAAAGAGAAAGGAGGTTTTATCAGTGGTGGCTCATGTCTAGAAACTACATTTTTATGGTTATCAATAATAATTTTTTTATTTGTTATTTTTAATGTATGTTGTTACTATTTTTATTTTATTTTTATATTCAGTTCTCTTTTGTCCAGGTTTTTCTTATAAAGAGGTGATTTTAGCTTAAACAGACGTAAATTTAAACTGAAAATCGTTTTCTTATATCCAGTTTTCTTTTATCCAGTTTTCTCTTATAAATAGGTGATTTTACCTCAAACAATATAACCTGAAAATAGTTCTCTTACATCCAGTTTTCTTATATCCAGATTTCTCTCATAAATAGGTGATTTTACCTCAAACAATTTAACCTGAAAATCGTTTTCTTACATCCAACTTCGACTGTACATTATCTTGTGTCAAAAACAAAATAAATATTATCTTTCACAGCCATCACAAGCCGCTGTGGAAAAGAAATCGAACTAAAAAACTTGTCAGTTTTCCTTCCTAAAGAAAGCTCGTTTTTTTTTCAAAGTAAAATAAAAGAAAACATGACAGATATGATAGACAGCTTGTGGTGAGTACTCAGGGAAGGAAAATTCAGTTCGGGATTTTTAAGTTAGAAAAAATTAACAATTAGGGCCGAACTATGAAACTAGATCAAATATCTAGGGCGCTATCAATAGGGAAAATTGAGGGCGAAATTAATAGACGTTTTTGTAATAACTCGATCTGTGGCGCTAAGTCAGGGATTGCTTAGGGAAAATCTGCTCCGACCGGGGATCAAACTTAGGATCTCTTGACTACGGGCAGTAGTCACAATCGTTACGCCACGGAGGCTGGCTATTAAACGATAAATGATTATGACCAAGTTCCATTATACTAGCAGTAAGACGCATTATTATGTGGAAAAAATTCATGTCCCGGCTGGGTTTCGAATCCAGGACCTCTGGAATCTCTCAGTTCACAGAGTGCCGTATTTACCACTGAGCTAGCGGGAGGAGCCGACCTCCGTGGCTCAGTGGTTAAGAGCATTGATTGATGATTACTAACTCGGAGGTTGCGCGTTCGAATCCCGGCCGGAGCGGAAATGCCTGACCAAAATTTTCCGTTTCCGGAATGGAATGGTTGTAAACTATGTAAAGGTAAAGTGCCCTGAGGTAATGCAAAAGTGGTTCCGGGGCACACTTACCTAAAAAAAAAAAGAACTTAGGAAGACTGTGAGAAGCTCGTTTGTGAGTTTCCAGCGAATGGAAGGTAAAACCCCCGTCGTGATATAACCATCATGCAGATGTTAAAAAAAACCCACGTTCCTGATGCCCTATCAGACGCACTTCCCTCAACTTTCACGTTTCCAGGGAACTTTGCAGTGAAGGAGAGTAAGAAAAAAGCAACTTTAATTAAATTTCTGGAAAGCATACGGAAATGAAGCTTTGGTTACTAAAAATAAAATGCTAAAAGATAACTGAAAAACTTATTATCATCAAAATAACTAGCGGACTTGCGGCACTTTGGTACGCTCCCTACAGTAGTCTTAATGACACCAATTTCCTAAGGGGTGTGGGTGGAAGAGATTGCCATAGGCAACAACCCCGCCCTTTAGTTAGGACCTAATTATGTGTATATCCCGTTGCAAAGCACGGGTAAACGGCTAGTCTCTATATATAAAACAGAAAAAAAGGACTACCTACCTACCTATGTTTGTTTGTTTGTTTGTCCGGAGTTGTTTAGCCAAAACGGTAAGAGATAGCGGAAAATGTCTCAGAATTGACCCCCCCAAAACCATTATCGTTTTGTCCAGAAAAATTATAAAAAGTTCAAAAAGGCATTGCTGTTCAGCAGTACGGCCATGCCTTAGTAAATTTGAAATTTAGTTCCGTTGCAAAGCACGGGCAAACGGCTAGTATATATATATATATTTAATTATTTATGTGTTTTTTTTTTTCTTTTTTATTGCTTATATTATTTCCATTTTTTAATTTTTATAATAATTATTATTGTACTGTTTATAATGTCCTTTCATATCTATTGAAGTATTTAATAATAATTTGAATTAGAATTTATTTATTTCAAGTGAAATACAATATCGGTAAATAATTTGAATTGAATTGAATATATTTCTTTATTAGAGTGAATAAAAAAACAGTGGAGGCCGTTACAAAGTTTCGGCCCCACCAATTACATTGTTACTAACTATTTATATGTTAATACAAAGTTGGTACATAACAGTTGTATAGTTTAATAATAATACTTAATAATAATAATAATATTGTTGATAATAAGAATTCCTTTCGAACGACCCTGGGAAAAGCCAAGCAAGAAAATCATTTTTTATCACTTGAGAAGTACTAATATTTACTTTTCCTTAATTAAAAGCTCTCAGATGAGATTTTGATTCGCTTAAGCCCATGTTTCCGTTTTTTTAATCATCCCTTTTCAAGTTCTTCGTTAACACTTTAACCGTCCTGAGACTTTTTCTTAATCTTGCGTTCCCCATCCTAGGTGTTTTCAGTTGTGTGTACATTAATGTACAGTGTACACACTACACAGGACGAGGAGAGTAATTATTTTTCAGGGCTAAGCTCACTATACAGAAATGTAACTCTGCGTCAAGAGAATCTTATTTCCATAAGAAAAATACACTGCCAATTATGGACACAATACTTCCTCGTGATTGTTTCACATTGTGTACACGTGCGTTTTTTGAGTTTTTATACTAAATTACTTGTATCTCCGAAACGGCTGAACCGATTTTCTTCAAATTTGTTTTATATAATAGAAAACCGTTTTTTTTACATTCTAGATTCTACAAAAAATTCTGTATCGGCAAGTCGTGGTTCTTATTTTTTGACTTTATTGTCCAAAATTTCGGATTTTCTTAAATATCAGAGTCAAATTATAATTAATTAAAAAGAAAATATAAAAAGCCTGTGTAAAACAATAATATGCATATACATACAAAATTTCATCAAAATCGGGTGTACCGTTAACGAGATATAAGCATTTAAGTAAAAAGTTAGTAGTCAGGCGCATGGTCTCTTTCACCCAGAGCCGCTAGTACGAATTCGATGAATTTAAAATGGGACCATCTACAGAATGTCTCCTAGATGTGTGCAAAATTTCATCAAAATCGGTCGAGTAGTTTCCGAGATTTGCGCGTTACAAGGAATCGTTTTAACAGACAACAGACGACAGACCGACAGACAGACACAAAACCAAATTTTGCTCAGGAGGTTATGAAACGTGCAGAAATATGAAAAAAATTGAAATCGGAGCAAAAAAATATTTTTTTTTTACAAAAACGACACAATACTTCCGATTTCTAATATTAGAAATTTCTCGGAAGTAATACGTCATGTGTAACAAAATTATTACACACAAGTTTCAAACTTAGATCTGTTCGTGTAACATTATTGTCACACAAACCGAGGGCACTGTGTACAATTGTTACTCAGGACGGTTAAAGTGTTAAGCAACGTTCAAGGAAATAGGAAAACGAATACCTTCAATTCCAAGAGATACAGTTTAATTGCAAACGAAGCTACCCACTTAGATACAGATTTGCAGAAACACACAGCATATCATTAGAGATAAAGTCACCGTGACCGAGTAAGTTAGCGCGCTAGGTATTGCACGCACGGTGACCTGGGTTCGATCACCAGCGGAGCAGGATTTTTTCTGCTCTATTCTAGGGTGTTCGGGGTCCACGCATACCTCGTGAGGAAAAATGAGTAGCTGCTCTAATGTGAGCAGCCACGAGTGCAGAATTATAGGCAAAAATAAGATACGAGGATATTAATAGATATGGAAAAGTCCTATAATTCTGCGCTACCCACTAAAAATTGTGATATAATAACACAAAGAAACACATTAATTGATTTATTTATTTAAAAAAATGTATTAGAGATAAAGGGTTAGTATTTTTTGTTATTATATCACAATTTTAATTTTTAGGTTATAGAAAATGATTTGAGCAGTAACCTCGACTGGTGGTTATCTTCCACTAAAGGGTATTAATGTTATTGCAAAAAAAGTTCTTAATAGTTATCATATTTGTGTTAATTACTTTTATGATATCATATGACTCAAACTCGCTTTACTAAATCTACGCTGAAACCGGGACTTGAACCACCGACCTCCTGGTTACAAGTCCGTCGCCTTATCCATCAAGCTAATGAGGTAGGTCTATTATTATTATTGTATAATTCTACATAGATATGAACAATATGGACACAGGTAGTACATCTAGACTCTAGAGGTACTCAACGTAATCTTTTGTTGAGATTCAGAAAAACTTCCATTGAATAATCCCTAATATCACAGGAACGAGAATAATGCTTACCTATCGTACAATATACAGTTTTCATAAATTATCCCTAGCATACTTATGAATCATTCTCTACAAAGTATAATATAAGAACATCATATTTATATACCTAGGTAGGTACCTATGTATATTATATAGGTATGTACATACTGTATATATATCTCCTCTTTCCTTTCCCAAACCTACAAATGGTATAGGTCTAGATACCTACCAACATTGATATACATAAATATTACCTTCCTAGAAGCAAAAACCTTAGCAGGTACAATAGGCATAACATAATGGGTGTCATAATCATGAATTATTATTGGGGACATTCAAAGGTACTTGGAACCATTTGTATTCAACACTACAAAGAAAATTATGTATGTGATAGTACATTATGTAAATTTGTATAAATGTATCCTATGTACTCGTATGTGTTGGTACATTATGTAAGTTTTGTGCAGGTGCGGCCTGTGGAAATTTTTTTGGGGGTGCTGCCACATAAACCGGACTAAAATGGGATTCATAGAGTAGGTCTATTAGTACCTAACAAGTTTTAGTTTTTTTACCATGTCCATCCAGTCTGTCCCGGTAGCCCAGTGGTAAAGGCAGCACTGTGTGACAGCACTGTGTGAATCCACAGATTCCAGAGGTCTAGGGTTCGAAACCCAGCCGGGACAAGACAAGTTATCCTCCCATTTGGGATTTTCACCACATAATAATACGTCTTGGGCTTACTGCTGGAATAAAGGGACTTAATAGTCCATCGGTCTATAAATAAGGCGATATTTATATTACTTTATCATTATAATTATAAAAGGTTGGGTGGAAGAGATTGCCATAGGCAATAACCCCGTCCTTTAGTTAGGACATATATATTTTTTATATATTTTTCTATTCTTTCTCATTTTTATTGTATATATTGTTTCCATTTTTTTCATTGTTTCAAAATTTCTTTTTACTTTTTTGTCTGGGGTGACTGCATTCCACAGCTCCTTAGCACGCCAGCCCTGGTCATGTATGTGGATATTTGACGTCACCTTTAACCAAATGGTCGTACCATGTCGATTTCGGTTTTTGAAGTGGCGGCTTTTGAATAATGGGTTGAAAGAGAGAAAGAGTGAGAGTGAGAGTGAGGAGAAAAAAAGAGAGAGAGAGAGGAAAGAGTGGAAGAGAGAGAGAGGACAGAGAAAGAGAGAGGAGGAATCTTGAAAGGGATGTAAGAAGAAGAAGAGAGGAAATACCGACGTTTTTCAGAAATACCACTTTTTCTTCCTCTTTTTTCTTCCACTCTCTTTCTCTTTCTCTCTCTTTCTCTTCTCCTCTCTCTTCCTCCTCTCTCTTCTCTTTCTCTCTCTCTCTTCCGCTCTTTTTCTTCCTCTCTCTTCCACACCCTCTCTCTCTCTCTCTTCCACTCTCTCTCTCTCTTTCTTTCTATTTCTCTATCTCTCTTCTCTTTCTCTCTCTCTCTCTCTCTCTTCCTCTCTCTTTCTTTCTATTTCTCTATCTCTCTTCCTCTTTCTCTCTCTCTCTCTCTCTCTCTTCCTCTCTCTTTCTTCTATTTCTCTCTCTCTCTTTCTCTTCCAACCTCTCTTTCTCTCTTTCCCTCTCTCTCTCTTCCTCTTTCTCTCTCTCTCTTACTCTCTCTCTCTCTACATTGCATACCAATTTCAACTCAACACAACCACAGAAAAGTAATCTCTGAAGACAAAAATGCCAGACCCAAACATAAATTAAAAAACTGACTTTTAATTTTTCTTTTTTAATATAAGAACTTGAAATTTATAATATCTATTTGTGATATAAGATAAACAATATTTGCAGCCTTCCTAACAGAACAAGATCTTAACTTCATACATTATGATATATATATAATTATTTTCCCTCACGAGGTATGTCTAGACTGCGAACATCCAAAGTGCAGTTTAGAAAAATTTCCAAACAGCCGGGCTTCGAACCCGGGTCACCTTCACACAAGCCCAACGTTCTACCTAGGTATTATAGTATTGCTTGCTTTATGATTACTAACTTGTAAGTAGTCAGGTAGTCACTGTGGCAGAGTGAGTTAGCGCGCTAGGCATTGCACACATGGTGATCTGGGTTCGATTCCCAGCGGGGGAGGATTTTTTCCTCTCTGTACTTGGATGTTCAGGGTCCACTCATACCTCGTGAGGAAAAATGAGTAGCTGCTTTGATGTGAAGCAGCGACCAGTGGCAGAATCATAGGCAAAAAAATAATACAAGATATTGTAAATTAAAGTGGTAAAGTCCTAAGATTCTGCGCTACCTACTAAAATTGTGACATAATAACACAAAGAAGAAGCATTATTATTATTATTATTATTACTAACTTGTATCATACTATATTAATTAATAGAATACGTTAGTTGGTTCCTTACCTACGATAATGTGTATAAAATTATGAAAAATTAAAAACAAAATTTAAACATTTTTATAAAAATTATAATATGAATTAATCAAGTTTACTAGGGTCATTAACCCCAGAGAGTCACATTCAGTACCATTAATTACGCTGTACGGTACAACGAATATTTTCCGGAGGAAAAAATAACAATTTTTACAGAAAAAAAATTAGATTTTTTATTTTTTTTTTAATACGATATTTTTTCAACACAACTTTTTGACTTGATTTTTTTCAGCGCTCAGAAATTTTAACCCTTCAGGACCGAAGCCCAAATTATGAAAGAGGATTAGATTAACTACTTATAAACTATCCCTTTACTTGCCCTCTTGTGAAAATTTCAACCAATCATAGCGCACTTATAAAAGCTATCAAGTGATATTCAGAGTGATTTATGCACATGCACATATTGCACATGCACATATTGCACATTTAGTACAAATTCTCACTTTTCTGTTTATATTGATTTAAACAGAGAGGTTAGTTGACGGCATGCATATTCAGAACTATTACCTGCGGATGAGAGCAAAAAAAAGCACAAAACAGCTGTCCAGGATGTTCTGATACTCATGTACATATAGTACAACTTCTCACTTTTCTGATAAACTGATATAAACAAGAAAAAGATAAACTGCATATTATGTAGATAAAATATATACAGATTTCCTAACAAAAGGGCGGAGTTATTGCCTATAAAAATCTCTTCCACCCAACACTACGAAATAGTTTGTTATTCCCTTAGTCATGAAGGGTTAATCATTATAAAAAAAAACGGGTACTGGTGGAATGGGAGAGAGAAAGAGAGAGGGAGAGAGAGGAAGAGAGAGAGAGGAAGAGAAGAAACAAAGGAGAAGGAGGGAGTGAGAAAGAGAGAGAGAGGATGAACTATAGATAAGGGTGGAGAAATTGGGAAGATGCAGAGATGGATAGAAGTGAGAGAGAGAGTGGTAAAGAGAGGATGAACTATAGATAAGGATGGAGAAATTGGGAAGATGCAGAGATGGATAGAAGTGAGAGAGAGAGTGGTAAAGAGAGGATGAACTATAGATAAGGATGGAGAAATTAGGAAGATGCAGAGAGGGATATAATTGAGAGAGAGAGATAAGGTATAGAGGTAGATTTGTGAGGTAGGGGGCAGAGAGAGAGAGAGGAAATAAAAAAAGGTTAAGGAAGGATTTTATAAAAAATATCCTTCAGAGTCAGAGAAAGTTCATGTTGTAAAAATAAGGCATTACGTTAATTAATTGTTTGTAGTTATAAATTTATTATAATTTATATAGGTACACCTACAACTATAAAATATATAAAAATTGTTAAAATTTAATTTCAGCTATGTTAATATTATGTTATTTTTTTCAATACTCTTTATTTTTTATTTTAAAATAAAAAAATCAATTCCAGAAATAAACAAATATATATAAAACCTAAAAAATAAATATTTTTATAAAAGAAATAAATTTGTAAATTGAGCTATATAGAGTCCATGTGTGTGCTTAAAGTATGTGTTGGACTCATCTCTGTCATAAAAAGTCTTCTAATTATAACATTTTTTCAATCAACAACGAAACAGTAATAAAGAAATAGTGCTTTATTTAGACTGTCAGCGCAAGACAGGTAGTCCCATTATGCCAACATTTTATATATTTAGACATTAATAAATGTATTTTTGTATGTAAGTTTTTTTTTTACTCTCATGTACCTGCTAACTTTGTTTTCTCTTAATCGTGAAATAATATTCCTTGCTGTAAAGAAGTTACATCAATTCGAAAACTAAAAAAATATGTACACCTACATAGGGTTAAAATTATGTGAGAACAAACTATGCTGCACTACATTTGAGTGGCAGTTTAGTATCTTGCAGATGAACTAACTAGTGCCACGTGCAACGTATACTGCATATTGCATACTTAGATAAATGAACGGCGTTAATAAAAAACTGATATTTTTTTTTCTTTGTGACTTTAGTTTTTACAAAACTTATCTTATTACATAGTTGCTAATGGATGTATTTAATCATGGACTTGAATTTTTAGACTATTATTATGAATTAATTAGTCTGTTAGTGACTTTTCAATCCCTGGGTGTTATTTTTTTTATTTTTAATTTATTAACCTTTTACAGTCCAGTGCATGTCCCACATGCAACCATAGAAACGCTGCTACACTCCAGTATAAAATGCTACACTCCAGCTTCTTCTTCACCTATAAAACTATACAGTTTTCTTTTAGACATTTTTATCACAGAAATAAAGACGATAGAACAGGTACTGCACTGAACCAACCTTCCGCAGGTTGCACTGATAATAATGTTTGTTTACACAGCCGGCTTACATTTTAGACACTTTTAACTTGTTAGTAAATATTCTACGGAAAATCACGAATCGACTAGAATAAATCTGATAGGCTGATAATTAAAGGAAAATATAAAATGAAATCGAATAAAGTGGAGGGAAATCTTGCATGTGGGACATGCACCGGACCGTAAGAGCGTTATTAATAGTTGCATGTGGGACATGCACTGGACCTTAAGGACCTACCTAATGAATATTTTACTGGAGTTTAGCAGCGCGTCTGAGGTTGCATGTGGGACATGCACTGGACCGTATGGGCAGTTCCAATTTTTTTTCACTGGAGTGCAAAAGGTTAACAAATTAACGGACATAGCCCATGTTTATTGAATTAGAAAATTTCATAATCATGTCTTACTCTCCATTTTTTTCTTAACTCACATTAATTATAAGTATAACTTGTGTTGATCTTTTTTTGGAACTAGAAAACTAGTCTTGTACGAGACTTACAAACCTGCTACCCAAATTAACCTCACCCAGCCTGAGTTGGGCTGGAATGTCAGCATCACCAAGTTCTTCTCGCCGGATGTTGCTTACCTTCGGTGATCCTACGAGAATCGGTGCATTCAACCCGCCATCATTATATCGCACCCTCAGAATTAGATGGTGATATGTCAAAAACACCAACTTTTGGGAAATCGCAAAAGAAAGTTTGACTTATCGCTGTATTAATACAATGAAAGCTACTGTTTTGATTTATATGTTCTTAAGTTGAGCATGTTCTTTTCTATAGTTCTATGTAAAAAAAATGTATTTTTCTTCAAAAGAACTTACCTTTGTAACCGTTCGAAAAAAAGGCATTTTGACTTAAAACTTCATTCTATGATTTTGCCTTTTTTCGAGAAAAAATCAATTTTTAATAAGGTGATATCGTATTATATTACCTTTTCTTCGATGAGAAGTGAACAAAAGTGGGTATTATCTCGAAAAAAATTCGAGATAGCACCATCTATTTACAATTTTGAAATGATAGTACCTTGATAATTTAGTTTTATAGCACTATATTACCATATGAATCGAAGAATAAAAGACAATTTCAAACTGGAGGTACATTAAAATCTATGCTTTTGGTATTAAGTCAGAAAAAAAAGAAAACTCATTCAGTTTAAAAAAGTGAAATGTAAAATACCCAATTGTTTTGTTGCTAAGCAGTAAAAGGTAGAAAACAAGACAATGTGAGTATAAACTTTATTGTTTCTTGAGACTTAATCTCAAAGTTTCTAAAAAGAAATAACTAAAAACAAATAATTATGAATTTCAAAAAATTGCTTGAGAGCAATAAATTCGGGACAGTAACTTTCTCAAAGTTTTTGATTTTTATAATTTTTATTTTACATTGGATTTTCAAGTGTGAAGTATCCCAAGAAAGGAAATTTTGTTGGTTCTAAGACGGTGTATACTTTTTTTCATTGTGAGCATGTTTTTTAATATAATAAGTCAATTAACAAAAAGAGGTCTAAAGAGCATGAAAACACTGCAAATGATATCGGTGTTTTTTATGTTATTTCTTCGAAGTCTTCATTGAAATTTGACTGTTTCTTACCTCTTAGTATCTGGTATTCCCCCCTCGAGCTTGTATGACAGCCTGCAATCGATTTCTCATGGACTTGATTAGGTTGGCAGCCGTTTCTTGAGGGATAGTCTCCCACTCCTCATAAAGCGCCTGTTTCAGGTCCCTGTGGTTCATTGGGGGCGGGTTTCGAGCATGGACACGTCTTTTAAGCTCATCCCAGAGGTGTTCAATAAGATTAAGATCAGGACTGTTGGCTGGCCAGTTGAGGGTTCGAATACCGGCCTCTTGGAGAAAGTCACTTACAATACGTGCTGTACGAGGTCGGGCATTGTCTTGCATTAACACGAATCCATCACCCACAAAACCTGCATAAGGGACAACATGATCTTCAATGATGTCAGTGACATACCTCTCTGCAGTTAGGTTACCTCCTTGTCCTCCACAATTGATGATAACGAGCTCTGTTTTAGTTTCTTGTATCTTCTGGGGTGGAAACCCCAGAAGATACAAGATCCTAAACCAAAACTCACAGTTTCTTGAATATAACATTGATTATACCGTTCACCTGGTCTTCTATACACCCTTTTACGTCTGTCATTGAAGAACAAGCAGGGTCGGCTCTCATCCGTGGACAGAACGTGCCCCCATTCCCCATTTCCTCAATCAGCGTGTTCAAAGGCAAATTGTAAATGACGTTGTCGGTGTTGTCTGTTGAGTTTGGGTCCCGTAGCTTTTCTTCTTGGTATGAGACCTTTCTCTTTCAAGCGTCTTCTTACTGTCCAAGGGCTGACATCAACACCAGTGGCCATAACAAGCTGCTGTTGGACCTCAACACCAGACATGTCTCGATTTCTTAAGCTTGTCATGACAGCAAATCGGTCCTCCTGGGCAGTTGTCTTCTTTGGTCTGGCAGATCCTGGTCTCTGATCATAGCTACCTGTCTGCCGATACCTTTGGTAAATTCTATTCACCTTAGACTTCGACAAATTTAGCTCCTTAGCAACATTTCTTTGCTTAACACCTTGACTCACAAGTAAAACCACTTTCACAGCTATGGAGTGCGATGTCTCCATAATGAAAAAAAAATTCAACTGAATTTCCTTCCTCATAGTGTTGCATTTAGGGAAATTCAATAATTTACTGGCCAAAAAAGCGTTATCACAACAAAAAATCAAATTTAAAATACCCTCGGTGCATGTGTTTTCATCAACAAAATGAGGTGTTTCTGGAAAGTGGCCATTATCATTGTTGCATAGTACATAACCCGGACACATTGTGTATTTTCTGAAAGGTATGAGTACAAGCTTTTCAAATATATGCATTATTTAGCAACTTCATGCCACACAAATTGACCAGGACCAACTGAAACGGTGAAATGTCCTGTCCCGAATTTATTGCTCTCAAGTGTATATCGAAAATACCGGGCCAGATTATTTTTAAGTCCAAAAAAAAAATAATAATTTATAAAAGAAAGTAATATAACATAATCTTTTGTATTAGTAATTTCTACCTTGACAAAACACAAAAAAAATGTTTGACAAAGAGAGTGATATTTCAAAAAAATCATGCACAATTCAGTTTTTATGTCAATTACTGAAAATAAAATTTCATAAAGAGAGTGATAAATCAAAACTTACGCAAATATCACTATATTCCAAGAACTGTACGTCTCAATCCAAGGATTTCTTGGTAACAACTGATCGTAATACCATCTTGTTCCAACCTCCCTCCACTTTTTCGACATAATCAATAAACAACACTAGCGCTATCTCGGGAACGGTAAGAGCTAGAATTATAATTCTTATACCAAACGAAAGGTCTCGTTTCGCTTATTTCGATAGAGTAATAAAAAAAAATTCATGATTTTTGACATATCACCATCTAATTCTGAGGGTGCGATATGCTGTCCAAATATGACACTAAGGGATCCCACAACACGTTCTGGATCTTTCTGGGCACCTAAAAGGGTTGGGTGGAAGAGATTGCCAAAGGCAATAACCCCGCCCTTTAGTCATTTATTTTTTCTTTATTTTTTTCTTCTCTTATATTGTATATTAATTTGTAATTATCTGTGTTGTATATAATATGTTCAATTAATAAAGTGTAAATAAATAAAAATAAAATAAATAAAAATACTCTATCCTTCCACCACCATGGCATGAAACTCTCATTAGCACGTAAAGGTTAATACCTAATTAGGTATTAAATACAACATTTTACATTGCGATTATATATTTTTATATATTTTAATATACCTATACATGAAAAAAAACCCCATTCCGCCAACAATTTCGAAAAACAAAAGCCGTGGCACTGATTCGAGAGAGCGAGAGAGAGAGAGAGAAAAAAAAAACTTTGCTCTTGGGTCGCGCGCAAACGTCAAGAACAAATGCGAAGAAAAAAACTTTTTCCATTATCTCGACGGGGGGAGAAGGGGGGGAATGAGGGATGGGGGGGGGAGGAGGAAGAGGAGGGGAGGGGGGTATACGCACTAGCCAGACAGTCAGTCTCCAGCTTTCGTTCGGTCGAGTTCGCCAGACACGAGAGTTCGCGAGAAAGTTCGTTGAAAAGGCGTCCGGCTTTTACGAGAGACAAATTTGTTCGTTTTTATTTTAATTTTTTTTTTTTTTTTTTTTTTTTTTTTTTTTTTATTAAACGGGAATAACCCAATATACACAAATCACAAAATATTACAGTTAAAAACATTTAGTAACTAATTGGTCCCTAAATAGCGGTCGGTGTGATAATTGGTGCTTTTCTTGTGGAACTCCAAGCAGTCTATAATAATAATAAATATTTAGTAACTATTTGGTCACAATAGATTTAAATAGAGGTCGGTGTGATAATTGGTGCTTCTCTTGTGGAACTCCAACCAGTCTATAATAATAATAAATATTTAGTAACTATTTGGCACAATAGATCTAAATACAGGTCGGTGTGATAATTGGTGCTTCTCTTGTGAAACTCCAACCAGTCGATTATAATAAATATAAACATTTAGTAACTATTTGGTCACAATAGATCTAAATAGTGGTCGGTCTGATAATTGGTGCTTCTCTTGTGGAACTCCAACTAGTCTATAATAATAATAAATAATTAGTAACTATTTGAATACCTAATTTAATAAGTTACCTATTTAAATTTTTAAAAAGGTTCAGTGAAACCTTGAATTTCGACACAGAAAAACCAAAGTTACCATTACTTGTGTTAAAAAATTCAAGACACTTTTTTGTTAATTTACATATATCTTTTAAATTAGTGTTGGAGTTTAAACCTCAACAGTAAATTTTAGATTAACAAAAAGTACCTATATAGACTAACAGTTTAAACTGAGCGGTTTAAATAAAATACCAGGGATTTCAAACAAAATTCAATCAAATATCTTCCTCAATCGGATAAAGATATAGAACATTTATAGTAAAATAAAATCAGTTGACAAAGTTGGTTCAAGTCCCGGTTTCAGCGTGTATATTTTTTTTTAAAATATGATTGTTTCACAGCCTTTTTTATTTCGTCGTCATGAAACAGGAGCTACTGTAGACGCTTGTGGTCTCTGTTGTAGCCTGCCCAACTGCCCATCCCGTAGTATGTATCCCCTCTGATGGCCGAGAAGTGACACAATACTCCAATGTAGGTGCTGGGTCAGCACGAGCGCACCAGAATTTTTAATACAATTTTTTGTCGGCGCGGGGGTTCGAACCCGGGACCTTCCGCATGGCAAGCGTGTGCTTAACCACTGAGCTATTTATGCGCTCTGTTTATTACTTTCGTGTTATCACAACTACTCAAACTCTCTTTACTAAATCTACTCTTAAAACCGGGACTTGAACCACCGACCTCCAGGTTACAAGTATGAGGGCTTATCAATCACGCTAAGGGTCGGCTTAGATTTACTAATTCTCTTTCGTGGTACGGTCCTTATTTGTTCTTAGTAGTTTGGGTCCCAAAATTGGGAAATTTTTGTCAGGATTTTTATTAATTTTTTGTAAAAGATATTGTGATTATCACAAACAACATTTTTTTTTAAACAACTTTGATCAATCTTTATTTACAATATTGTTCATGAGTGAATTATTTTACTGTTGTTTTAAGATTCTGTTTAATGATTGGGTTCTTTATAGTATCTATTGAACCACCTGAATATCATGGTTGACTCGTGAGGAAATATGAGTCATTGCTTTGTAAAAATAGCGAGTACTGGTGGAATTTAATACAAGATTGACGATACCTAGATAGGTGCTTTACCTGAGAGATTTGAAAATGTCCTGTAGTTCTATGCTAACCACAAAAACTGTGATGAAATATTACAAATAAACAAATTTATTATTTTATATATTCAGCCAAAGTGCACAGTCACTAATGCACAAATGACATTAATCAACATTATTACTATTATTAAACTCTTTATTAGGAGAATATATTATATAATATATTTTTTTTTTTTTCCTTTTTACTGTACCTATATATTATATTGTTTAAATTTTTAAACTGTTATAATAATTATTTGTACTGCACATATGTCTTTTTATATGTAATCAAGTATTTAATCATAATAATAACATAGGTACCTACTACCTATATACAAACAAATAGTGGTAAAAATTCAAATACAAAATTGACAGTATAAATATCAACAGGAAAAAATTAACAAAATAGATAAAATAAATATGTCCTTACTAAAGGGCGGGGTTATTGCCTATGGAATCTCTTCCCCCAACCTATCACATGCACAAACAATCGTTAATGGCCGCTTATAAGACTTTAGTGACAAAGCATTTAGCATAAATATATTCAAATCTATAATTTTCGTACTTTAAGCCCAATTTTCATCACTACAATTTATATATGTGATATTCAACCCTCAAGCAGCCTAAGACGATCGTTTCGTTCTTATTTGAACTCATCAGTTAGGCATACCTGATTATTAATTTCTTGCCGAGCCCAGGGTTTGAACCTGAGACCCATGGATCAATGGTACCACATGTTTACCACTGAGCCATGGTTGCTTGAAATGTACTAAAATATATAGATTTGATTTGATTCGTCATTGCTACTATATGGTCCTTTAGAATTGAAAAATTCCATAAGTTGAATTGTATAAATATATTATTATTTTGTCAATGTCACTGGAACTTTTTTATTTATGTTTCAACCATCACAAACTTGATTTTTCAAACATGGACTTTTTATGAAGGTACCTTATTTTTTAATTTTCAAAACTTTCGTCTTATTTTCAGAAAAAGCTTTTTCGCCATCTCTCTCTCTCTCTCTTTCTCTCTCTCTTTTCCTTCTCTCTTTCTTTCTCTTTTTCTTTCCCTATCTCTCTCACTCTATCTCTCTTTCTCTCTCTCTCTATTTCTTTCTCCTAACTCTCTCTCTCCTCTCTATCTCTTTCTCTATTTCTCTCACTCTCCTCTCTCCCTCTGTCTCTCTTTATTTTCTCTCTCTCTCCCTCTGTCTCCTCTCTATCTCTTCCTTCTATCTCTTTCTTCCCTATCTCTCTCATTCTGTCTCTCTTTCTCTCTCTCTCTCTTTCTTTCTCTTTCCATCCGTCTCTCCTCTCTCTCTCTCTCTCTTTCTCTCTTTCTCTATTTCTCTTACTCTCACTCTCACTCTCCCTCCCTCTCTCTCTCTCTCTTTATTTTCTCTCTCTCTTTTTCTCTAGCGCTCTCTCTTTGTCTCTCTCTTTCACTCCCTCTCTTGTTCCATCACTCTCCCTCTCCTTCTTTCTAAAATATTTTTCCAACTTCTTTGTGTTTTTTAAGAATGTTTTGAACCTTTCAATGTTTTTTTGTGTACAGAAAAAGAAAATATTTCATTATTTTTATTTTTTTGAGAGCTTTGTTAGAAACGAAGGTTAAGGTACCTTTAACTTTTTGTAAGAAATAAAATTTCATCTTTCAACTTGTACCTACTTAACTGTAAGTGGAATTTTTCAAAGTGTGGGTTTGTTCATAAGGAGTAGGGAGTGGGGACCCCTATTCAAACTACTTATTTGTGTGTTTTGAATATGGTGGCACTTTGATACGTTTACTATTTTATTATTATATTATTATTAAAGATGAGTGTTTCACAGCCTTTTTGATTTCGTAGCAATGAAACAGGAGCTACTGTAGACGCTTGTGGTCTGTGTTGTAGCCTTCCGATTCCGTAGTATGCCTCCCCTCTGATGGGTGAGAAGTGACACAATACCAATAATTTAGGTGCTGGGTCAACACCTTAATGGGATGTATTGTGTCACTTTATATGAGTAATATATTTATAATTATAACGTATACAAAGTATTTTTAAGTTTATAAGTTATGTATATATTTCTTTAACTGACATACTCCAATGAAAAATAGCAATGTTTTAAAGTAGAACAGTGTAGCACTTCCTGGCAAAATATATTTATCGTACCTCTTGTACAATATTCTTGCTCAATGATCATTATTTGCTGACTCAACAAATATTGACTGCTGATTGAACAAGTCATATTGATTGCTATTTCAACATTAATTCATTGCTGATTATTGACTGTTAATTTATTCACATTCCTACCTAAAAAAAACATGCCTGCTGAATGCTGATTAAACAAGATTTCTGCTGTCTGCTGACCCAGAAAGCGAAACATGTTTGTGATTGTTCATCATGCGTGAGTTGGATAATTTTTATTGATCTCTTGGGGGGGAGGGGGGGACCGAGGTATAGATGGTAGTAGGGAGAGAGAGATAAAAAGAGAGAGAGAGAGAGAGTTGGAGATATGGAGGTAGAGAGAGGGAGATAGGAAGGGAGAGAGAGAGGAGGCAGAAAGAGAGTAAGGGAAAGGTGGAGAGAAAGAGGGAGAGAGGTAAAAAGAGAGAGGGAGAGAGAAGGAAAGAGGGAGGGAGACTGAGGAAGAGAGAGTGAGAGAGAGGGAGGGAGAAAGAGAGAGACACAAAGAGAGAGAAGGAGAAGGGGAGAGTGAATTAATTATGATTTAGCTCTACTATTTAAGCAAATCCAAAAAAAAAATTGAGAAAAAAGTGTAAAAATGAGGACTTCGACTTGCCGATATTGATTGTAGCATCTAGAATGTAGAAAAAATAGTAGCCTACTGTTTAAAACAAATTTGAAGAAAATCAATCAAGTGATTTTTGGAGATACAAGTAATTTAGTATAAAATCTCAAAATTGCCACGTATATACAAAATTATAAAATGTGAAACAATCACGAGGGTGTTTTGTGTCCATAATTGGTATCTAGTGTTTTTTTATTTCCCTTGATATTCAACAGTAGGTAGGTACCTAATAAAAATTAAGTAACTCTCTTTTCCTATTCCTAATTACTAATAAGGTCTCCATTACTTATTTATCCATGATGTCTATAGGTACAGCTATTATTTTTGTATGATTCTTGTCATGCTCTGTTGAATATTCTGCAAAAAAAATGTATAATACGGGAAACAATGAAAGATTAAACGTCTCTTGAGTTAAAAGTTAACTCTTTTGTTTACCCAACATTTATCTACACTCTCTCCCTTCTTACAGGGTGAGATTCACCCCATTTCCTAAACTTCAGAAAACTACCCCATTTCCTATTCCATTTCACCAATTTCATCCTGTTATTGCAGCCTCTCGAATTTCATACCTTCTCTCTCTTTCCATTCCTCTTTATTTCTCTTCTCTCTATTACTCTACTTATTCTCTCTCGCTCTCTCTCTAACTTCTCTCTTTCCTTTTCTCTTCCCTTTCTCAGGCTCTTTTTTTTATATATTCGCATCTATTTATCTTTCATTCTCCCTACTCATCTCTCCCATCTCTTCCTTTCTCTCTAAAATCTATCTCCATTACTTTATCAACATATCTCTCTGAATCTCTTCCTTTCTCCAACTTCTCTCTTTCCCTATCTATTCCCTCTCTCAGGCTCTTTTTCTTTCTCTAATATTTACATCTATTTATCTCTCTTTCTCCTTACTTATCTCTCTCCATCTCTTCCTTTCTCTCTAAGACCTATCTCCATTACTTTATCTACCTATCTCTCTCCATCTTTCCCTTTCTCTCTCTACATAACTTCCTTTTTCTTTCCAGCTATCTCTCGCTTTCTCTATCTCTTCCTCTCCCTCTTTCTCCTATCTCTCTACCCCCTCTTTCTCTATCTCTTTCTTTCTTTCTCATTTATTCTCTCTCTTACACTCTCCCACTAAACACTGAGAGTGAATTAAAAAGTGTAAACTGGATAACTTTTCTCGAACATTCCCTTAGGATACAAAAAAAAAAAAATGTGATACAAGAATGGGAGAGATACAAGAAGAGTGCGAGAGAGAGTATAAAAGGGAGAGACGGAGGATAGATGAAGAGAGAGGTATAAAGGGAAAGGAAGAGAGAGTGACAGAAGGAGAGAGAGTGAGACAGTGTATACAGGGAAAGGGAGAGAGAGAGTATAGAGTGAAAGGAAGAGAGAGAGAGAAAGGGAGAGAGAGGGAGACTTATGATAGAGGAAGAGAGATAGATAGTAAGAGAGGGGGTATAGAGAAAAAGAGAGAGAGAGATATAGAGACGGTGGATAGATGAAAATACAGAGACGAAGGATAGATGAAGAGAGAGAGAGAGTATAGAGTGAAAGGAAGAGAGAGAGAGAGGGTATAGAGAGAAAGGGAGAGAGAGAGAGAGGGTTATAGAGAGAAAGGGAGAGAGAGGGAGAGGGTATAGAGAGAAAGGGAGAGAGAGAGAGAGGGTATAGAGAGAAAGGGGAGAGAGAGGGAGAGGGTTATAGAGAGAAAGGGAGAGAGAGAGAGAGGGTATAGAGAGAAAGGGAGAGAGAGGGAGAGGGTATAGAGAGAAGAGAGAGAGGGAGAGAGGAGGGAGACAGGGAGGGATGAGAGAGAGAGAGAGAGAGAGAGAGGGTATAGAGGAAAGGGAGAGAGAGAGGGTATAGAGGAAAGGGAGAGAGAGAGAGAGGGTATAGAGAGAGAAGGGGAGAGAGAGGAGAGAGAGAGGGTATAGAGAGGAGAAGGGGAGAGAGAGAGAGAGAGGGTATAGAGAGAAAGGGAGAAGAGAGAGAGAGGGAAGGGAGGAAGAGAGGGAGACGGAGGAAGAGGAGAGAGAGAGGAGGAGAGGAAAAGAGATTAAGAGAGAGGGGGAGGTTAAGCGTGATAAAAAGAAGAATATGGACATAGATAAATAGAAAAACATATGCATTACTCTCATGTACTTCTGTACATATATTGTATATGTCATGTAGAAAGAGAAATGGTGATAAAAAAAATTATGAAGATAAATACCCAAACAAATTTAGGAGAGAGAGAGAGAGCGATAATAAATAACATTAAGGTATAGAGCGAGTGAGATAAAGATACATTAGTAAATACAAACATAAAATAACTAGTGGTTCTGTGAACGGTAAACCTCACACAGATTCAAGTATCGCATTATAAATGTTCAATCAAGTATGAGGACATTTCATTCAATACCCCACTCGATAGTTTTTAATTAAAAAATATCAACCGGCCCTTTTTCCGATTTTTCACCACAGTGCGGCCCCCTTAGATTTCACGATCACCAAATTTTACTGATAAACTTACATTTTGGTAAAATTCTAGGGCCCTAATAAACATGTATACTAAATTTTAACAACTTTGAAGAATCCGGTCGAGAGTTATCGCGGAAGAGACAGACACACAGACAGACAAACGAAAGCCAAATTGTCCAGTATGCAAGTTAAAACAGAACCTCACTTAGTGAGGTCGCTTCGCTCCCTCACTGTGTTCGGTTAATTATTATTATTATAATAAACATGTACATGCAAAATTTTATCAAAATAGTGCACCTTTCTCCAGATATAAGTAAAAAGTTAGTGGTCAAGCGTTAGTGGTCGCATATGATTTTTTCTCTAGATATATCTGGCCCAATCTAGGCTAGACGGGGCAAATGTGGGGTACTATGATCCTGAGATTCCAGCGAATGGGAGAGTTAAACTGCCATCTTGAATGACATCGTAGAGGTTAGAGAAAAAATAATAGATAATACTGCACTGGAAATTAATGTTATTATAATTGCTACCTATCATTATCCTTTTCATATTTGTATTATATTGTGTTGTATTGTATTGTATTGTGTTTTGTTGTATTATTGTAATGGTCGTCATTACTTTTATTTATTAAAAACGAGGAAAATAAAGGAAAAATACCATTTGCTTCATTCTTAGGAAACAAATTATTAATGAAGGGCTGCTTAGCCCTTGAGGACTCAGGGTGAAAGTTATAGACTCAAGCGGATTCACAAGTTCAAGTCAATGCTTACATTTCTTTATTTAAAACCATACGCGAAATTTAAGTCATAGAAAAAATAAGGTTGTTTTAAAAAATTAAGTATAATAAAATTATGTAGGTTTTGAGATTTTCAAAATAAAAATAGACATCGTAATAGTGTCGAAGGGTTGGTTAGTTTCTAAAAAATTCAGACTTTGAAAAATTCAGAAATTAAAGGGTTAATTTTCAGAAAAAATCAGAACTTAAAGAAAATAAAGAACTTCATTCCAATATTTGGTTAGCTGGTTGAGTTGGTCAATCTTGGTAAAAAGAAAGTAAGACACTACCACCTAAGGGTTAATTTTTCTAGCATTTCACACAGAAGGAAATAAATAATACATTTACACGAGTGGTTGAATTCCCCGGGGGGCTGTTGTATGAAACAAATAGGAGACGTCCGTTGCAACGACAGTTCTCTCAATCACAATGAGAGCATGAAATGAATTCTTGTTTACCTTCAACTTGCCCTTTTCTTGTTACAAAAGCTTTAAATAAAACTAAGTGTGTCCCCGGGGCTGTTGTAAAAAAATAGGGCATGTCTATTGTTATGAGAGTTCCTTCAATCACAATGAGAACAATAAATTAATTATTGTTTACTTACAACTTGCCCTTTTCTGTCATACGACAGTTTTACCTGGGTGTATCCCTTGGGGCTGTTGCAAAGAAATAGGTAATGTCCATTGTTACGAGAGTTCCTTCAATCACAATGAAAGCCATAAATTAATTCTTGTTTACCTACAACTTGCCCTTTTCTTGTTATACGGTATCTTTTTTTTTTTTAATAGGCGCATTCCTGGGTCTGTTGTCCAATGTTCATGATGATTTTTTTTATTTTGGTAAATAATAAAACCAGGAGCTTTCTTTCCTCTATTTTTATGTACTGCTGCTAGTTGCTGAGACCCGTCGGATTGTCACCGTTATAATTTTTGACCGTGACTGTTATAATTTATATTTTGTAAACTTAATATCTATTGATACACGAACCTGAAGCTAGCGTGTGATGGCGCGTTGAATGCACCGGTTCTCGTAGGATTACCGAAGTTAAGCAACGTCCAGCGCGGTGAAGACTTCGTGATGCGGGTCAATCCAGGCTGGGTGAGGTTAATGTGGGTAGCAGGTTTGTGAGATTCCTGCGAATCGAGGGTAACACCCCCGTCGTGATATGACCATGCAATTGAAAGCGATGTTAAAACCCAAAGTAAAAAAACGAGATATACGTTATTTATCAAAAGGAGACTCTGTACCAACTATGGACCCATTTGGTCCAGCTATTTAGGAGCTCCGTACTTCATAAAAGAGTACCTCAATCATTCAAAGAGATAGAGACAGGGAGAGAGAGAGAGAACGAGAGAGAGAAAAACAGAAATTGAGAAAGAGCGAGAGAGAGAGAAAATGATCGTAAAAAAGAGAGAAGATAGAAAATCACGAGATACCTAGAGAGACATTTCATTGATATAATTTATTGCCTGTATAGCAGTGTATATGTATAGGTAGTGTATAAGAGATTGTACACATGAATAAATAAAAATATTGATGCATTTTTCAGAAGAAAAAAAATGAAAATGTTCAAAATCAGGAAAAAGAGAGAAAAAAATGTTTATGTAATAAAATGGAGATAACATAAATTAAGATGGGGGGAAAGATAAATATGGAGGAGTGAGGGGGAGAGATACATCGTTTAATGGCAGAGGGAGGGAGAGAAAAGGGGAGAGATAGAGTCAGAGAGAGAGAGAGAGAGAAGGAGGAGCGATAGAGTTAGAGAGAGAGAAAGAGGAAAGGTTGAAACAGGGATGAGCTATCGTTAAATGTACAAAGAGAAAGAGAGGAAAAAAACAAAAAGAGGAGAGAAACAGTGAGCATAAGAGAGACAAAAAAGAAAGTAGACTATAGAGGATGCAAGAAGAATGAGACATCGTTATATATATAGGGGGAGAGAGGAGGAGAGGAAAGAAGAGAGGGAGAGATAGATAGAGAGGAAGAAAGAAGAATGAGATGTCGTTAGAGAAAGATAAACAGAGAGAGAGAAGAGATAGGATAATATAGATAGAGAGTGAGAAAAATATGAGACATCTTTAAAGAGAAAAGGAAATAGGAGGGAGAAATTGACGAGACTGCCAAAGGAGATTGAATATTTTCTCGAGAAAATTGATTGTACATAATATATTGCCCCATTTTCTATTTCTCTTTATTTTCTCTTTTCATTTTCATAATATGCATGGTCAATTCCAGTAAGGCGGAATTTAGTAACTGTGAGACTTTATTGTGAATCACACAGTGAGGATTAAAACTTTAAGAAGAAATGAAATTTAAAGAGAGATTAGAGCGAAAGAGAGACGGATTAAAAGATAGCGAGTGAGAAAGAAAAGGAAAGAAAGAGAGATAAAAGGAGAGAAAGATCGGAAGAGAGATAAATAAATATTATGTCCTAACTAAAGGGCGGGGTTATTGCCTATGGCAATCTCTTCCAGCTAACCCTTAAATTGAATTATTAACTCCCATAGATCAAATCAATTAATCTTTTTCTAAGGTAAATTACTCAATGGTAATTAAAATAGTTAAATTTCTACGGATTTTAACAATTTATAGCAACTGAAACATAACATAACACATAGGTAATTAATTTTATTTTATATTTAAAATTATTTAAATTACATAATAAGGAAAGTAAAAAAAGTTTAGTAAAAAAAACTTTGTTGCAAGAAAATGCAATTTTTCCTAGTTTCCGAGCAAATCTCTAAAAATAAGTCCCGGTTCTTTTCATTTCTTAACGTCTTCATAAAGTGTATTTATAACTACTGTTAATAAAACTCTTAGTAAAAATCCGTCTCTCTCCTCTCTCATGTCTCCCTTCTTACTTCTCTCTCTCTACTCTCTCTCTCTCTCTCTCTCTCTCTCTCATCATGTCTCCTTCTCACTCTCTCATTCCTTTTCTTTCTTTCTCCCCTCTTACACCTTCCTCCTGATCTCACACTCTCTCTCTCTTTCTCTCCATCCTCCTCACTTCATTCTCCTTCCTCTCTCTCTCCCTCTCTCTCCTTCTCTTTCTTCTTACACCTCTCTCCCTCTCTCTCCTTCCTCCTTATCTCACTCTCTCTCTATTTCTCTTGCTTCCCGTTCCTTCTCTTACTTTCTCTCCTTTCCTATCTCTCACCCTCCCTCTCTCTCTCATCATATCTCCTTCTCACTGTCTCTCTCTCCATCCTCTACATTCTCCTTCCTCTCCCTCTCCCTCCTCCTCGTGCTTCTTTCTCTCTCTCTCCCTCCTTATTTTTCTTCTTTCCCCTATCTCTCCTTCCTCATATCTCACTCTCTTCCTCTTTTGCTTCCCTTTCCTCTCTTTCTCTATCCTCTTCTCTTTTATTTCCTATCTCTCACCCTCCTTCTCAATCTATCCCTCCCTCTCTCTGTTTCTCTCTCTGTCTCTCTTTTACTTATTATTTAGAGTATTATATCAAGTTTGCTTTCTATTTATATTTTGTAGGTATATGTATAAACTACAGAGTATATTATTTTCTTCTCAAGTTTGAAAAAAGCAAAATGAAAAGTAAATATTTTACAACCTGTCTTCCTTTTCCTTCTCAAAAGATTTCTCTCCTCTCTCTCTCTCTCTCTCTCTCTCTCTCTCTCTCTCTCTCTCTCACCTTCTCTCCTGCTATGCCATTTTCTCTCTTCCTTTATACTCACTATCACAGTCTTTCTCTCCCTTTCTATCATCATGAAACAGAGGGAAAGATATCTCTGTTTCTCTCCTTCATTCCTTCTTCTTTCTCTCTTAAATCTATTTATCTCTCTTTCCTCACTGTCTCTCTCTTCTCTCTCTTTCTCCTCTTTTTCCTTCTCTTCTCTTCTCTCTTCCTTCTTCTCTCCTCTGTCTCTTTCATATCTATTTATCTTCTTTCCTCTCTGTCTCTCTCTCCTTTCCTCTTTTCCTCTCTTCTTCTCCTTTCTTATCTCTCCCTCTGTCTCTTTCATATCTATTTATCTATCTTTCTCTCTGTCTCTCTCTCCCTTTCCCTCTTTTCCTTCTCTTCCTCTCCTCTTCTTATCTTCCCTCTGTCTCTTCATAATTATTTACTATCTTTCTCTCTGTCTCTCTCTCCCTTTCTCTCTTTCCTTCTTCTTCCTTCTCTCTTCCTTATCTCTGTGTCTCTTTCATATCTATTTATCTCCCTTTCCTCTCTGTCTTTCTCTCTCTTCTTTCCTTCCTCCTTCTTCCTTCTCTCTCCTTCTTCTCTTCCTCTTCTCTTCCTCTGTCTCTCATATCTATTTATCTATCTTTCTCTCTGTCTCTCTCTCCCTTTTCCTCTCTTTCCTTCTCTTCCTTCTTCCTTCCCTCTGTCTCTTCATATCTATTTATCTCTCTTTCTCTCTGTCTCTCTCTCTCTTTCTTTTCTTCCTTCTTCCTTCCTCTGTCTCTTCATATCTATTTATCTCTCTTTCTCTCTCTGTCTCTCTCTCTCTTTTTCCTCTTTTCTTTCTTATTTTTCTCTCTCTTATTTTATCTTATCTTTCCTCTCTGTTCTTTCTCTCTCTCTCTCTCTTCCTTCATTTCTTCTCTTCTTCTCTTCCTTTCTCATCATCATATCTATAATTTCTTACTCCTAGTTAATTGCTAATTTTCTTCTTCTCTTCTTCCTATTTTCTTCGTCTCTCATAAACATTCTAAGTTTCAAGTTGTATTAGTTTAAACATTTTCTTATTTCAGTTTCTTTCCTTATCTTTCTTTTCTCTCAAACTACATTCTTCTTTGTCTTTCCTAATCTATTAAAAACTTCTAAGTTCCTAAACTTCTTTCTCTTTTTATCATTATTTCAGTTGAATATTAACTATGAATTTTATTTGTTCCATCTGTCTATACGTTTTCTTTTATTTTCATTATGAACCGTCATACTTAAATTATTTGTATATGCTGAATCTAAAGTTATGAAGAATAAGCAGTAATGAATTTTTTCTGTATCTTTTTATGTTGAGCCCGGATCAAAACCTCCCAGTTGTTGTTAGTCTTCAATACATCTTTTGTACAGTTATTCTATTTGGTCAATTTCCCTAATTCTAATTTTCTCTTTCAATTTTTTGGTTTGTACAAAAAAACATTGGTTGGTTCAAAGCTTTAGTCATTAACATCTAGCTTCTGGCTGGTTTCTTCCACAAAAATGATTAAAAGAGAGAGACTTCTTTTTAGCATGGTTATTCAGAACTTATGAGTTGCAAACCGTACGATAAACCCGATGCAATCTTTTGTATGCATAGAATTTTCCATTTTCAAATGAGAAGAAATAAAAGCAGTAACATGAATTAATTATTTGTGGTGGGAAATGCTTGTTTGTGGGTGAAGCACAGGATTACCAAAAGCCTCCATTTTTTTCTTAGTAGTTAAGTGGTTAACACGCTAGTCGTGTAATCCAGTTAGTGTAGGGATCAGTTGGTGCGAATCCCACCCAGTGCATAAATTTTTCATGAATTTGAGTTTGTGACACGAAATAATAACACTCTGAGGGTTAGGTGGTACAAAATGCTTTGAGCATTAACCTCGCTGGTGGTTACTTTCCACTAAAGAGTTTATTATTATTATTAGTAAAATTAGATAGAGAGATAAATAGAAAGATAGTAGGAGCAGCAGGAAGAGGAGTAAAAGAGAGAGAAGGAGATAATATATTAAAGAGAAAAGAGTATTATTAGAATTAGTTAGTTTTTACTCAGAAAACATCGCTATTGTTTATTACTCATACAAGTAGCTAGAAGCTCATGTGTCCTCACGAGATATGAAGCCTGGGACCTGCAAATTATAAATCAGTATTATCAGTATAAACAGAAAAGTGAGAAGTTTACTAGATGTACATGATATCAGAACATACCTGGAGGACAGCTGTCTCGAGCTTATTTGCTCTCATCAGAGGTAATAGTTCTCAATATCATGACATCTACTAACCTCTCAATTTTCATCATCATAGGGTGGCGTCATCGTGAACGATTTTAGCCAGAAATCGGAGCAAAAAATATTTTTTTTTTACAAAAACGAACACAATATCACATCCGATTTCTAATATTGGAATTTCTCGGAAGTAAAGTAAATTGTATTTTTGAAATCCACTATTATTTTATTTTCAACTATTGAGTGTTGTTCTATTCATAGGTTAAAGAAATTATAATGGCTGAACCAAAGAAAGAAAAGGGTCCAATTAATTCAAGTGAACATTTTTTGCCTTATTCTAATTTTTACATAATAATATAAACAAATGTGTGCTGCTTAGTTACCATGGCAACGCGTATTCCCTCACCGAGGCTGGTTCAAGCGAGGCCTAACAGATCGGCCGCACGTCGGCCAATCTGAGGAAAATTGCCGCAAAACCTGCCGGCCGTCACGTCTCTCGAGGGGTGGCCAGAATGTGTTCGGCCCCTCCCGAGCTCAACGACCCCGAAGAGGCCGAAAAAAAGGCCGAAAACTCCGGCGGCCAACAAAAACCTGACCAATTTGCGGCCGCGCATGGCGGGCCACACTCGGGTTCGCTTAAAATCGTCCAGACGCATTCGGGCCACCACAGGAAGTCGTTTTCGTTGAACAACGGCGGCCTCTCGGCCTTGATGGCGGCGGCCGGAGCCTCGAGCGGCCACAGTGCGGCCCCTTCGGCCAAGATGGACGTGATCAATCCGGCCTTTGTCTTCTCCCATTCCACCAACAGGAGGACTTACATATCCGGGCCAGAACTGTGAGTATATTAGTATAAAGTTATGTGTGTACCTTTCTTTTGTTCTTACAAGACACAGAACTGGAAAGAGAGAGAGAGAGGGAGAGAAGGTGAGGGACAGAGAGAGAGGAAGAGAGAGAGAGAGAGAGAGGAAGGGAGATTGAGATAGAGAGTGAGGGAGAGAGAGAAAGAGGGTGTGGGACAGAGAAAGAGAGAAGGAGAGAGGGTGAGGGATAGAGAGGAGTGTGTGTTGAGAGAGAGAGAGGAAGGAAAATAGAGAGAGAGATAGAGAGAGAGGTGTGGGACAGAGGGGAGAGAGGAGAGAGAGAGAGAGGGGAGAGGAGGAGAGAGTGAGGGGAGAGAGAGAGGAGAGAAGCGGTAAGGGAGAGAGAGGAGAGAGAGAAGAGAGAGAGGAGGGAGAGGCAGAGAAGTGAAGAGGGAGAGGAAAGAGAGAGGGAGAGAGAAAGAGAGAGGAGAGGAAATTACATAACGATGTAATAATTTCAGTTGAAATTGTTTGAAGTGTACTTTCAACATTACTATTCAAGCCTTGTCAAGAGGGTAACACTAAGTCTACTTAATATGGATTTATTGACTTTTTTATAGAACTTTCCTCTGACATTTATTGACTCTGGAATTAGAGAGCTTTTTATGAATTTTCTTTTTACTTTCTCCTACCTGAAAACTACATACTAAAGACAGTATGTCAGTGGTAGTCAATTGGTTAAGTTAACGCGCTAGTCTGGTAATTCAGGTAGCGTGGGGATTCGTTGGTTCGATATATGAGATTTTTTGATTTATTTCAGATCTGTACCACATATATTAGACTCTGGGATTAGGTAGAGCTTTGATATAATCTGCCTTCTTTACTTCTCCTACTGAGTGTTATTATTATTAAGTACATTATAACTGTTTCTTATTGTTCAAGAAAAAAATAGATATCACTTTCCCGGGTGAACTGTTTCTACTGTCAAGGACTTTTCTTTTGAAATTTTAATGATATATTATGACCTAGATGATATAAAATATTATTTACCTAGTTGATAATATTATTTACCTGGGTTGAATGTATATTATTTCCTATTGAAATGATAGTATTTACTCTACTTGATATAATAGAAATTAACTAGATGATATATTATTTTACCAAGGGTGATACTTTTTCACTCAAAATTTATGAGAACAACTGTAAGTGAGAATAGTAAGTTAATTCTAACTTTGACGGAAAATGAGTGAGATTTTTTTTTTTGATACGGTGCTTCCGAGACTTTTAAAGAAGAGGAAATTTCCAGAAGCTAGACATCAAATTCGTGTTAACCAAAAGATCCATGTCACAATAATAAAATTACAAAATTAATTATTGATAATGTGACCTAACCCGACCTTGATCGATAAGCGGCGGACTTGTAACCTGTAGGTCGGGTGGTTCAAGTCTCAGTTTCAGCGTAGATTTATAGTTGTGATATCACGAAAGTGATTAACCAATCACCTGCGTGTCAGTGGTTAAGCCTTCAGAAAATTCACGTAGAATTTAGTAGTTTGTGATAATCACGAAAGTTAGTTAGTAGTACAAAATGCACATTATGTCTTTCCATTCTGTCTTTATCGAGGAAGTTGTGTGTCACGGGAATCTTACGATTAAGAAATATCCTGTCGAGTTTTTTCCTCATTAGGACGGTGCGAGAAAGGCAACGCGTGTTATTGCTATTGGTTCTTGTCATTCAACACCGTCTTCTCATAATAAATAATTTACCTACCAGCTTGATGTAACTGTTAAAAGGTATATGAGCAAACTTTCATACTGTGATGTAGGTGAAGAGCTACTTGAGAACTGCTTAACCTGATAAAAAAAACATATTAAAATCAACGAGTATATACTATTCTATACATACATTAATATTATAGCATAACCATGCCAAGTTTTTTTTTTCAATATTGAATGTTATTAATTTAATTAAAAAAAGTGTTTTTCACTCTTGCTTAAACCCAAAAATTCTTAGTTAGTTATCATATTAATTTGTGTTAATCACTTTGTGATGCCACAAGTTACAACTACTCAAACTCGCTTTACCAAGGGCGGAATTAATGGACAACATCAATAACTTAAGTCGTGGTAAGTGTCGGTTTTCCCTATCTTACACAGTACGCAATCCGTGACTTAGCGCCTCACAGGTATTACAATAACGTCTATTAATTCCGCCTAAATCTTTTCTGAACTTGTGACTTGAACCATCGTTCTCCAGTTGCTAGTCCGTCGCCTTATCGATCAAGCAAATAATACTTCTATATTGCTGTTTATACCGCCGTCCTAATCCAGGACTTAAATCAAATAGAATCGTTGGCGTTAGAAGGGCATCCAGCCGTAAAAAAAAATGTGCCAAAACCAATCAACCTCAACCATGAGGTTGAACAACGTCGACCCTGCTTGAGCGGGATAAGCAGAGTAAAAGATCAGTCAGTCAGTATCATATAACAGAAAAGTGAGAAGTGTACTAGTGTACATGAATATCAGAACATACCTGGAAGCTGTTTCGCTTGTTTGCTCATCAGAGTAATAGTTTGAACATCCATGCCATCAACTAACCTCTCTATTTTACATCGTATAAACAGACTATTGCTGTTTAACACTCACAAGATTCATAAAACTCACAAACCTGTACCCCAACTTCATCACGAGGAGGTAGAACCTTCGACTGAGGACGAAAGTCGACTCCCCATCCCTCCCAAACAGCTGGAAGTGGTTGGACCTCTGCGCGCGCCGCAGCAGAAAGCACAACTGCCGCCTCGTTCCGTTGCCTCCCGTGCTCCAACCGCTTTCGACGACCGCCCGCCGAACCATCTCGTTGCAAGCGTCGAAGTCCTCCGAACAGTTGAGGATGACGAAGAATTCGAAGGCCACCGCCAGGAACTCGGTGATGAGACGGAGGAGGCGGGGCGTGGGAAAGTTGGACGGGTGGTACAGGTGGAACACCAGTTGGTGAGGCAGATGAGTAGATGGCGCTGTTGCGACGATGAATCCGAAACACGAATGGATTGATGAAACGCGTCAACTGGAAATTAATAAGATAAGATAAATTGTTTTATTTAGAATCAATATACCTATAGTTTACAAAACAACACTTTCCCTAAGCTAATACAAAAAATGTGGGCTTCTAAGGAATAAAAATCGCGTTATTGTCTCCAATTCATAATGAACAGTTAGTATAAATAAAAAATTAAAAATTGTAATGGATGTATGTACATGAATATTAGAACATAACTGGTCCAGTTGGTGGAGGCAGATAGAGTAGATAGCGCTGTTGGCGACGATAAATCCGAACACGAATGGATTGATCGAACGCGTCAACTGGAATGAATAAAATCGCGTTATTGTCTCCAATCATAAAACAATCTCTTTCCACCCATCTCAACGGTTGGTGGAAGAGATGGCACAGGAAATAACCCGCCTTTGGATAGGACATTATTGTTTTCTTTTTTTTTTACCTATTTATTTGTCATTTGTTTGGTTTGTTTGTTTTTTTTTTTCTTAATTTTATACTGTTACCTGTACTTTGTCCTCTTAATAAAGCTTAAAAAAACAGTTAGGTATAAATAAAAAATTAAAGATTGTAATGGATGTAGTAATGAATATTAGAACATAACTGGTCCAGTTGGTGGAGGCAGATGGAGTAGATGGGCTGTTTGCGACGATGAATCCAAAGACGAATGGATTGATGAAACGCGTCAACTGGAAATTAATAAAATCACGTTAGGCCGAAGCTACGATAGGAGCGGCAAGCGGTGACCGACAAGCGGCAAGCGATTTTTTTTTATCGTAGCGACCTACTAAGTATTTCCAAATTCTCATTTTGCCGCTCACCGCTTGACGCTTCCTATCGTAGCTTCGGCCTTATTGTCTCCAATTCATAATGAACAGTAATTAGTATAAATAAAAAATTAAAAATTGTAATGGATGTATGTACATTGTACATGAATATTAGAAACATAATGGTCTTTTTCGAGCTTATTTTTTGGCGGAATTGAAATTTACAGGGTGTCCAAAAGTAGTGAAACAGGCATCAACTTTCGAATGAATTTATGAATACGAACTCAACTAAATTAATTCAATCGCGTATTGTATCCAATTCGATAATATACAGTTAATATAAACTAAACAATCATTAGGAACAGTTGGAATGGATGATGTACCTGAATATAACATAACTTGCTCTTTCTCGACTTATTTTGTTGAAGCGGAATTGAAACTTCTACAGTGCCAAATCATGAACAGGCACAACCTTTCGATTTTTAATACCCCTATTTTTTATTCAATATTCGAATGTCGTTAACATTCTCACTTGTCCAACATTCAGAAGGACATCACGTACATAATGGTACCAAATTTAGCCAACAGCCTGAAGTAATAATAATAAAAAAGAAAAGAACACAAACCTCCTCATAGAATCTGATCAACTTCTGGTGATACTTGAGAATCTGTCGCAGATACTTCTAGCTCGTACTGTTCTCTCTTCAACTTGGCTTTCATTTTCCGCCATTGTTTCTCAACAATGATCCTCTTCCTGATTTGTCCAACATTGTGAATATGCTCATCGATAATTTCGTTTCTTCCAGATTCATCAAAACCTTTGAAGTTTTCGCCAATTTTCAAAGCAAATCTTTCCAATTGTTTTTTATCACTGTAATTTCGACATGTTTCAAAACCTGTGAAGGTATCTCTGACGAACTCGTTTCTTTCAATACTCGTGTAGCGGATCCGATTCCCGTCCCCATCTCTGTGTTCTCGCCCGACCAGCGTCACAAATCTGCTCAAAAATCTCACACTGTCCTCGAAAGTGAATCAGAACGATGGGAAAAAAAAGTGACGCTGACCGTAAAAAGAACGCTGAACATCCACCAGAAGTAGATCTCGACGACCAGGAGGATTTCGTAAGCCCACGAAACCGACTCGTCAACGTACGGGATTTTCAACTTGATCATCAACCGCCTCTCAGGGTATTTCGTCCGGTAAACATGTTGCAGAATCTCCAACTCGGCCGCCGACGTTGGTAAGGCGGCTTCCAACATGCCTCCCAAGCCAGTACCGACGCCCAACGCCAGAAATGAAAAGAACACGAGCCGTCCTCTGGCGTGACAGGATTTTATTATCTCCTCGTTGGCTTGGCTGAATTCCGTCTGCATGAAGTTGGTGAGGAAGGTGAGCTTCCGATGCTGTCTGGCGAGTTGGATGCTGAAGAAAACCATCATGGACATGATGATAAACTCATTGATGTTTCTCATCAGCTCTGGTCCATAGCGGGTGGCTCGTGTGGTGATGCTGAGCAGGTTGCTGCAGAGGTAGCAGAAGAAAAGGAGGTATTGGAGGATGTGGAGACGACGCCGCAGGGGATGGCTCTCCGGGCGGTGGAAGTCGATGAAGCCAAGTCGTTCCATGAGGGCGCTGATGAAATTCAGAGATACCATGGTGGTGGCTGAGTGATCAGGAAAAAGTCACGTCACAATATAAATATTTGTAACATCGAATTTTCTAGCCCACAATTCTACATAGTTGTGTGCTTATTTTTTTATATTATTAAATTGATTAAATTTATTGTTAAAATAAGAAGAAGAAAAAAAAAAAAAAAGATTAAGTAACGTCACTTTTTTTTATAATTTTTCTAAAGTTTTTTTTTTAATCTCAGATCTTTCTTTGTGTAGGTGTAGTTGATTTTAGCAGGGAAATATTCTTTGATTTGAAAATTGGTTCATTTAGGCAATATTTAAGTTAGTCTTCCCGCGATTCGAATGATTTTCACAATGAAAATAAAACTGCGTCTAATTTTTTTTTTTGTTGCCAAAACGTAGTTTTTTTAATATTTGCACCCACTTAAGATGTTCTCTTCTCAGCATAGAACAGGGAAAAACGAAACTGAGGTCATTTTCAACAATCATCGTCACAAAACCATGAAGGCTAATTTAGTTTAATGTTGATTATTATTTCCGAAAGTCACATCGAAATCCAGGTTACAATAACATATAATTTGTGTCAAAGTTTTGTTCATTTTTTTTTTTTTTTTAATGACTGGTCAAAATTCTTGTTTCAGAACAGAGAGACACAAATTTTAAATAATTTAGAGAATCTAATTATGTAAAAATAAGAGTAATTACGTCTTGATAAATTTTCAATGATCATTTTGTTCTTCTTTGCCATTTCATTTTTCCAATTAACTGACAGGTCTTTTTTTTTTTTCTTTCTTTAACAGCCTTTTTATTTCTTAGCCATGAAATAGGAGCTACTGTAGACGCTTGTGGTCTGTGTTGTAGCCTGTCCATTCCGTTGTATGCCTCCCCTGTGATGGGCGAGAAGTGACACAATACTTCTCATTTAGGTGCTGGGTCAACACGAGCACCGGAAGGTATCCCTTAGTAACCAAATTTTGAATAAAAATTTTTGATGGTGGTTCGAACCCGGGGGTTCGAACCCGGGACCTTCCGCATGGCAAGCGAGGCTTAACAAGTGAGCAAATATTTGAAGATAATTAACCCCTTGTGTAACCTCCTTCGAGACCACAAATTTTTGTAGAGCTTAAATTTTTCAACACTAAAGAAAGGGTGGAGTGGTTCTCAAAAGTTAATGTTAATAATAATGTGTTTCTTTGTGTTACTATATCACAATTTAAGTGGGTAGCCCAGAATTATAGGACTATTCCGTATATTTAATATCCCAATATCTTATTTTTGCCTATAATTCCGCCAGTGGTCGCTGCTAACATTAAAGCAGCTATTCATTATTCCTCACGAGGTATGAGTAGATCCCGAACACCCAAGTACAGAGCAGAAAAAATCCTGCCCCGCTGGGGATCAAACCCAGGTCACCGTGTGTGCAATGCCTAGAGCACTAACTCACTCGGCCAAGGTGACTACTATAATCAGTAACTATACGATACAATAGGGTATAATATATAGACAACAAAATTTCATAAAGATTTGGGTTTAACAGATAGAAGATACTGGAATACAGCATTTTTTGACATTTGTGGCACTTTCTTATCAAAAAAATGATATTTTATTGGATGCCTTATAACTCTATTGCAAAATGACATAGAAATGTTTAAATACTTTTTATTGTGAAAAATCACGTTGTGAAAAATGTAGGTAAGTTTACCACATTTTTCAAATGACGTAAGACTTTGGTAGTCTAGTGATTAAGGCCCTAGTCTGGTATTACAGGTAGCGTAGGGATCCGTAGGTTCAAATCCCACCCAATGCTACATTTATCCTTATTTATTTGAGAATTTGACCATAAAAAATTAAGACTCTGTGGTTTAGGTGGTGGAAAATGCTTTAAGTATTTACCTTGCCTGGTGGTTAACTTCCTTTAAAGATTATTTATAATTAAGATGTAGGTATTTTTTTTTTACAGGTAACCCGAGGGAAGGGTCAATTTTTATGCAGTTCTGTGTTGCCTTCGAGTAATAGTGCTCCTAACTATTTCATTAACTCTATGTATAATGTCGGTCATAGGTATAATCTTCTGGAAATTTTCAAAACTGAGACAAGGACTGTACATGAGGAAAAATCGCACCTACCCATCCCGTAGTGTGCCTTCCCCTGGATGGGCGAGAAGATAAACAGTAGTTCTTCGTGACACGAGAGAGAGAGAGAAAGAATGAGGAAGAGATTGGACTATAAAAGAAAGAAAAACGTAATTGAAGTATTAATATTGAATGAGGTAGAAAATAGAAAACGATTAAACAGGAAGAATTGTGATAGAGAGAGGGGGAGAGAGAGAAGAAAAGTGAGGAAGACAAAGGAGGTGATGGAAAGAGGGAGAATGGTGATGGAGAGAGTGGGAGAATGGTGATGGAGAGAGGGAGAATGAGGTTGGAGAGAGGGAGAATAGTGATAGAGAGAGGGAGAATGGTGATGGAGAGAGGGAGAATGGTGATGGAGAGAGGGACAATGGTGTTGGAGAGTGGACAATGGTGATGGAGAGAGGGATAATGGTGATGGAGAGAGAGAGAATGGTGATGGAAAGAGGGACAATGGTGTTGGAGAGTGGGACAATGGTGATGGAGAGAGGAAGAATGGTGTTGGAGAGAGGGATAATGGTGATGGAGAGAGGGATAATGGTGATGGAGAGAGTGAGAATGGTGATGGAGAGTTGGATAATGGTGATGGAAAGAGGGAGAATTGTGACGAAGAGAGGGAGAATGGTGTTGGAGAGAGGGATAATGTTGATGGGGAGAGGGAGAATTGTGATGAAGAGTGGGAGAATGGTGATGGAGAGAGGGATAATTGTGATGGAGAGAGGAAGAATGGTGATGGAAAGAGGGAGAATGGTGATGGAGAGAGGAGAATTGTGATGAAGAGTGGGAGAATGGTGATGGAGAGAGGGATAATTGTGATGGAGAGAGGAAGAATGGTGATGGAAAGAGGGAGAATGGTGATTAGAGAGGGAGAATTGTGATGGAGATAGGGAGAATTATGATGGAGAGAGGGAGAATTGTGATGGAGACAGGGAGAATTGTGATGGAGATAGGGAGAATGGTGATGGAGAGAGTGAGAATGGTGATGGAGATAGGGAGAATGGTGATGGAGAGAGAGAAGAATGGTGATGGAGAGAGGGAGAATGGTGATGGAGAGAGGGAGAATGGTGATGGAGAGAGGGATAATGATGATGGAGAGAGTGAGAATGGTTATGGAGAGAGGGATAATGGTGACGAAGAGAGGGAGAATGGTGTTGGAGAGAGGAAGAATGGTGATGGGGGAGAGGAGAATGGTGATGGAGAGAGGGAGAATTGTGATGAAGAGTGGGAGAATGGTGATGGAGAGAGGGATAATTGTGATGGAGAGAGGAGAATGGTGATGGAAATAGGGAGAATGGTGATGGGAGAGAGGGAGAATTGTGATGGAGAGAGAGGAGTATGGTGATGGAGAGAGGAAGAATGGTGATAATGAGAGGGAGAGTGGTGATGGAGAGAGGGAGAATGGTGATGGAGAGAGAGAGAAACGGTGATGGAAAAAGGGAGAATGGTGATGGAGAGAGGGAGAATGTTGATGGAAAGAGGGAAAAATGTGATGGAGAGAGGGAGAATGGTGATGGAGAGAGTCAGAGAGAAGATGAAGAGAGGGTAAATGTTGATGGAAAGAGGGAGAAAGGTATTTTAGAGAGGAGAATGTTGATGGGGAGAGGGGTAATAGTGATGGGAGAGGAGAGAGGATGGAAAGAGGGAAAGGGAATGGTGATGAAGATAGGGGTAATGTTGATGGAGAGAGGAAGAATAGATAAACACCCCAAAAGCTCTAATCAGCTAATTAGTAATATACAACCCTGTTTAATCACCCTGACAAACAAATCCTTAATCTTATCAATACATACTGTACGTATTTGGTTCATTACTTACATGGTATTTTCTCTCTCTCTCTCTCTTCCGTTCTTTCTCTCTACCCCGCCTTCTCTCTCTCTGTCCTTCTCTCTTTCCCACCATTCTTACTCCCTCTATTTCTTCTACTGTTGTTGTTATCAATATTTTATTTCTTATTTCATCATTATAATTTTTTTGTCATAACCTTTACCTTCAGTATCATTATCAGAACTTTGTTCACTTCGTTCAAAAAGAGGTTCGTAATATGATCATTATTTAATTATATTGATAAATGATAAATGTGTTTCCATATGTTATTATAAAACAATTTTTAGTGGGTAGCATAGAATTATTGGACTTTTCCATAATATCTCCTAATATCTTATTTTCGCCTTCCGCCACTGGTCGCTGCTCACATTGAAGCAGCTACTCATTTTTCCTAACGAGTTATGAGTGGACCGCAAACACCCAAGAACAAACCAGAAAAATCCTGCCCCGCTGGGGATCGAACCCAGGTCACCGTGCGTGCGATGTCTAGCGCTCTAACTCACTCTGCCACGGTGACTTCTTATGTAATTATATTTATTTAGTTGTTGTTGTAACCAGCTTGGCTACATCTGGGGGAAGTGAAGGTCTTTAGCCAGTTTAAGTGGAATATTTTGTTCATTCTGAACCACATATTTCTATGCTGGAACAACCATCGTTGTTGTTTTTATCATTACCTTTAGCTTCATAAACATTACCAGTATTTCGTTTACTCCATTCGGAAAGAGGTTGGGGTACAAGTTTCACTGTTTCGTATTCCACACGTATAAGCTCAATATTTCCTAATTCTCTCTACTTTCTTTCTGTGTCAGTAGATTGCTAGTTCCATTACTTCTGTTCCAAATTTTCGTGCTTCTGTCTAATTCTTTATCTCCCTCTTTCTCCTTCTCCCTCTATCTCCCTCTCTCTCTCTGTCTTTCTCTTTTTTCTTTCTTTCCTTTCTTTCCTTTTTGCCCTTTTGATTTCTTTATTCAATACCGTTTCATTATTTATTTGATATTTTATTTTTATATTTTTGTTGTCTCTGTTATTTCTTTTCATTACCAAATAAGGTATAGAAAGTATTATTTTCGGTATGTTTGTGTTTTTTGTTGTTCTCATTTTTTTTTTTTTTTTTTTTTTTTTTTTTTAATGTGATTTTCTCTTGTTTCCACTACTTCAATATCCCCTTCATTCACAGCTGCAACACCATTATCGTTTTTATTTTCATCATCATTTTCATGATTCCACCTGGAATGAGGCAGGATAATTGTTCCCAATTACTTGGTGGCTTTGTTTCATTCAATGTAACCTTAATTTCTATTTCTTCTACTGTTACATAATCGGCATGACTCATTCCAAAAGGTATCTACCTATCCACTGTATTCCAAAAATTTGTGCAATTCTATCCCTCTCTCTTATTTTTTAAAAATAAATAAGTGCACTTGTCTCTTAATTTTTCTTTGATCTCGGTTTGAAAAAATCCAGCTTTATTTTAAAAAGATTTATTTTCTTAATTGTTTTCTCTTTGTTCTACTTCCTTCTCATTCTGTTATATAGTATTTTATTTCGTTTCTCTTCTGTTTTGTTTTCTCTTCTCTTCTTCACTTTTTATTTTCTCCTCGTCATGTTTTTCAATATCTTGTTTTTCAATGAATTTCAATATCTTGTTTCATACGCTTCCCATTTATTCACCCTTTTTATTGAAATATTATTTATTGTTCTTATTTTTTAATAATCAATCAATATCTAATATTCTAAATATTTAGGTATACCTTCGTCATGTTTCAATACTTTTCCTCTTAATTATTTTTCTTGTTTTCCAATTTCTTTCTTTTTAAATTTTCCTTTCTTTCTATCTTCTCATTAGACATGCACAGACGGGTTTTAATATCTCGCTTCTTACAGTCTTCATTTTATTTTCAATTTTTATATTTACCTTTGTGGAACAATGTTGAATACTAATTGTTTACTCAAATTCCTTTTCTCTCTTCTTATCTTATCTTTTTACTTTGCTCTTTCATAGTATTATGTAATATAATATATTATCTATTTTTTTGTTGTTAGTTCAAGCATACCTAAGTATTCAGCTTCAAGAGATGGTCTGAAGGTAGATATGAATAGCATAGACCTCAGAAATCTGGTTAAACCATACCTTGAATATGACGAAATGGGGGAAATAATAAAATAAATATAGAATTTTTCTAATGATTTAAGCCAGCAGTAAGTCTTCGTATAATAACAATAATAATAATACGATGTTTTATCCTAATGATTATGTTAAAATATTAGTGGATAGCGCAGAATCATAGGAGTTTTACAATTAATAAATGCCATGGTTAGTGAGTCCTCGCATTATTATACATATTGTCAACATACCAAATGGGAGGAGGATACCTATGTAATAAATTTTTCAAAAGCAGTAAAAAAAAGCAATCTGGTTATTCCCAAAACTATTTGTCATTTCTATTGTTCAGTGGTCACCGTGGTAGAGTGAGTTAGCACGCTAGACATTGAACGCACAGTGACTTGGGTTCGATCCCCAGCGGGGCAGGATTTTTTCTGCTCTGTACTTGGGTGTTCGGCGTCCACTCATACCTCGTGAGGAAAAATCATTATAATTCCGCCAGCGACCAGTGGCGGAATTATTGGCAAAAATAAGATATTCCGTATTAAAAATACGGAAAAGTCCTATAATAAATTCTGCGCTACCCACTAAAATTGTGATGTACTAACACCAATGAATACATTATTATTATTTCTCTTGTTTGATTCCTGACTTTACTTTCACCCTTATCACTTTTTCTATTTCCCCATTATCTGCTTATTATCAGCCAATCATTCCTCTCCTTCACCTCAATCCCTCACACTTTACCTCAGCCCTCCCTTTTTACCTCGAAATACCAAAATCATGATTTTCCTTTCATTCAACCACTTTTGTGTTACCCAACAACGAAAACGTTTGGAGAATTTTGATTTCCAATTTCGAAAATGCGCTGTGTTTAACCTCAAATGTGGAATATTGTGAATTGTGTGTTCGCAGTTGGAGCAGAATAAAATTGGGAGAATCGTATTTGTATGCGCGCCGTGTTATATTATGTGTATGCAATGTGAAATGAAGAATGAAATTGAGCGTATAAATTGAAGTTGCATTTGTATTCATGCCTTACTAGGTAGTTATAATATATGTATTATTTCTGTGAGTGTGCCGTCAACAATAAAGATTGCTGGCATTGAGGAAGTTGCATTTTTTTAAAATAAACAATTCGATCAAGCTTGTTTTATAAACAATGTTCATAAATAAATATTAAGTTTTTATATACAATGAGCATAATAATAAAAGTTATAAACAAAGCCTGATCAACGGCATTTGTTTCAAATAAAATGGCTGTTAACATTTTGTAAACATATTACCATTTTAGTGGTAGTCACTGGTAGTCGAGTGGTTCACGCCCTAGTCTGGTAAAGGTAGCTTAAAGTTCGTTGGTTGGAATCCCACTCAGTGCATGAATATTTCCTCATTTATTCAAGTTTGTGACCACACATTAATAAAAACTCATAGGGCTAGGTGGTACAAAATGCTATTAAACTAGCCTTGTGGTTACCTTCCACTAAAGATTTTTTTATTATTGTTATTTTCATTATTGTTCAGACAGACCATGAATACATAAATACATATACCTAAGTAAGTTCTCAATTTGAAACACCCCAGCTTTAGAACTTTAAATATTCAACTTCAGGGACAATACATAACATATCAATATTACTGACCCTATTCCGTCACAGGTACTAATGAATATTCACCCCACCGATTAGCAAGTTAGGGGTGTTTAGAAATATTTGCATGACCTATTGTATATTTTAATTTGCACAGAACATGAAACACAGGAGAAGTAATTTATTAAAATCCACATGATATACAGTATTTTACAGGGTGTAGTAGAATGTAGCTTTGAATGGAAACCAACTCACAAACCAACTACTTTCATTACCCTTCAAACTTCGAATTAAATTTCATTGGTCAACCCTGCAAGTCCTAAACTTGCTGGACGTTGCTTAACTTCACAGACAGAATGAGACTGGTGTATTCAAGGTGCCATGGACGCTAAGTTTTGTTGAAATATTATAACAGTCGTGCTGCGATTCTTTGCTTCTTTGTCTATTTTTTACGACCGCCATATTTCATTTGTTTTAATGTCGTTATGTACCTATTTAAAACTACATAATTATGTTAATTATACATACCTCTATACTTTCTGTACATCTTGTTACTTATATGTATATATATTTATAATATTTTGTAATAAAGCAGGTAATGCTATAAAAAGAATAATTTATTATTTTCTTTTTAAATAATTTACGGTTCACACCTTCTGCGAGGCTGAAGTTTTTACGGGACTATGCAAATAGTATTTTAATGCACTGAAGGAGCAACATGGGAATACTTGCAGGGGCAATTTTGATATTCTCGAAGGTGTTGTAAACCTTGTTTTTGGCTCGTTGACATGAAATATTCATCTCGTTTTGGTATGTGATAGTGCTCTCGTACACCAGATGTTATTATTTTTTTTTTGTAATAAAATACTATTTTTTTACAAATAAAATATTTCCTCCAACTTCGCACCACTTGGAACCCAAGACACACGCACTATTTCCTCTCTGTATGGCGAGAGAATTTTGTGTTAGAAAATTCTTCATTCGACTGTCTCCTGTTTCTTTTTTTAACAATTGTCCAACTTTATCAATGAACTTTACAGTCTCTTTACAATGAAACTAAATAAACTTTACAATGAACTTTTAAAATTACAGTCGAATCTGTATAACAGTGCCCCAGAGCTCCGATATATTTTTGCATGGTCATATCAAGACGTTATATCATAAAGGTTGGGTGGAAGAGATTGCCATAGACAATAAACCCGTCCTAAGGACATCTGTGTATATTTTATTCATGTAATCTATGTTGTTTATCTTTTTTTCTTGTTATTATTGTTCTAAATTTTGTATTTTAATGTTCATCATTACCTGTTTATACATCCATATGTCACTAAGATAAAGAGTTAAATAATAATAATAATAAAAGACGGGGGTTTTACCCTCCATTTGCTGGAAACTTACAAGACCGCTACCCAAATCAACCTCAATCAGCCTGAAAGAAGTCTTTCAGTATGTGTGTTTGTGTTTGTATGTGTGTTTGGGTGTGTGTGTGTGTGTGTGTGTGTGTGTGTGTGTGTGTGTGTGTGTGTGTGTGTGTGTGTGTGTGTGTGTGTTTGTTTCAGAGAGAGAAGGACATAGAATTGTACATAATATATTACATTTTAACGAACTAGGTGAGAGGATATACAAAGAGTTGGTGAAAAAACGTTTTGGATGAAGAGCCAAAAGTTAGGGTAAATAGGCAAATGGGAGGGACGGGAAGGAAAGATAGAGCGAAATTGCGTGAGAGAGAAAGAAAAAATAGAGAGAGAGAACTAATTGGTGGGTGAGAGAGGGAGAGAGAGAGAGAGAAAGAGGGAGGGAGAAAGTGTGTGTGAGAGAGAGGGAGAAAGTGTGTGAGTCAGAGAAAGCATGACAGAGAAAAGGACAGAAAGAGAGTGTGTGTGATATAGATGAATACTGAAAGAGAGAGAGAGAGAGAGAGAGAGACAAAGAGACAGAGAGAGAGAGAGAGAGAGAGAGAGAGAGAGAGAGAGAGAGAGAGAGAGAGGAGAAAGAGACAGAGAGAGAGAGAGAGAGAGAGAGAGGGAGATAGCATTAATTAGTTATTCACACGAAGGGCTTGAAAAGAGAAGTGGTCCCCAAAGTACCTAACACATTGTTTAAATTTAATGTATTTTATTTATTTATTTATTATATTATTTCGCAAACATTTTTGCCTTTTATTTAAAAAAATCAGTTTTCCTCCATTCATCTCCTTATTGAGCTTGTCCTTGAAACGCCTTCTTTGGATGTCATGTCTCCTTAGAATTTTGACTTGAAATTTTAATGCTTAAAATTTTAAAATTCTAGCAGGACTTTATGCTGCCATACCGGCGCGTGCCTGGCTATATAAAATTACTATACTTCACAAACATGATTATGTCCAATAAATTGAACAATATTAATTTCTTTTTCTCTCTTTCTTTGAAAAAAACCAATGGTTGGTAAGTAAGAGCACATTCATTATTTTGAGGACGTCCAGTGTAGCAAGAGGTGGTGTAGACTTAAAAGCCACTTGTCACGCGGGCCGCCACAACATACTAGTATATGTATTCGACACACTAGCACGCATACCTGACTCAGCCGAGAGTCATAGTCGGGTCAGAATACTCCAGTGTCGGGCCACAATACTCCAGTGTCGGGCCAGAATACTCTAGTGTCGGGCCAAAATACTCTAGTGTGTCCGGCGCGTGACATTCTTGGAGATTTTTTTTAGCATGATAAAAAAATGGTGCTTCTACGCGATAGAGTTTAGTTTCAGAAGTGTGAGCGTGCCATCTCATGTGTGCAACAGTTCCTGCAAGTGCTGTTAGATGGTAGACACAGAGAGAGGGAAAGAGAGAGAGAGGGAGAGAAAGAAAGAGGGAGCGAGAAAGAAAGAGGGAGAGAGAAAGAAAGAGGGAGAGAGAGAGAAAGAGATAGAGAGAGATAAAGGGAGATAAAAATAGAGAGAGAGAGATAGAGTGAGGGAGAGAGAGAACGAGAGATAGAAATAGAGAGAGAGAGAGACAGGGCGGGAGAGATAGAGAGAGGGACCGAGAGAGAGAGAGAGAGATAGAGAGAGACAAGTAGGGATAGATATATTGAGGGAGAGAGAGAGAGATAGAAGGAGAGAGAGAGGGAGAGAGAGAGACAGACAGAGAGAGGGAGAGAAAGAACGAGAGAGAGAGAGTTTTGTGTACTCCCATTTTCATACGAAAATGTAGAGGGGTAATGGTTAGGTACAATTTGGTCAGAAAATAGGGAACTTAGCGGAACGAAGTTTAAATAATATTTTTTAAATAACTAACCATTAAGTGTTACTTAAAAAAAAAAATTGTAATACTCCAGTACCGGATGCAGTTTTCACGCTCAAAAGCCGCCATTTTTAAAATTATATATACCTACTTTCTATAAACCTACATTTTATGTACCTACTTGGTAGAACGTCACATTTTTCACAGTGGAAGTATAACAGGTGGCGTTATAGTTTAAATTTATGACACTGGGCTTTTTCTAATGAACACTAAACCGTAGGCAAGGTCAATTGTCATTCCGTTTTCAAATTTCAACCAGTGCACATCATAAAAGTTGCTCTCCTATTTTCTCAATTTTCCTGTGACTTGGTGATTTTCATAGAACAATTTCAAGTTAATTTTTGATATGATGTTTTCTTTTTGAGTTTAAAATGTTTTCTTTAACCAATTAAACTCCTTTCTATTTGTGTAAAAGAGTGAATATTGAACAATGAAGTACTTGATGGTGATGGGTATCGTATAAGTAGACCTAATATATTTATCCTAATCTTTGATTGACATGATTACCTTATTTGTAACCTTATCTTTCAGCCGTTAATTTCGTCCTCTTGTTAAAAGTAACCCCTATTTGTCTTGAAAAAATTTACGTATATATTTATTAACTCAATTATTAAAATGTTCGCTGATAGACTTAAAAAAAACCTGCCAACCTTTTCTCGCGTCAGCTATATTCCTAAGCCTGGGTACAGCAAAGGTCCTTCATCCTATGCCCCTCCTAAGGTTGACAGCTTATATCTATCTAGAAAATGTGGTTTTACCATCCCATTCGACCCGGATGTCAATATGGAAGACTACCTTGGGGCGATAGGCGATATTGTGGGAGATCATAATATGGTGTTCGCCGGTAAAAATAATGGTATTATAAAGATTTACTTGAGTAGTGAATTAGAAGTGACTAAGCTCTTTGAGAACCACACACAGGTCCTTATTTGTGGTAAACCTTTCATGTTAAAACGGCTGGTCGAACATGGCCACCGTATATACTTGTGTAATGTAGAACCTGAAATACCTGATGCTATGCTGATCGACGAGTTGTCGAATCACGTAAAAGTTGTGTCCCTATGCGTTTTGTTAACCTAGGTTGTCGTAATTCTAGGTTTAACCACTTGATAGGATATAGGCGCATGGTTTTTATTGACGATATTGAGAAAATTCCTCAATCATTTAACATTTTATTTGAAGATAAAATTTACAAAATATATACACTTATTGACAAAGTCAAATGTTTCCGATGTCACGCAGAGGGTCATCTGTCTAAAAATTGTCCCGAGGAACAAACATCTGTTCAAGAGCGCTTGCAGCAAGTGGCCAAAACTATCGTTAACGCTTCCTCAAATACCGCGACTCCCCCCCAAAGTTTAACTCCCCATATTTCAAGCTCTGTTGACGCTTTGATGCCCTTGTTTACTATTGGTAGCCAGTCTTCTCAGGAAATAAATAATTTTCCCGAGTTGCCTCTTAAAAATATTGCTAATAATGAAACGAATCATTTAGATTCGAGTAATAAACAAAATGAGCTGTGTTCTCAGGAACCAAAAAATGAATTTACTGTATTGCCTCTAAAAGATATTGGTAATAGTGAAATCATTCAGTCGAATCTTTTAGATTCAAATGTACAAATCGATAAACAAGTTGACAATGATAGTAATATAGAGAACATGGAAATTTGTCAAGACAATAAAAACAAAAAACGTTCTTTCGACTTTTCCCCAGATAATGACCAGATTGCCGATAAAAAAGTCTGTACTGTACAGAATACTGAATTAGACCCCGTAATCCCTCTATTAGGGAAGTACAACCCATCCGTGGATCCAACTGAATTTATTCGTTTAGTTGAAGGTTTGAAAATGAAAAACTATAAACAAAAAGTTGATCTCATTACTAATTCTTACGATATGAACCCTGCTGAAGTCATGTCCTTGTTTAAAAATCTAGGTTCCGACTTGTCCTTAAACTCGAAACTAAGGAATAAGTTCAAAAACCTTGCCAAAGCTATTAATCCTGATAATTTGGTTAAAAAGTCCGATAGTGTTCCTTCTGGGATAACCCGTTCGTCTTCACAAGAAAATATTACTGCTGACAAAGAATAATAATTATGTAAAAAAAAAAAAACGACCCCATTTGTATCCATATGCACATCTGTAAATAATAACCTTTTTCTATACTCCTTGATTTCATTTTACATTCCTGTATGATTATGTGTTCCTGTTTGATATTATGTGTACTATTACCACTTAGGCCTGACTGGTCTGCATAGACACCCATTATCCGGTATACTAGATATGATTGGGGGAGGATAAAAAACTCCTAGATTGTACTCTTTATACACGGCGGGTAAAACAGTCGTGCGCCTGTGAAGAATAATACTGAGAAGCTGGTATTGTACCAGACTTCCAATCTTCATACGTATCCTGTGGTGCACCCCATCATGGAGTATGACCGATTAAAAAAGTATACACAAAGATGCTGTGGTATTCGAAATTAATTCGTACCTGATTATTGTTTTTGACTGATGTATTATGTAATTATGTTATCAAGTTGTATTAATACCAATTGACTGCTAAATATTATAAATAGTGCGGATACCAAATATTTTTTGTCATCCGTCATATACAAAAAAAAATCTTACTCAATTATTTTTATTATTATTTACCTTCTTTATGAACACTAACAATATTAAAAATATTGTCCAGTGGAACATTAACGGACTTCGTGTACATCTCGATGATTTAAAGTGTCTAGTAAACAAATACTCTCCCCTGATAGTTTGTTTACAGGAAAGCCATCTGACTCCTAAAGACAATCCGGTTTTGAAAAATTATATTTTACACAGACTTGATTTCACAGGTGGGAGAATTGCTTGCGGGGGGGTCTGTACGTTTGTACATAATTCCTGTTTTTCCCAAACCTTCAATATTACATCTCCTTTCCAATGTATTGCAGTGCAAGTAAAATTTCCTAGCGTATCCCAACTTGTGTGCATCTGCAATGTCTATTTCCCTCCCAATGTTCAGTTTTCTGATACAGATCTTAATAATATAAAAAATCAATTGAAATCTCCTTTCATTATTTTAGGAGATTTCAATGCTCATAACCCTCTTTGGGGTAGTACCTCACTGGAAAACAAAGGTAAGGAAGTAGAAAAATTTATTCTCTCGAACTCTGATACTCACTTACTGAATAATGGTTCTCCTACTCATTATAACCTTTCTTATCTTACCCATTCCTCTATTGATCTCTCTTTTTCCTCAACTTGTTTATATCCCGATATTGATTGGAAAGTGACTGATGATTTACACAACTCTGACCATTATCCCATTATCTTGTCCTATGAAGCTCCTACTCCTATACCTCTTCCTATGCGTGACCCCCCAAAAATTTGGAATTATGATAGGGCGGACTGGGATATGTTTAAAAGCAAAATAAATTTTGATTTTGATTTTTTAGACCATACTGATATCAACATTGATATTGATGGTATATTGACCGGTATGAATAACCATATTTTACAAGTCGCTCAGGAAACTATACCTTTAAAAAAAATTCCCTGTGGTAAACTACCAATACCCTGGTGGGATACCGAATTACAAAATTTAATTAAAAAACGAAGAAAAGCACTGAGAAATTTACAAAGAAATCCCTCAATTGATAATAAAATCGAATTTAAAAAAGCTAGGGCTGTTGCTCGCAAAAAAATGATAATGAAAAGACGTGATGGTTGGGAAAAATTTGTTTCCTCAATAGATCACTCAATCACCCCGAGTGAAATGTTTTTTAAAATGAATAAACTTCGCGGTAAGTACAGTCCACGCCATATAAGCGCATTACAAGTTTCTGATGACCCGTCTAATTTATTGTTTGATTCTAAAGATATTTCTAACAAGCTTGGTGAACATTTCTCGTCAGTCTCGTCCGACGAAAATTTTTCTCCATCATTTCTAGAACATAAAAATAATTGTGAAAATGAGACCTTGATTTTGAATTTTGACCATAATAATAATAATTACAATTCTCCAATTACCTTTAAAGAATTACTAATTACCCTAAAAACATGCTCATCTAAAGCTTCTGGGCCTGATGGGGTATCGTTTTTTCTCTTGAAAAACTTGCCCAATAACGCCCTTGAAAAGCTTTTGAGCATCTACAATTATGTATGGTTAAGCGGAAAATTTCCTAATAGCTGGCGAGATGCCCTAATATTACCTATTTTAAAACCAGGTAAAAATAAAGTTATTGCTTCAAACTATAGACCAATTTCTTTGATTAATTGTAGTAGCAAGATTCTCGAAAAAATTGTAAATAAGCGACTTTCATATCATTTAGAAAAAAACCAATTATTAAATTCTTTTCAAAGTGGTGGTCGCTGTAAGCGATCCACTATTGATAACTTAGCTTATTTAGACCATGTTGTTAGCTCGGGATTTGTCAAGAAGGAATGCACTTTAGCCCTATTTCTTGACATCCAGAAAGCTTTCGACTGTACATGGAGGTTTAAGGTACTTAAAAATCTTCTATCTCTAGGAATTAATGGTTGCATCCTTCGGTATCTCCAGAATTTCATGCGAGATAGGCGAATAACCGTGAAGTGCAATAATGAACTTTCTTCGTCTTTTTCTCTTAAGAACGGTATAGTCCAAGGATCCAGCCTATCGCCGATCCTGTTCATTGTGTTTATGAATGACCTGTTTACAGTGATTAAACTTCCTGTAAGAAGCTTATTATTTGTTGATGATCTATTGATTATGCTAAGAGGGAAGGATTTGGCAAGAATGCAAGTCACTATGCAGTCTTCCCTTTCGAGTCTAGAAATTTGGGCTAAATCGAATGGTATCACGTTTTCGACTGATCCTTCCAAATCAGTCTGTTTAAATTTTAATAGATACAGGCGTCCTATTAACCCCGTTTTAACATATGCGGGAGAAAGACTGAACTTTTCTGATCATACTAAATTTTTAGGACTGATATGGGATTCGAAGTTAAATTGGAAACTCCACATTGATTATATCAAATCGAAGATTCTTATTGCTTTAAACATGTTAAAAATGGTCGCTAGTAAAAAGTGGGGACTGTGCCGTAAATCACTACATAGATTCTACAATAGCTATATTCTACCCATATTCGACTACGGAAGTACGGTTTATGGCTCCGCTAAGGACCATATTATTTTAAAATTAAACCCATCTCATCATACAGGTATTCGTATTGTAACAGGTGCTATCAGGTCTAGCCCTGTACAGAGTTTATACATTGAATCTGGCATACCCCCCCTTTCAATAAGACGGGAAAAAATGTTGTTGAACTATGTCACCAAAATAAAAGCATCGCCACAAAACCCTATGTACAAAATTATTTTCAACGATTGCAATATTGAATATGACTTATTTGGTAAGAAACCAATACCTTTAGCTGTCCGGGCTAAACAAATTCAACCATTTTATGACACTCTCAGTCAATCTTCAGTGACACCTTACAGTCAGAACTTACCACCTTGGTCATCAGAAATGCCAAAAATCGATATTTCTTTGTCGAAGGACAAGAAAACTGATACTTCCCCTGTTGTTTACCGTGCTCATTTTAATGAATTATTGAAATCGAAATATCATAATCATGTATTGTGTTTTACAGATGGCTCAAAATCTTCTAATTCAACAAGCTGTGCCTTCAGTATAGATGGTGTTGTTTCGTCTTTTTCTCTCAACAAAGTTAATTCAATTTTTTCTGCAGAACTCCTCGCTATATTTCTTTGTTTGAAAGAAATTGCACGCAGTAATACTTCCTCCGTTACTTTTGCCATAATTAGCGATTCTTTAAGTGCTCTGTCAGCTATGAATAATATTTTATTTTCCGACCCCATTGTTTCATTAATATACTCTCAATGGAAAAACCTTTTTGAGTTGGGTAAATTTGTCAATTTCCTGTGGTGCCCATCCCATTGTGGAATTGCAGGAAATGAAACTGTTGATACTGCTGCAAACCGTTTAAGCCATACTTCTTCGGTTGATTTGTGTTCCCCAGAAGATCTTAAGCCCCTCATTAAAATTATTTGTAAAAACAATCTATCCAATCTATGGAATGAAGTCCACCCTAATAACAAACTAAAAAAAATCAAACCTACTATTGAATTGTGGAATTCAAGCCATAGATCAAAAAGATTCGAAGAAGTTGTAATATCCAGAATGAGAATCGGTCATACTTTCATTACCCATAGCCACCTGTTCAAAAAAGAACCCCCTCCCCTTTGTCAATGTGGTGTTGTCCTTACAGTTACACACCTCCTTGAATGCTCTATTCTAGCTCCTGCCCGTACCAATTTGTCCGCTATACCATCGTTACGTGACGACACAAATGAAATTGACGCCCTGATACTATATCTGAAACGAATAAAATGCTATAGAAAAATTTAGTTTGAAACGGAAACGGTGCGAAAGACCAGCTGTAGTTAAAGCACCTAAATTAAAAAAAAAAAAAAAAAAAAGGTCAATTGTACATGTTGGACAATGGACATTTGACATCTTAATACGAGTATATAAATGTCAAAGTCACTGACTGACTGACTGACTGATCATCACTATTTCTCCGAACTGGTAAGTCCTAGGAAGCTGAAATTTGGTAGGTAGCTTTGTTTTATAGTCTAATCTCTAATAGATGTGCAATAAGACGGGATTTTTCGAAATTCTCACTACAACACCTGCCATTGGCGAAAAAGGACTTTTTGCTTTCACGGCCATGCCTCGGCCCGCAAAGCGGGCGACAGCCCCCTAGTCTAGGTATAAGCTAACATCTAACACCGCCACCATCGATGGCGCGTTGAATGCACCGGTTCTTGTAGGAACGTGGAAGGAACGTGAAAACTTCGTGATGTTGACATTTCGGCCCAACCCAGGCTGGGTGAGGTTAATGTGGGTAGCAGGATTGTGAGTTTCCTGCGAATAGAGGGTTACATCCCCTTCGTGATAAGCTCTTTATTGAAATTTATTTACATAAATCACAAAGGGTTAGATGGTATAATATAATAATAATATCGCCTTATTTATACTGCCCGATTAAGACTATTAAAGTCCCATTGTTCCAGCAGTAAGCCCAAGACGTATTATTATGTAGTAAAAATCCCAAATGGGAGGATAACTTGTCATGTCCCGGCTGGGTTTCGAACCCACGACCTCTGGAATCTCTGGATTCACAGAGTGCCGCCTTTACCACTGAGCTACCGGGACAGGCTAGTTTGAGCATTAACCTCGCCTGGTGGTTACCTTCCACGAAAGAGTGTTATAATTATTATTATAAGGGCGGAATCATTGTCTAAGGCAATGTCTACCATCCAACCCATGATCTTGCACAGCATAGAATGCCCCATATGGTTTGCTATGCTAAAAATTGATGTAGCCAGCCAGCGTCGATGGCACGTTGAATGCACCAGTGCTCGTTCTGTCACTGAAGTTAAGCAACGTCCAGCAAATTTGGGACTTAAATGGTTGACCATTTAAATTTTAACTTTCATTAAACTTTCTTTTAACACACACAAACACACACACATCACACGGTGAAAGCACTTCCAGACATTATGTTAATACCCACATTATTTTTTTTTCTAGGAAATCCAAATTTAAGAAAATTATAGTAAAAAAAAAATCTCACGCAAAGTTTATCGAAGGAACTTTGAAAGACCCTGTATACCTTGACATACTGATTGTACCTAATTATATATGAATAACAATATATGTATACCTCTATGTGAATGTAATTTTGTTTAAATAGGGTGATTAAATTCAGCCTCCGTTTGAACGGAACAGGCAAAGGTTAGGGTTAACAGGGGTAAAAGGAAACTGGGTATAGGGTAAACAAGCCCTAGTTAGGACAGGGGGACGAAAGTTTGGGTAAACAGGCGCAGGAAGGGTAAACACGAAACAAAGTTAGGTGGTGTCGGATGCTGAAAAGCCCAGAGGATTGAGTTCTCGTATACCTACTATAAAGTTTTTTCTCTCCCTCTTTTTTTTCTCTTTCTCTCTCTTTCTCTCTATCTTTCTCTCTTTCTTTCTCTTTCTTCCTCTTTGTCCATTTTATCAACATTTCCTTCACTTTTTTGTGTCTCTTACTCTTATTTTTCTGTGTCCCCTTCTCATACTCATTCATCTCTATTTCTCTCTCTCACACTTTCTCTGTCTCTCTTCTCTTCTCTCTCTCTCTATCTTTTTCTCTCTCTTTCTTCTTCTCTCTCTTTCTCTTTCTCTCTCTGACACCTTCATTCTCTCTCACACACTCTCTTTTTTTCTGTATCTCTTCTCATTCTCTCTCTCTCTTTCTCTCTCTCTTTCTTTCTCTATTTCCATTGTATCCACATTTCCTTCTCTTTTTTGTGTCTCTTACTCTTTTTTTCCTGTGTCCCCTTCTCTTTATCTCCTTCTCATGCTCACTTATCTCTCTTTCTCTCTCACACACTCTCTTTCTCTGTATCTCTTCTCTCTCTCTCTTCCTTCTCACCATCTTCCTTCTCTCTCTCTTTCTTTCTCAAACTCATACTTTCTCTATTTCCATTTTATCCACATTTCCTTCTCTTTTTTGTGTCTCTTTTTTTTCTCTGTCCTCTTCTCATACTCATTTATCTCTATTTCTCTCTCTCTCACCTTCACTCTCTCTCACACACTTTTTCTCTGTCTCTCTTCTCTCTCTCTCTCTCTCTCCCTGTCTCTCTCTTTTCTCTCTCTCCTTCTCTCTCATTCTTTCTCTATATCCATTTTATCCACATTTCCTTCTTTTTTTGGTGTCTCTTACTCTTTTTTTCTCTGTCCTCTTCTCATACTCATTTATCTCTATTTCTCTCTCTCTTACCTTCACTCTAACTCACACATTCTCTTTCTCTGTCTCTCTTTCTCTCTTTTTGTACTTTCCATCCTCATTTTCCTCTCTTTACTTGCCTCATTCTCTTTATCTCTTTTTCATGTTTTTTTATCTCTCTTTCTCTTTTTATCCTTTCCATTCTCATTTTCCTCTTATTTCTTGTCTCCTTCTTGTTATCTTATTTTCATCCACTTTTTATCTCTCTCTTTCTTTCTCTTTTTTTGAAATTTCCATCCTAATTTTACTTTCCTTTCTTGTCTTCTTCACTTTTTCTCTTTCTCATGCTCTTTTTAACTCTCTCTCTCTCTCTCTCCCTCTCTCTCTCTCTCTGTGTTTCTCTCGTTTTGTTCTTCCCATCCTCATTTTCCTTTCCTTTCTTGTCTCCTTCTCTATATCTCTTTCTCATTCTCTTTTTATCTCTCTCTCTCATCAATCCTTCCTCTTCTGTTCCACAGCTCATGACAGAGATCAACGCGCAGGTAGCTCTGTTCCGCGACCTTCTCATCCACATGGGAACGAGTCGAGACTGTCCGGAGATGCGCGAAAAGATACGAAAGCTGCGCAGGAACTGCGTCGATGCGTGCAAGCACACTGCGCAGTTGCTGTTGCCTAACCTGAAGAGGTAAGTTGCATGAAGTTTTAGGACCGTTACACACTACTGAGTGCAGCATTGCCTTGACAGTATTGCGTTGATAGTCAAGTGGTTAAGACGCTTGTCTGGTAATCCAGGCAGCGTAGGGATGCGTTGCTTCGAATACCACCCAGTGCATGAATTTTTCCTCATGAGTATATGACCACATAATAATAAGACTTTGAAGGTTAGGTTATAGATGCTTTAAACATTAACCTCGCCTAGTCACCTTCCACTAAAGAGTTTTATTATTATTATTTGTTCGAAATTTTGAGAACCGTTTAAAGTTTTAGATCCGTTTTTCTATAGAATCAAACTCATACATATATCAAACTGCAGAACCCTATATCCATTATAACTATATAGAACCCTATAACTACAGAACCCTATATCCATTATAACTAAAGAACCCTATAGAAAGCCTGGTTAAACAGGTACTTAAAAAAGGGTATATTTACAAAATTATGTATGTTGGTAATAATGTAATTACGTACGTAAATGTGGCAATTCGCTCTAAAGTTAAAACAAAGAAAAAGTAATTTTAGTGGTGTCTTGTAGCAATTTTAATTTTTATTTAACAGACTCTCAAGTTCAAAGCTTTTGTCTCCCCCAGGGGCATTAAAAAATTAATCCACTTACAAAATACCATAATTAAATTAATCCTAAAACAAATGCCACAAGGAAGAGACAGTTATATTTTTTTTTCTTTTTTTTTTTTGAATTTTTTCAAAGATTTTTTTTGTAAAAAAAAAGAAATGCTATTTGCCTAAAAATTTAGAGCATGGAGAGTAGAAGCTTGGAAATCAAATCCCGAGACATTAAAATTAATGTCCCGAAAGTTTTAAGACTGGAAAAACAAATTTAAGTAATGTTTTTTTTTACTTGAAAAAGGGGAAATTAATGCTTGGAAAAGGTCGTACAAGAGAGAGAGAGAGGAAGGGAGAGAAGGGAGAGAGAGAGAGAGAGGGAGAGAGAGAGGGAGGTGGGAAGAGAGAGAAAGAGAGAGAGAGAGGGGGAGAGTGAGAGAGAGATAGAGAGGGGGAGAGAGAGAGATAGAGAGGGGGAGAGATAAAGAGGGGGGAGAGAGAGAAATAGAGAGAGAGAGAGAGATAAACAGAAAGAGTAGGGGGGATAGAGAGAGTCATTACTAGGCGATTGTTCGTACTTCGTAACCGGACTTACAATGAAATGAACCTAGAAAATGTATCTACTAGTGGTTATTTTACTTACAGTAATCAATTTTTACGTTACTATAGACGGAGTTCATGCTCAAAGCATTTTCCACCACCAAATCCTCAGAATCTTATTATTATGTGGTCACAAACTCAAATTAATGAGCAAAAATCCAATCATTGGATGGGATCCGATCCTCAGATCACGGATCCATGCCTCCAGTGCTGTAACCACATCCACTATCAATATCAAAGCTTTGTCAATTGCTCATCTTTCTTATATATGTATACAAGTTTACGGGTTAGGCCCATTTATTACATAGGAAAAACACTTATAATTAAACACAGTTTAAAAATTAGATATTTATTGTGATATCTTACTTTCCCCAAACCTTCTATATACCTGTTTCTATTCCCCTCTTTTTTTAATTCCTTATATATTGTAATTTTTTACCTATCCCTATCCTTTTTTTTTCTCTTTCTCTCTTTTTCTCTTTCTCTTTAACTTTCTCTTTCTCTCTCTTTTTCTTTCTCTCTGTCTCCCATTGTTTGGTCGGAGGAGAAACACCTATACGATTAATATGATGAGCTTTTATTTAGAAGTTTTCGTAAGCGCTTGAAAAGGATTTGAGTTTTTATTTACGAGCGTCCACCATGAATTGGAATTACATCTGAGCCATTAAAGCTCTGTCTGGACATAGAGAATATACCGGGTGGGAGTGCAGAACACATTGAACGACTGAACGTATACAGGTTGTATCCTAATTACGTGACGAAAATTATTATTGTATTGGTATCTTTTTATAAATAAAATAAAATGAATAATGAATATTATTCAGTATAAAATGAATAGTATCAAAGAAATAGATTGAACAAAGAAATAATAAAATAAATAAAGCTTATGTCCTACCTGAAAATCGGACATAAGCTTATGTGATATATTTTGAATATTAATTTAAATATTCACTTATCGTAAATTTTTGGATCTTTTAACAGCAAAATACATTTTTACCAAAATTCTAAAAAAAATAGACACGTAATTTAGATTCAGCCTGTATAGAGTTTAGATTTAGATCACGTAATTTAGATTCACCCCGTATAGAGTGTATAGAGGATTTGTCGTGGGAGTAAGAGTGGACATGAGAATTGTATTCTAGAAGTGGAAGAGAGAGAATAGAGAATAGGATTTACGGCATTGGAGAGAGGACAGAGACCTTAAAGAGAGATGAGAAGAGAGAGATAGGCAGATAGAGAGGAAGTGAGCGGAGGGAGAGAGAAAGAGAGGAGGGGAGAAGGAGAGAGAAACGAGGGAAAAGAAAGAGAGAAGGAGGGAGAGATGGAGAGTGATAAAAAGAGATGGATGAGAATAGAAAAGTATGAGAAGAATAGAAGAAGAAAAGTTGAGAGAAGAGAGGAGTGAGAAGAGAGTGAGGGATAGAAGAGAGAATTATAGATATTGAGAGATAGAGAGAAAGTGGGAGAGAGAGTGAGAGAGTGAGGGATAGAAGAGAGAATTATAGATTGAGAGATAGAGAGAAGTGAAGAGAGGATGGGAGAGGGAGAGATAAGAGAGTTGGAAGGTAGAAGAAGAGAAGAGAGAGAGAGTGAGTGATAGAAGGGATTTAGATGAGATAGAATGAGAGATGAGAAGAGAGAAATGGGGAGAGGGAGGGAGATAGAAGATTTGAAATACAGAGGAGAGTTGAGAGACAGAAAATTAACCAGCTAGACCTTACATTCTCTTGAAGAGAAAAGAGTTCCCAATAACCATATGATAGAGAAAGAGATAGACACAAAACCTTTGCATACAAAAAAGAGAATATTGTAAGAGATAAAAGATGATGAATGAGAGAGAAAGAGAGAGCTAGTCTTGAAAAAAGAGGGGAGAGAGAGAGTTAGTCTTGGGAAGAATGATAGATCGAGAGAGATGTATAATAGATATGTATGTGTATTTGTATTTGTATAGACATAGTAGGAGGAGAAGCATAGAAGGAGACATGAGAGAGAGAGAAAAAGAGAGAGAGAGAGGGAGAGATAAAAAAAGAGAGAGTGCAAGAGAGAAACAGATTTACTTTGGAGATAAAAAAGACAAAGGAAATTTTTTCCTCTTTCAAAAGCCCAGTAGAAACTCCTGTCTTAAATGCTGAACGTCACTCAAGGATGTCTATCTCTCTTTCCCCCTCTCTCTCTCTCTCTCTTTACCTCTCTCTCTCTCTCTCTCTCTCCCTCTTTCCCTCTCTCTCTCTCTCTCTCTCTCTCTCTCTCATTGTCTTGTCCTTCTTTAATGTCTTTGAAACTTGTCTATTTTTTGCCTCTCATGAAGCTTCTCTTCCTTCGTTTCCTCTCTCTCCCTTTTGTTATCTATTTATGTTTCTCCATCTTTCCATTCATTAATTCTCTATCTCTCTCTTCATTCGTTCTCTCTCTCTTACTCTCTCTCTCTCTCTCTCTCTCTATCTCTCTCTCTCTCTCAATTCATTCGTTCTGTCTTTCTCTTTCCTATCTCTATTTGTCTCTCTCCCTCTCACACTAACCCCACTCTACTGCCCTATTCCTTCTAATTCTGTCCTTTTCTTTTATAATCTCTGTCTCTTTCCTTCTTTCTGTAATCTTGGTCTGATATCAAATACCTTGACAATCTAACTTTCGCTCTGTCCCTCTCTTTCTATTTATTTACCTTTCTTTCTCTCTTTCTCTCTCTTTATATATCTCTCTTTCGCTCAGTCTCTCTTTATCTATTTAGATGTCCTTCTCTCTCTCCCCATCGATCTATCTTTCTTTCTCTCCACCTCTCTTTCTTTCTCTTTCTATATATATCTTTTCCTCTGTCTCTCTCTTTCTATTTATATATCTTTCTCTCTCTCCCCATCGATCTATCTTTTTCTTTCTCCAACTCTCTTTATCTATCTCTCTTTCGCTCTATCTCTCTCTCTCTCTCTCTTTATTATATACTTCTCTCTCAGCTCTCTCTCCTCATCTCTCTCCCTCTCACAAGAAACACACAATGTTCCCTTCAAGTCTCTATAGCTTCACTTTCCATTGCATCTACCTTCTCTTAAACCTACTAGGGGTTGGTATTGTTCAACCTCAGGGTTGAGGTTGCTTGGTTCAACTACTTCTACTTCTTTCACATTTTACAATCTTCCTAAAGCTAACCCTGTCAAGAGAGTCAACGATTTGTCTTATTGTCTAAATTTGGCCTCGAGTGGCTTAGCCCAAAAAACTATAAGTAAAATTTTAGGACCCCAATGGACATGTATACTAAATTTCAGCAACTTTGAAGAATCCGGTCGAGAGTTATCACGGAACAGACAGACAAACAGACAAGCAGACAGACAGACAACCGAAAGCCAAACCGTCCAGTATGAAAGTTAAAATAAAACCTCACTTAGTGAGGTTGCTTCGCTCCCTCACTGTTTTCGATTGATTATATAAAGCAACTAGCGGGCTGTTGCCCGCTTTGCGGGCCGAGGCATGGCCGTAAAGCAAAAAATCCTTTTTCGCCAATGGCAGGTGTTGTAGTGGGAAAAAATCCCGTCTTATTGCACATCTAGACTATAAGACAAAGGTACCTACCAAATTTCAGCTTCCTAGGACTTACCAGTTCGGAGAAACAGTGATGAATCAATGAGCGAGTCAGTCAGTCAGTCAGTGAATGAAACTCTCTTATATTAGTATAGATAGAAAAACCATACAGAAAGAGAGAGAGATGCTAGAGAGAGGGAGAAAGAGGGCAATACAGCTAAAGAGAGAAAAGGGATAATGAACAAAGAGTTTTCACCTCTCTTGGTGTGAGAAAGAGATAGACCAATATATAGATGTGAGACAGATATAAAGATGCATATAAACTTGAGATAAAAAGAGAGAGAGGGAGGAAGAGAGAAATATAGATAAAGGATTGATAGAAAATGTGATAGACATTTGGGGATTCAAACAAAGTGACAGTTGAAAATGCGTCTAACCTCTCATTTTCTTTCTCTCTCTCTCTTTATCTCTCTCTATTTTACCCTCGGTCACTTCCTCTATCTCTCTCTTTTCCTCTCTCTCTTTCTTTATCTCTCTCTATTTTACCCTCTCTCACTTCCTCTATATCTCTCTATCTCTTTATCTCTCTTTCACTCCCTCTATCCTTCTTTCTTTTTTTTCTCTCTTTCTCTCTCTTTCTTTACCTCTCTCAGATCTTTCTTCTTCTGTCTAATTCATTATTTTTCTCTCTCCCTCTCTTTCTCTCCTACGCTTTCTTCTCAGTATTTGTTTATATCTCTCTCTCTGTTCTGCCTACTTCACTATTTATCTCTATCTCTATCCTTCTCTCTCTTCTCTCCTTCTCTCTTTTTCTCCCTCTCTTTCTGATCTTTCTTCTTCTGTCTACCTCTTCTTCTACCTCTCTTTCTCTCCTACGCTTTCTTGTCAGTATTAGTTTGTCTCTCTACTCTCTCTCTCTCTCTCTCTCTCTCTCTCTCTCTCTCTCTCTCTCTCTCTCTCTCTCACTCTCTCTCTCTCTGTTCTGCCTACTTCATTATTTATCGCTGTCTGTGCCTCATTCATTTTCTCTCTTCCATGAGTCATGTCATGGGACTCATGAGTTTTGCATCTCTTTCTATTATCTCTTATTCTCAATCTATTGTTCCTCAGAATATATAAAACATACAGCTCCGTGAAGTTGGCGCGCCCCTAAAACCAATATGAAAGCTTTATTAGTCAAAAGTTTGTACTCCTTTGTACCAAAAATTATTACAGACATTGAGGGCGACATTAATAGGCTAAATCCATAGCTTAAGTCATTGCTTAGCATCGATTTTGCCTATCTTAGACAGTACGCAATTCGAGACTTAACGCGACAGAGGTAATACAAAAACGTCTATTAATTCCGCCCTAAATTTGAGTTTGAGTGAATTGAACTTTTACTTTCGATAAATTTCTAATAATAGATATCGGAAGTATTGTGTTCGTTTTTAAAAATATTTCATATTTCTGGACGTTTCATAACCTCCTGAGCAGCTTTCATCCGCAAATCTCAGAAACTATCAAACGGATTTTGACAAAATTTTGTAAACACATAGGAGACAAAATTGGTTCAGTGGTTTTGGAGATACAAGTGATTTAATCTCAAAATTGCCACGTGTATCAAACACCTCGGCCGAGGTGTGAAGAACGCCCTATAGAAAATGGAGACAACGAGGCAGATACAATGTAAACTAATCATGAGGAAGTATTTTGTCCATACTTGGCAGTGTTTTTTTTTTATTATATCAGCCAACCATCGTATCTTGTTTTTCTTTTCTTTTTTAATTGTTTTTTTTTTTTTTTTTTTTTTTTTTTTTTAAAGATAAATGTGCCCCAACCGCTTTCGCATTACTTCAGGGCACTTTACCTCTACATCCATGGCATTCTGGAAACGGAAAATTTTGATCAGAAATTTCCGCTCCGGCTGGGATTCAAACCCGCAACCTCCGGGTCAGTAACCAATGCTCTTAACCACTGAGCCACGGAGGACGGCAACGATATCATATCTAACTGTCGCGTTCCTCCAGCGCAGTGAGACAATATTTTTGTACCCCACATTTTTATTTATTTAATTTCCAATAATCTTCTCATGTTTCCCCTTTCAGCTCAGCCCTGAGTGACGTCACCGAGCTTCCCTCACTTGCTCCCCCCGTTCCCTCCAGCACCGAGTCACCGCACACCGCTCACCTAGTAATTCTCTACTTCCTCTGTCAGCTCTTCATTCGAGAGCTGGCCAAGTGTTCGCGACTCGTGACTCTCATTCCGATGGACATGACAGGGTATTTTGGTAAGACAAGAGGTGTTCTAGGGTTAAATTAAGAATAATGTGACATTTTATTTTGTTGAGACAGGAGGCGTTTTATGGTTAATATAATAATTATGTGAAAAGGTGTTTTAGAAAGACAAGAGGCGTTTTAATGTTAAATTAAGAATATAAGAGGGTGTTTTAGTAAGACAAGAGGCGTTTAAATTAAGAATAATGTGACAGAGTACTTTGGTAAGACAGGAAGCATGCTAGGTTTAAATTTAGAATAATGTTTCATGGTATTCTGGCAAGACGTATCTAGGGTTAAATTAAGAATAATGTGAGAGGGTGTTTGAGCAGTTTGAGTAAGACAATGGGCGCTTTAGGCTTAAATTAAGAATAAATTAAGATGGTGTTTTAGCAAGACAGAGGAATTTTAGGGTTAAATTGAGAATAATATGAGAGGGTGTTTTAGCAAGACAGAGGAATTTAGGGTTAAATTAAGATTAATATGAGAGGGTATTTTAGTAAGACAAGAGATGTTCTAGGGTTAAATTATGAATAATGTGAGAGAGTACTTTGATAAGACAGGAAGCATCCTAGGTTTAAATTTCAAATAATAATAATGTTTTTCTTTGTGTTATTATGTCACAATTTTAGTGGGTAGCGCAGAATCATAGGACTTTACCACCTTAATTTACAATATCTTATTGTATTAATTTTTGCTTATGATTCTGCCACTGGTCGCTGCTTTACATCAAAGCAGCAACTCATTTTTCCTCACGAGGTATGAGTGGACCCCGAACATCCAAGTAGAGAGCAGAAAAATTCCTACCCCGCTGGGAATCGATGGCAGAGTTTGCCTCAGGCAATAATCACGCCCTTTGTCAATATTATTCTTGTCAATAAAGAGTTATTATTATTATAATCGAACCCAGGTCACCATTTGTGCAATGCCCAGCGCGCTAACTCACTCGGCCACGGTGACTTCAGACAGAACGATAAAATACGATAATATTCGGACAGGGGGCTTTATCACACACAACCGTGACGTGACAGTGCCGTGACCGGTCCGTGATTCGACCGGCCGTGAACCCAAAGTGATTTCTATTCACACTGGTCAGTGCTCCAACCACGCAGTGGCAGTGAAAACACTGGTAAAAATTGTGAAGACACTGGTAACTGCTGAGAAACACTGGTAAAATCAAAAATTTCACGGCCGCGAAAATCGAAAAATATCGTCCGTAAGTAATGTGCCGGAGCACGGTACGAGCACTGTTGCACTGTCACTTGTCGGGTGAGTGGAAATAGGGCCCTTCAAATGCCTACAAGAATCTGATTTCCCTCGCCGGAAGGATCACGGACCGGTCACGGCACTGTCACGTCACGGATGTGTGTGAATCGGCCTTAATACGCCGCACTGCGACGCGACGCAACGGGAGGAGCATTTACAGGTTAAATAAATAATTATATAACAGGGCACTTGAGACAAGTGTCCTGTCTTATTATTGACTAGCGGGCTGTCGCCCGCTTTGCGGGCCGAGGCATGGCCGTGAAAGCAAAAAATCCTTTTTCGCCAATGGCAGGTGTTGTAGTGGGAATTTCGAAAAATCCCATCTATTGCACATCTAGACTATAAGACAAAGCTACCTACCAAATTTCAGCTTCCTAGGACTTACGGTTTGGGCTGTAGAGCGATGATCAGTCAGTCAGTCAGTGACTTTGTCATTTATATATTAAGATTAATTAAATGACAGGTTATTCTAATGCTGGGTCCACACAGGTGCAACATGCAACATGAATTCACTCTGTGTGGACGGCTTCTGAACACGAACATGAATGTTCAAAAATTATCTATGATGATTTCGGTTTTCTACCGAACATCTTTGATCTTTGTTGCTACTATGTTGCACGTGTGTGGACGGCACCTGAACTGAACATATAAACAGAATGGATCACTGACGAACATGAACTGCAACACGTTGCTGCAACAGTGTTTCAATTACCACATACATGTTGCAGTAACGTGTTGCAGTAACATAATATACAATATAAAAAAAAAAAACAAAAAAACCTAATAGACCTTAAACTTAAAATACACAATGAAGATTTAAATCCTACAGAAAATATAAAATATTTAGGCATATACATTGACAATAATTTGTCATGGATAACACAAAATGAACAAATCTGTAAAAAACTATCCCAACTCTGCTTTATCATAGGTCAGCTTAGAAAAAACATGGATGAAAAGTCACTCCTCACATACTATTATGCCCATGGAGAAAGCTCCATCAGATATGCTATCACAATTTGGGCAACAAACACAGAACACAAAAGAATATTCATACTACAAAAACGAATCATTAGAAAAATATACAGAATAAAACAACAAGATACAGTCAGAGAAATTTTTAAAACACACAACATACATACACTCTATGGTCTGTACTATCTTGAATCACTACTATACATACACAAAACTCAAGAAACACTCCAACACAACCAAGACAACCACACATACAACACAAGAAATGCCAAACAAATCACAGTCCCCAAACATAAAACATCATTCTTTGAAAGAACATCTAAATACAATGGCATAAAATACTACAACAACTTAACAACAGAAACAAAAACACTAAGTCTACCCCAATTCAAAAGAAAAATAACTGAAAATATCATAAAAATAACACCATACAAATTCAAAGACCTAGAGAACATAACATACTAATCATACCAAACACATACATGTACACACACCCACACCTCCACATATAACACTTACTTAAATCACACTCACGCACCACAGTCATCTCTATAATATAATTATATAGAAATGAGAATCAAAATATATATCACAAAAATACATTCCGCCTATTTTTTTTATTTATATTTTTTATTATTATTATTTTTCTTAGTCATAAGTTAGATAGGGTGACTATGTTTTATACATTTTTCAATGTCTAATAAACAATAAATATACTATACTAAATGTTGTACCTGTGTGGACCCAGTATAACAGTAAAATTGATATTATCCTCATTTTCTTTTCAGAAAACAGGGCCGGTCCCTCGAATCTGGGCAACGTGATCAGTCAGATCCTGCTGTGCAAGCAGATCGCGCCTGACTTCAACCAGGAGGAGATCTTCTCCATCTCCAAGGACACGGAGGACCTGACCAACATCCTGACTGAAAGCCAGAAGTATCTGCCTCAGCAGGACAGCAATAATGGTGAGTGAAATATCCTGACTGAAAGCCAGAAGTATCTGCCTCAGCAGAATAATGGTGAGTGAAACATCCTGACTGAAAGCCAGAAGTATCTGCCTCAGCAGAATAATGGTGAGTGAAACATCCTGACTGAAAGCCAGAAGTATCTGCCTCAGCAGAATAATGGTGAGTGAAACATCCTGACTGAAAGCCAGAAGTATCTGCCTCAGCAGAATAATGGTGAGTGAAACATCCTGACTGAAAGCCAGAAGTATGTGCCTCAGCAGGACAGCAATAATGGTGACTGAAACATCCTGACTGAAAGCCAGAAGTATCTACCTCAGAAGAATAATGGGGAGTGAAACATCCTGACTGAAAGCCAGAAGTATCTGCCTCAGCAGGATAGCAATAATGGTGAGTGACATATCCTGACTGAAAGCCAGAAGTATCTGCCTCAGCAGAATAATGGTGAGTGAAACATTCTGACTGAAAGCCAGAAGTATCTGCCTCAGCAGAATAATGGTGAGTGAAACATCCTGACTGAAAGCCAGAAGTATCTGCCTCAGCAGAATAATGGTGAGTGAAACATTCTGACTGAAAGCCAGAAGTATCTGCCTCAGCAGAATAATGGTGAGTGAAACATCCTGACTGAAAGCCAGAAGTATCTGCCTCAGCAGAATAATGGTGAGTGAAACATCCTGACTGAAAGCCAGAAGTATCTGCCTCAGCAGAATAATGGTGAGTGAAACATCCTGACTGAAGGACAGAAGTATGTGCCTCAGCAGGACAGCAATAATGGTAAGATCTGCCCTGGAACTTGTTACTCAGAGCACTCTGTGCCGTTCCGACAGAAAAAAAAAAATATTCTTAATTTGTTTACAATTTATTGTTTGTAACGGATACCTTCCGGTGCACTCGTGTTGACCCAGCACCTAATTGGGAAGTACTGTGTCACTTCTCGCCCATCAGAGGGGAGGCATACTACGGGATGGGCAGGCTACAATACAGACCATAAGCGTCTACAGAAGCTCCTGTTTCATGGCTTCGAAATAAAAACGGCTGTGAAACACTCATCCTGTAAAAAAAAAACTCTTAGGGTGAAATCAATAGACAACATCGACGATAAACAGAAACTTAAGTCATTAGTTAGCATCGGTTTTCCCGTCTTACACAGTACGCAATCCGAAACTTAACGCCACTGAGGTATTATAAAAACGTCTTTTAATTTCGCCCTCAATCTGAATTACCTCAAATCTCCATTTCAAAAGTCATACAACGCACTTTGAATGGTTACTGTGAATGCAATAACCAATCAGAGTGCGTTGTGTGACGGTTGAAAGAGAGATTTGGGGATTATGAGAGTCTCAGTAGCTTTGTTCCAGAAAGCACTCTCACTCTCATACTCTCTAATTCTCTCTTTCAAACGTCAAATTTCGTTTAAATAATCAGCCAACCTTTCTCTTGAGTTTGGCTGGACACCATCACGTTGTTGTAGCTGTAGCCAAGCTGGCTACAGCTACAACAACGAATAATAATACCGTATTGAAAGCACCGTGGCAGAGTGAGTTAGCGCGCTAGGCATTGCACGCACGGTGACCTGTGTTCGATCCCCAGCGGGGCAGGAATTTTTCTGCTCTGTACTTGGGTGTTCGGGGTCCATTCATACCTCGTGAGGAAAAATGAGTAGCTGCTTTAATGAGAGCAGCGACCAGTGGCGGAATTATAGGCAAAAATAAGATCCTGGGATATTAAAAATACGGAAAAGTCCTATAATTCTGCGCTACCCACTAAAATTGTGATATAATAACATAAAAAAACACATTTACTAATTAAAGTTTGTGCCTCACTAATTTTTTTTTTTTTTTTTAATTTCAGAAAAAATGTCAGCCCTCAACGAGGATCTCCCCTCCAAGTGGACGCGAAAGCGAAGACGGAGCTCTCTCTACAAAAATGTCGGCTCCTTCTGTTGCCTTTGTCGGCCCAACTACTTGTGATTTGGCGGCCATATCGGAGATTTGTCAGCCCAACTACTTGTGATTTGGCGGCCATATCGGACATTTGTCGGCCCAACTACTTGTGATTTGGCGGCCATGTCGGAGATTTGTCGGCCCAACTACTTGTGATTTGGTGGCCATATCGGAGATTTTTCGGGCCAACTACTTGTGATTTGGTGGCCATATCGGAGATTTTTCGGGCCAACTACTTGTGATTTGGTGGCCATATCGGAGATTTGTGGGCCTAACTACTTGTACTTTGGCGGGCATATCGGACATTTGTTGGCCCAACTATATTTGTGATTTGGCAGACATATCGGAGATTTGTCAGTCCAACTACTTGTGATTTGGCGACCATATCGGATATTTTTCTGGCTAAAGTTTTGATTTGTAATCAGCAAACGACCAACATTAACTTTTGTCGAAAAACGACCTGATTTGGCGGCCCAAGTAATTGAGCTTGACAGGTATCTCTAATAGCTGTAATTTTTTGGTCACATAAATTTATCAAAGTTTGTCGGAAAATCTCCTTGTAACTTGACCGATGCCTCTAAGCTTTGTCGGAAGGATAACCTGTAACTAGGTACCGACCTCAGTAGCTTGATTGGTAATGCGGCGGACTTCTAACCTGGAGGTCGGTAGTTCAAGTCCCAAGTTCGGTGAAAAATTAGCAGTGCGAGTTTGAGTAATTGTGACGTCACGAAAGTGATTAACACAAATATGATAACTTTACCTGTAACAAGCTGTTCTACAAGTAACGAGTATTCTAGTTACAAGTGTGCGGGTAGTCAAGTGGTAAACGCGCTAGTCTGGTAACCCAGGTAGCGTAGGGATCCGTTGGTTCGAATCCCACCTAGTGCATGAATTTTTCCTCATTAATTTGAGTTTGTGACCACATAATAATAAGACTCTGAGGGTTAGGTGGTATAGAAAATGCTTTGGGCATTAACCTCGCCTGGTGGTTGCCTTTCACTAAAGAGTATTATTTTATTATTATTGAAACATTGTTGAAATATACACCCATCACAGATCACAGTATAGGTATTTAAACCAAAAGTATTTGTGAAATTTATATTTAACTTTAACGATTAAACACATTTTCTTGCAATACCTACCAAAAAGGATTAAGGGATTTATCTCTTTTTCCTAATACAAAGTAGGAACTTTTATACGATTTAAATTTAGATATTAAGAAAATTATATGTTTTCCTTTGATAAATATATAATTATTTTTACCTTCAAAGAATAATGTTCACCAAAAACTCTTTTATAAAAAAAGGCAGTTTTAGACTTAACCCTTTTCGTAATGTCTGTCTCAACTACAGGGTGTTTCAAAACTACTTCAACAATATCTAAAGAGTTATTACTGAGATATTATAAAGAAATCAACAACATTTTTTCTATGAAGTTTATGAATATAAACAGGGTGGTGCGGAAGAGAATGCCGTTGGCATTAGCACCGCCCTTGATCAAGTTTTGTTTTGTTAATTTTAATTTCTATGTTTGTATATATTCTATGTTACTTGTAAATAAAACTTGATCAAATATGTTTAATAATAATAATATACTCGTGTCTATTGAAATTAAGAACATTTTATCCAGCGTCGATGGTGCGTTGAATGCATCGGTTCTTGTAGGATCAACGAAGTTAAGCAACGTCCAGAGCGCTGAAGAGATTACCACTGGCAATAACCCCGCCCTTTAGATAGCACATTATAGCTTTATTCTCTTTTTTGTTCTTGTTTCTTTGTTCAATCTATTTATTTTTTCTTTATGATTTCATTGTATTTTACTGTACCTATACAGGGTGGGGCAAAAGTCTGGAAACCCCTGAAAAAACTTTCGAATGGCTTCTTCGGTAAAATTAAAATTTTGTAAGGTAAACCGGGCTAATAAAACCTTCTTTTAAAGTGGGGTCGATTTTTGTTACCGGCCCCCATGTCGGGGCCAGGGGGGCCAACTTCATTTTTTTAAATACGAACCCCCACCTTGCGATACATTTTTGAAAAGGTCTTTAAATAAGAAATACATTGGAGAAAATTTTATTTTTTTAATGTTAACTGTTTGCAAATGGCGTCCAACTTTGTGTATGCAGTAAAGTCTGGAAACCCCTAAATATCTTCCGAAATGGCTTTCTCAGTAAATTTAAAAATGTACACGGTAAGTCAAGGTAATAAGACCTTTCCAAAATTGTATCGCAAGGTGTTGTTTCGTATTAAAAAAAATGAAGTTGGCCTCCCTGGCCCCGACATGGGGACCGGTTAAAAAAATTGGTCCCATTCTAATAAAAAGTCTAATTACCAAGCATTACCGTACACAATTTTAAATTTACTGAGAAAGCCTTTTCGAAAGATATTCAGGGGTTTCCAGACTTTACTGCATACACAAAGTTGGACGCCATTTGCAAACAGTTAACATTAAAAAAATAAAATTTTCACCAATGTATTTCTTATTTAAAGATCTTTTCAAAAATGTATCGCAAGGTGGGGGTTCGTATATAAAAAAATGAAGTTGGCCCCCCTGGCCCCGACATGGGGGCCAACAACAAAAATCGACCCCACTCTAAAAAAAGGTCTTATTAGCCCGATTCACTGTACAAAATTTTAATTTTACCGAAGAAGTCATTCGAAAGTTATTCAGGGGTTTCCAGACTTTTGCCCCACCCTGTATATTTTACTTTGTCGTATAATAAATCTTATAATAAAGCATAATATAATTATAATAAGACATCGCGATGCTAGCATTCAGGCCCAACCCAGGCTGGGTGAGGTTAATGTGGGGAGCAGGTACGATTCCCAGCGAATGGAGGGTAAAACCTCCGTTCTGACTATCTAAAGTCAGGACGTTAAAACCAAATAGAATCAATGGACATGAAAGGAGCCTAGACATTGGATCTGGGCGTCCATGTAATCCTCTCACCACCGTGATTTAGGCATCTGTCTTTATCTCACGGACACGGAATTATTATTATTATTATACTCTCCAATCTCTGGTAACTCACAAACTAGCTACCCACATTAAACTCATATCCAGCAACACCAGGATTCGTAATTTAAAGTTCAAACATCCAAGTCCTAACCTCGCTAAACGTTGCTTGACTTCAACATACCAAAAAAAATATCTGAATGTGAAAAAAAATCTGTGGCTCTTGTTGATCAAACTACTGAGGTCGGTCTAACATTAGATCCTTGAAGATTGTAGAAGGATTTTTGAAATCGGTGGCTCTAATTGATCGAACTACTGAGGTCGGTCTAACATTAGATCCTTGAAGATTGTAGAAGGATTTTTGAAATCGGTGGCTCTAATTGATCGAACTACTGAGGTCGGTCTAACATTAGATCCTTGAAGATTGTAGAAGGATTTTTGAAATCGGTGGCTCTAATTGATCGAACTACTGAGGTCGGTTTAAGATAAGATAATTTTATTGTAGATTGTTGAAGGATTTTTGAAATCGGTGGCTCTAATTGATGGGGCTACTGAGGTCGGTCTAACATTAGATCCTTGAAGATTGTAGAAGGATTTTTGAAATCGGTGGCTCTAATTGATCGAACTACTGAGGTCGGTTTAAGATAAGATAATTTTATTGAAGATTGTTGAAGGATTTTTGAAATCGGTGGCTCTAATTGATCAAGCTACTGAGTTCGGTCTAAGCTTTTGAAAATTGTTGAAAGATTTTTGATTCACCCTGTATATCTAAGGAATAAAATGCAATTCAATTATTATAATTATAGTTAAGTATAAGATAGCACCAACTTCCCTGTAGAAAAAGTTAGTAGCATTTATAAATAATTCTAATACACAAAAGCTAGGATCTCACTGAATGCAACATTTTGTTGCGCAGTGCTGCTGCGCAATGTTTCATGCTCCACTCTTTCTTTAAGATCAAATGAGATCGAATCCCACTGACTCCGCAACACTTGGCAACACTTCCCATTTAAAGTTTGAAACAACAAAATGTTGCACACAGTGGAATCTCTTGCTAAAGGTTCGTTTATCAATAAAATTAAACAGGAAGATAATTATTTAATCAGCTGATTAGAGTGATTAGTGTCTTTAGTGTGTTCATCAATGAATTTTTGGTGCATACTTTTAGATGTTACCATTAACTGTGCACTGGTAGTCAAGTGGTTAAGGCGGTAGTTTGTAAATACAGGTAGCGTATAGATCCGTTGGTTCAAATCCCACCCAATGCATGAATTTTTCTTCATATTGTATTTGAGAATATGACCACATAATAAGAAGACTCTGAGGGTTAGGTGGTAGAAAATGCTTTGCGCATTAACCTCGCCTGGTGGTTTTACCTTCCACTAAATTGTGTTATTATTATTATAGAAACTCAAGATTTTCCAACGGTTGCATCGTTGGACCCACCGTGGAATCTAGAAACTCGTCCATAATCAGCTGAATAGTGTGATAATAAAATTGATAAACGTACCTTTACTGATTATTTTTTTAAAACTTTCTTTTTTGTAAAAAAAAACTTTGATGATAATAATAATTAATCTGCCTGGATTGTGAACAAAACACAAGACTTTATAAGAGACACCCCATGATAAATCTGAGCAAAATTGTCTGGCAATACTAAGATGTCGGCCGAGTGGAGCTGCGCGCTAGGCTTGCACGCATGGTGACCTGGGTTCGAATCTTGTAATCTGGAGGTCGGTGGTTCAAGTTCCAAGTTAAGCAAATATTTAGTAAAGCGATTTTCAGTAGTTGTGATATCACGAGATTGATTAAAACAAATTTAGTATGATAACTTAAAAAAAAAAAATATGATAACTAACTTTAAAACATGAACATTCTTTTTTTTTCACCCTAGTAAAATTTCTACGTGGTCTCAGTGGTCTCACTAATATCAGTAACTAACGATTTTACTCATTTTTCCTCGTGAGTGGACCCATGACATCCGAAATACGGAGTAGAGTTCTCTAACCAGCCACGGGATTCGAACTTAGACCGCCAGAATACTAATCCGATGTGATAACCGCTAAGCCAGGGAGTAATTATTACAAGATATTTCTATAGAAGGATTGTTTCTAAGGTGAAAATTAATATTTCCCAAAAAAATATTTAGGTATACCTATGTGTGACACTTAATCTGGGTTAAAGACAGTATGTAGCTCAGTGGTAAAGGCAGCACTATGTGAAACCAGATATTCCAGAGGTCGCGGGTTCAAAACCCAGCCGGGACATGACAAATTATCCTCCCATTTGGGATTTTTACCACATAATAACACGTATTCAACTTACTGCTGGAATAATTGGACTTAATAGTCCTAATCGGGGAGTATAAATAAGGCAATATTATTATTATAATTGTATGTTATAATTATGTGACAGGCTGGTACCTAACAAAAATGATATACTAATATGTGGGGCATTGTGGGCGGAATCAATAGACGTTTTTGTAATACCGTATTGCGTACTGTGTAAGTAAGGGAAACCCGACGCTTAGCAATGACTTGAGTTATAGAACTTGTCTATTAATTTTGCCATAAAAGTATTATAAATTGTATCTTACACCAGTAAATTTGAGGTTATTTAAACTAGTAAATGAACTATGTAGTACAATTCTTACATCAAAGCGTATTGTATTGTATTGATCTCTAAATTTTTTTGTTAAATATCGCCTCATTGTATGGTTTATTTAATTATCATAAACATAAGTTTGTTACTAAATCATAATACAAAAGCCTCATCGAGTCCTTGGTTGACAGGCAATGTGCCAAGTATAGCCGCCGCATTGCCTCTTTGGACGGCCATAGCAAGTCTCTGTTTGAAATAAAATGCAGAATCACTCTGAGGGTTAGATGGTAGAAAATCCTTTGAGTAACCTTCCACTAAAGAGTATTATTATTATAAATGTACTTAAATGCGCGGTCACAACGGAAGGAAAATCGTCACCATCCGGTAGAAGTAGGAAGGGTAGATGTATTTTTACAACAAAATAATCCGAGGAATTACAATTACAAGAAAATACAATACAAGAATATTGTTAGTAAGTATTTTTCACCTTGAAAAAGAAAGAAAAAAAAATGTGACTTGGCAGGTTCTTCCCTGAACTCTTGAAAATAAATTCTATACATTAATAATTTAGAAATTTTACTTTGATTACCAAATTATAAACAACCAAACTTTAGTGCTTTAGAGTGATTCAATTATTTTCCTAGTTTTCTAAATTAGAGTTTATTTTTTCCTTAGGTCAACATTTTGTAGAACCTTGAATTTAGTGAATTTAAAATAATACAAACACAATTAAGCTTAATACTCGAAACTAAAATGTTTGACTTATTTAATTCTGCTTATAAATATCCATATTACCTATTATGTATTACATTATAATCTGTCTAGTCACCGTTGCAGAGTGAGTTAGCGCACTAGGCCTTGTACGCAAGATGACCTGAGTTCGATCCCCACCGGGGCAGGAATTTTTCTGCTCTGTACATTTTTTTAAAGATGAGTATTTCACACCATTTTTTATTTCGTAGCCATGAAACAGCAGCTACTGTAGACACATGTGGTCTGTGTTGCAGCCTCCCCATCCCGTAGTATGCCTCCCCTCTGATGGGCGAGAAGTGACACAATACTTCCCATTTAGGTGCTGGGTCAAAATTATACCTTGTGAGAAAAAATGACTTGCAGTTATTTGTATGAGTAACGACCAGTAGCGGCATTACCAGAGTAAAAAGAAATTAATGTAATAGAATTCGAAAAGTAGAGGCTCTTAGTAATGCTGCGCTACCCACAAAAATTGTACAGAGACCTTGTGCTTTACCATAAATAAAATCATATATACATACTATAATTTTTCCGACGAGACGGGCCTAGAAGATTATGTGGTCTGGCCTGACAGAAAAAAAAAAAATATTCGGCGCCGACATCAACACTATCCGGCATGCATGCAGTGCGAAAGAAGAACCGCTACATTAGCCGTATTTTTCTTTCCAACCAAAGTGGATTCAAATGGAATAAAATGGACGAATTGGAAGAAAGTCAAAAAAACGCAAGGAGGAGAAATCTTCTTCCAATTTGTGTTAACCAAAATGGATTTATAAAATTCTTGCTTCCGTTTCTTTATTGCTGGTTTGTGTTCATTTTTCCATTGTTTATCTTTAAAAGTACCGGAACGTATTTTTCTTTCACGAATGGTGGGGAAGCTAATCTTGGAAGAAAATGGAAATAATTGGAAAAAACTGAACCTTGTAAAGAATTTGTGACATTGGAATAATGCAAAATAAAGCAAACAATTCTGGTGTTGCAGTCGATGTGATTACCAGAGAAATGTTTTGATGAAATAGCATTAATGAATTAAAAAATAAAACAAAACAAAACAAACCAATGTAGTGCCCATAATACGATACTTTAGTGAAGGTTCATTGAAAGCCAATTAATGGCTCGAATATTGTAAAATAAAAAATATATATTATTTATATCATTTTTAAAAAAGTGTTAATACATATCTAAAAAATGCTTTCTCGGACGTTGAAAACCTACAAGAGAGAAGCAATCTTAGTAACAACAGATTTGCCAAAGAAAGCAAAATTATCAGTACTCTGCACACAGAGAAGATCAAGAAATTAAAACTGAAAAACACGTAAAAATTAGAAATACTGCACTTTTTATTTACAAAATAGGTTTAAAAGTTTATGTAGAAATCGTGCTTTATGTAGAAAAAGTGAAGTGTAGTTGTTTTTTTTAAAATTTTATTGCAGCTTCGATGAAAATATGTGAAATGACTTGATAGTCCGAGAAAATTAATGCAATTTGTATGACCGTACATTCAACTCGAATATCTTCAAGATTGACCTGAGAGTCCGAGTAAATTAATGCTTTTTATATGACCTGATAGTTTCCGTTGCAAATAATTTAAATATTACGTGGTGAACATTTCACGGAACTGAGGCATGGCCATCCCGCCTGAATCACCCCCCAACTCCTGCACTTGTTGTGTGGACCAGACAGGTCTAGGCACCCGCTGTCTAGCTGTGGCGTTGGCGCTGGCCATTCACTTTACTATAGGTGAGTACTGTGAATATGTGTTGTTAGCGCTGTCTGTGATTTGTTTAGCATGGTAGGTACATGTTGGGTTGGGTGGAAGAGATTGCCACAGGCAATAGCCCCGCTCTTTAGGTAGGACATTGGCTTCATTCTCTTTTTTTGTTCTTGTTTCTTTGTTCAATCTATTTATTTTTTCTTTATAATTTAATTGTATTTTACTGTATATATTTTTGTCTTACCTAATGAACCATACTATAACAATAATAGTAATACATGTGATTATATTACCTATGACAACCTTAGAACTCCAATTTAGATCATAGATCGAAAGATTTCAAAGCAAATCGAAGGATTGCGTGCAAATCTAGGATTCTACTACACTCAGCAAGGGTCACTAGGATTAGGTCATTACAAATGTTATGCTCTTTATTCCTCAACTAATCCTCGCCCATCCTTCACAGGCAGTCTGTTCAACTACGCGGATAACTCTTGCAATTAGCCAAACCTTATTCTTTTTCGTCCCCACGTCCTCTATCTTCAGCATCTCTCGAAACCTCCTACTGTATACCCTTTCCATCAAAATCCCACCACTTCAGTCCTTAACTAATCCTCTCCCTTCCTTCACAGGCAGTCTGTTCAACTACGCGGAAGAATTTTGCAATCAGCCATACTGAGGCTTCTCCCTCTTTATCCTCGCGTCCTCTCTCTTCAGCACCTCTCGAAACCTCCTGCAGTGTGCTTTTTCTATTGAAACCCAACCTCTTCAGTCCTCAACTAATCCTCTCCCTTCCTTTACAGGCAGTCTGTTCAACTATCCCAACCTAGGCTCTTCCCTCGCGTCTTCTCTCTACTGCACCTCTCGAAGCCTGCTGCCGCGCGCTCTGAGCATCAAAAGCCCACTTCTTCAGTCCTCATATTAATATTCCCCCTCCTTCACAGGCAGTCTGTTCAACTACGCGGAAAACTCTTGCGAGCGTTTCAACTATCCCAACCTAGGCTCCTCCCTGTTTGTCCCCGCGTCCTCTCTCTACTGCACCTCTCGAAACCTCCTGCTGTTTACTCTTTTCATCAAAATCCCACCTGTTCAGTCCTCAACTAATCCTCTCCCTTCCTTCACAGGCAGTCTGTTCAACTACGCGGAAGACTCTTGCGAGCGTTTCAACTATCCCAACCTAGGCTCCTCCCTCTTCGTTCTCGCGTCATCTCTCTACTGCACCTCTCGAAGTCTGCTGCCACGGGCTCTGAGCATCAAAAGCCCACTTCTTCAGTCCATCTACAAGACCCTCGTCGTGATGCTCCTCACAAACATTCTCCTCGTCGCCATCTGGCAGCAAATTGTGAACTTGACCATCGAATTGTCGCTCTTGGTGCGCGATTTTTTCGATCACGTCAACATTCCCAGCACGTCTTGGTTGAAATACCTCCCCTGTTATCTCTCGCACGTGATTGGCGCAGTCGTGTTGGCGTGGGTCGTGACCAGTCTCTCGGCGCGGGAAGAGAAAGTGGTGCCTGGAAAGAAACAGAAGAGGAGAAAGTTGAACGAGCTAGTGCAGAGGACGGAAGAGACGTATGATGTTAGCTATGACAGGTCTGAGGACTGGGAGAGTAGCCAGGCCAAAGAGGAAATAGACATTTGAAGAATAAAATGAAAAAATCTCGTTTTTGTTTCATATGTTTTAACAAAGAAAAATTTCCATTCTTTTTAAATATCGATTTTTTATCAAAGAAAAATTTCTATTTTTTTTTTTTTTTTTAAATATCGATGTTATCAAAGAAAATTTCCATTTTTAACAAAAATATCCTACCACTTTAACGACTTAGTCGTCATCTGTGTCATTCCCCGTCATGGTTTATATTAGGTGGTACAACTTTTTATTTAAAAAAAAACAATTTTCTAAAAAAAAATTGTAGTAGGTAAAATTAAGAATCCACAAATTGCTGTATTGCTAAGATTGTAATAAATGAAGTTTGTATTTGAGATAATATTGTTGTTGCCAGCGTGCAGCGTCAGAATAATCAGAATAATGCCGTGTTGCCGAAGGAAGATCTCAGGTCATCTGGGCTACGCCACCCTGTATGTGGGGCTTCGTTACGGTCCACCCTGTATGTAGGTCTTCGTTACGGTCTGCATTCTAGCCCTGTTGGTAATCCACAGTGACAGCCTTGAACAATGCAATGGCTGTGATAGTAACCATGAAGTGGAGTGTGGCACACCAGTAGATAAAGAGAGAAGGAAGGGGGTGAGAGAGAGAGAGAGAGGAGATGTAGGGGAAGGGATTAGAATGTGTGAGAGAGAGAGATAGATGGAAGGAGAGAGTGGGAGAAATATGAGATAAAGAGAGTAGGAATTGATTGAGAGGGAGAAGGAAATATAGAGGAAGGTATTTGAAAGAGAGAGAGAGAAAGATTGAGGGAAAGAGCAGGAAAAATAAGAGAGAATGAGAAGGAGGGGTTGAGAGAGAGAGAGAGAAGGAGATATATAGGGAGGGAGTAGAAAGAGAGAGGGATAAGGACAGATGGAGAGAGTGAGAGAAAGAAAGAGAGAGGAGTAGGGTTGAGAGAGATATTGAAAGAGATAGAGGAAGGGATGAGAAAAAAGAGAGACGAAGAGAGAGAGAGAGAGAGAGAGAGAGGGAGAGAGAGAGAGAGAGAGAGAGAGGGGGAGGGGAGAGCAGAGAGGCTGCTGAATAATTAATGAAAATTTGAAATAGTCCAGTCAGGCCAGGTACTAATGTATTTATCTACCTATGTATAGTTGTATACTATTATTGTATAGCTAGGTAGTATTTACCATCGATAAATACATAGGTAAATTTATTAACGTTTTTCGATTTTCCCAAATAAGACATCAAAATACAGAGTAGCAATGAAATACTGGGTGGTGCATCTATTTATTATTTACTCTCATTTTTATGAAAATTAAGAATCATGATTATAATAAATTAATATTTTTTACGACAGAACTTTTCTGACTGCGGTACTTTCGAACCCATGACCTCTGGATTGTCAGACCGCCGCGCCGCCTCTATCACTGAGCTACCGGGACAGAGATTTTGTCCCGGTAGCTTAGTGGTAGAGGTGGCGGTCTGATAACCCAGAGGTCGCGGGTTCGAAACCCAGCCGGGACGTTACATATTATCCTCGCATTTGGGATATTTACCACATAATAATATATATCGTGGGTTTGTTTAATGCTACAATAATGGCACTTAATAGTGTCAATCGGGTAGTATAAATAAATAAGGCAATATTATTATTATTATTATTTTTAAAAAATTGCATAAAAAAATATTGGTACTAATCGGAAAAATGAAGCCGGATAATGAAGGGGGAGAGAGGGGGTGATGAGTCTTTATACAGGGTGACCCCAATCATAGTATGTTTTCTTCTTGTATCTCGAGAACAAGAACTTGTATCTCGAGAACCGAGAACCATAACCATTATTGGTAGAAAAATGAAACCTTTTTGATGTGAGATTCTCTCAACGGGATCTTGCAAACAAATGACCACTCAAACTTTTCTGATAATATATTGTGGCTGTACAGCAAACAAATTTAATGACTACTATAACTTTTTTTATAATATTTTTTGGCTAACTATACAGGCTGGGTAGATTCAAACTTTTTGTCCACCCAGTATATTTTTCCATGAGGTCACCGATGAACAGATAGATGGCATAGACAGCTTATTGAATATTGACTGCTATATTATGGAAAGACTACCGACAGCCCTTGCCCTGACCTCTTTTGTAATTTCAGTAACGGTTTGACCATCATAAAAAAAACTTACCTACTTTTTTTTCAAAAACTTTTTCTATTTGTAAAATAAGTTCTCAAATAAAATAGATTAAGAAAGATATCATTGCTGAGTGTAATAAAAGTTTCCAAGACGTGTTGGGTATTGAATTAAAGTAAAATAATTCAAAATTTAATAATTAAAATAAATTGGAGTATTAAATATAAAAAATAAATACTGATATATTTTTTATTTATATTTTATGCAAGAAACAACTGATCCCAACCATACTATGGTTGGGTAATTGGGTATGGTTGGGGTCACCTCACCTTATTAGCTTGTTTGATAAGGCGGCGGACTTGTAACCTGGAGGTCGTTGGTTCAAGTCCCGGTTTCAGCGTAGATTTAGTAAAGCGAGTTTGAGTTGTTGTGATATCACGAAAGTGATTAAAACAAATATGATAACTAATAATCAGTTCTTTAGTTGAAAAACAACCGACAATCTGTAAGTTATCTTCGTGACAAGATTCCTGAGTTCTCCCCGGTATCATGCATAATTATATCAGTATTTATTTTTGCGTGGAAGTTGGTGATAATCCTGATAGTCTGGTGCACTGGTTGTCAAGTGGTTAACGCGCTAGTCTGGTAATCCAGGTAGCGTAGGGATCCGTTGGTTCGAATTCCGCTCAGTGCATGAATTTTTCCTCATTAATTTGAGTTTGTGAGCACATAATAATAAGACTCCAAGGGTTAGGTGGTAGAAAATACATTGAGCGTTAACCTCGCCTGGTGGTTACCTTCCACTAAAGAGTGTTATTATTATTGTTATCATAAGCAAACAGCTCGGCCGAAGTGTGGAGAAAGCCTACACAAAGAAATAGACAGCAGAGTGTTAGGTATAACAATCACTAGTTTCTCAGTAGCTTGATCGATAAGGCGGCGGACTTCTAACCTGGAGGT
>CM044966.1:13472103-13503058 GCA_024516035.1 Bactericera cockerelli
AACCTGAAGGTCGGTGGTTCAGGTCCCGGTTTCAGCGTAGATTTAGTAAAGTGAGTTTGAGTAGTTGTGACATCACGAAAGTGAACACAAATATGATAACATTAACAGGGTCATTTTCATTTATCTTGGGCAATTGGATTTTTTCAAGTCATGAACGTTACCTTTTTCCTAAACATTTTTTAGGCTCAGAAGACTAAGACAAATACCTTTGAGCAAAAGCTTTCATTTAGAATATTTCTAGCAGCTACCTCTTCACACAAAATTACAAAAACTTAACGTACCAGGTAAGATTCATGACCACGGGTAACGTTCATGACGGTAACGTTCATGAGTAACACGCCACTAAAACAATCTTTTCTCAATAAAAGAATATTCACTTTACAAAAAAAAATATTTGATTGGAAAGAGGACATGCAGAAGAATTAAAGAAATACATTATATATTAAAGAATCATTACAATTTATTTAAAAAACCGCGTAACGTTCTTGTCAAAAAAAATTAGACCCACCATTGTCCCTCACTGTACTGCATCCAACATCCAACTGACAGTAAATTTCAAAACAAAAACAATGTCATCTGTAAGAAGCAAAATGGCGGCAGCTACTAGCTTCTCATTCTAAGGGTTTTTCCAAATGGTTTACATTTTTTTGGGGGTAACATTCATGACGGAGATTTTTTTTTCTTCGTAGGGACACAACTTTACACGTCTGTAGAATGAGATGAACATTATTATTTTTATAAAAACTAATGGTCACATCCTAAATGAACTGTATTTTTCTCATTTATATTGGATTTTGGTGAAAATAATGGGGAGAAATGCATTTTTTTCTATCAGACACAGTAAAATCTTAGACTAAGGGACACCTAAAATATCATGAACGTTACTTACATAACTGGCAATTTTGAGTCTCCACATTAGTTTAAAAGACAATTTATTATTGTAATTTATAAAAAAAATTGTTTCCTATGTGATCAAATAGATTTTAGTCATATATCCCTATTATTTTCACATTTATTAAAGGAGAAAGGTTGCGGACTTGATATGCCCAAGATAAATGAAAATGACCCAACAAGTTTCCATTAGGCTAAGTACTAGTAGTCACCATGGCCTAGCAGTAGCATGCTCGGCTTGCATTCCAGGTAACCCGGGTTCGGGTCACCTGGAGTGCTAACCTTTCTGGACGTTGCTTAACATCAGTGATCGGATGAGAACTTGTGTCTTCATTTCTCCACTTGTGTCACAACGTGCTATCTCCACTGCCTGTGGAACGTATGAAATGTAGGTGGCTATCTTTCTGGAACACGGTAATATGATCTTAAGACGTGGATAAGGACATTGTAAATCTGATTATATGATTTATGGGTAGCTAGCTACACCTACCTACCTGAGATTAGAGGAGAGATGGTGAAAGTAGTGTCCGAATAATAATAATAATAATAATTCCATTGTACTGTAACCACTGATTGTAACTGTTTTTTAATTTAATTTAATGTTTTTATATTTAAGCATATTATGTTGAACTTGTTTCCCCAAATCGAGTTTATGATGCTTTGTGGACCTTTGGTATAAAGTGATGATTAAACAAATAATAATAACAATTATAATAATATCACATTATTTATACTGCCCGATTAGGACTATTAAAATACCATTATTCTAGCAGTGAGCCCAAGACGCATTATTATGTGGTAAAAATCCCAAAATGTTTCGAACCGTCGACCTCTTCAATCTCTGGATTCACAGATTACCGGCTGTACTACTGAGCTACCGGGACAATAATGAGTCATTGTATTGTCTGATTTCAGTAAAACGAAAAAAGAGTAGGTACCTACTAGGTATTTTAAACAGGCACCGACCTCAGTAGCTCGATCGATAAGGCGGCGGACTTGTAACCAAGAGGTCGATGGTTCAAGTCCCGGTTTCAGCGTGAATTTAATAAAGCTAGTTTGAGTAGTTGTGATATCACGAAAGTGATTAACACAAAATATGACATCTTTTTTTTTGAACAGTTGAATAAACTTCTGGTACCTACCGTTTCTAAAACAAGCTCGACCTACTTTCTTTTGAATAAAAAAAGTCAAGGTTTTTTTTTTTCATTGTGAATGAGACGTCAATCAATAAAATAGTTTTCTACCAGGTGCGGCCGATGCTAAAGAGATGCGTAACTGCGGCACCCTTAAAAAAAATTGAAATAAGGATTTTTTTCAAGTCCTAGCTCGTATATACATAGTGAATATCTTTACCATTTTCTAGAATACGCCAGCCTCCGTGGCGTAACGGTTGTGGACTACTGCCCGTAGTCCAAAGATCCTGAGTTCGATTCTCGGTTGGAGCAGACTTTTCGCATAGAAAACTCTGTTTCCTTCGAACATATGAGGCTGGCAATTCCGGCCCTACCCAGGCTGGATGAGGTTAATGTGGGTAGCTGGTACGATTCCCAGCGAATGGAGGGTAAAACCCCGTCCTGTCTACCTCAAGTAAGGACGTTAAAACCAAATAGAATCAATGGACATGAAAGGAGCCTAGAAATTGGATCTGGGCGTCCACATAATCCTCTCACCACCGTGATTTAGGTATCAATACCTACCTCACGGACACGGAATTATTATTATTATAGAATAATTAAATTATAATTATAATGATTGACGTGATAAACAAACTCAAACTCGTTAGTGACTAAGAGAGGGACTATAAATCCCAGTTTATGAGGCAGCACCCCCAAAACATTTTCTCACCAGCCGCGCCTGTTTTGTACCTAGATAGTTTTTTTTTGCTTAAAAAACGTCTCCATAACATTTAGGTCATTCAAAACGAGTTCTTATTACCTAGTTTGTGCTTTAATTTTTGTATTTATTGAAGCTACCAAAAAGTTATTTGACAAATACAAACAAATTGCAAGTGATTATCACTTTGTGCCCGTTGCTATTGAAACCCCAGGGCCAATTTGCAAAGATGGAATGAAATTTTTAAAACAGTTGGGAGAGCGGATAGCGTGTGTGACAGGAGAGAAGAGAGCAAAAACATACCTAATGCAAAGAATAAGTTTAGCTGTTCAGGTCGGAAATGCGGCGAGTGTGTTGGAAACAATGAAGAGGACAGCAGATAATATGCGGGAGGTGTTTTATGTGTAAGTTGATTAATTTGTATTTTAATTAAACCATATTTTTTTTATTTGTTATTTTTTGAGAGGCTTAGGAGAAAAATCTTTAAAAGACACCCGGAAACCATGGGGAGTAGATTTCCACCCACTAAAAAACCTAGGCCTCTCTGGAGAAGATGATGCACCCGAAACCGTTTAATAACATTACTTTAGGTGCATTATATTTATATTTATTGAAATAGTGCCAATGTAGGACATGGTTCCTCTACGTAGCTAGTGTTTATTGTTAGAGGAAAAATAATTACCTGTAATAGGTAAGTAATTAGTGCTAACACCCAATAGTGAGTATTCAATGTTCATAGTATTGTGATATACCTAATGCGTATGAGATAAATAGATAATACATCATCCTTGGTGGTCCTTTACAGAGATATACAGGGTGGATTAACTGAAGCCGTGTCAGCAGAAGTATTACTTAGGAGGACTTAGGAGGAATGACTCAGCACTTCTACCACTGTCTTTGCAAGGAGGCTAATAATTGACAAGGGCCCCCAGAACCAAGCCAATGCTGGTCTTCTCTCTGTTTATAGTCCCCCAGCCAGACTGCTGGTCTACTCCCTGTTTATAGTCCCCCAGCTAGAATGCTGGTCTACTCCCTATTATTTATAGTCCCCAGTTACTCGTATCGGCTTGCAGAGAATGTATCGTAAAACCCCGTTTTCGAATAACCTAAAAAAAAAAAAAAAATTGGTTGAAGGCAGGAAAAAATCTTGGTGGTGGGACTTCCACCCACTAAAAACCCACCTTCTCTAAGAGCTAACCGCACCTGGAACCTAAAAATATCATTACTTTAAGTAACCTAAAAAAAAAAAAAAAGAACTGTAGATGAATTAAAATCTAGGTAAATATATAAATAATAATAAAAAAATAAACTAATCAACTTGAATAGCTTAACCTATAGGCGGCGGATTTGTAATCTGAAAATCGGTAGTTTTTCTTTGTTTTCAATTATTAAAAAAAATATTATTGTTATTATTTTTTTCCTGATATGGTAGGGGGGAGGGTTTGAATCCCCGAATTCACCCCTAACCTACGCCGTTGTTACGATAATATCAGTACCACAGTATCAGTATAAATAGAAAATAGGTACGTTAGGTTACATAAGTAATGTATGTAAGTAGTTAGGTATATATTATTTATCTCTAACATTAAAATTGGCTTCTGCCTACTACAGCAGATATAATTATGAAATAGAGTAAGTATGTCGCTATCTTGTATTGTGGGTAGTACACTGCCCACTACAATTCTTGAGATACCTACTTAATTACTTATCTATCTCGTATTGCAAGTAGGTAGTAGGTACCGACCTCAGGAGCTTGATCGATAAGGCGGTGGACTCGCAACCTGGAGATCGGTGGTTCAAGTCCCGGTTTCAGCGTAGATTTACAGAGTAAAGCGAGTTGGAGTAATTGTGATATCACGAAAGTGATTAACACAAATATGATAACTATTAAAATATTATATTATTATATAGGTAGGTAGTAGATAGATGAATCTTAAAATTATTTTCTGTATTCCGGTATCATAAACTAGCTGTATTCCGGTACTTCGTCTTGTATTCAGAGAAAACAAGAGTACCAGACTGATCTGTGTATGCTTTTTTTTGTGCTTTTCATATTTTTTACTTTCCTTATCCTATAATAAGAAAAGTATTGTATTCGTCGAAAACTTGACCTACCCAGATTTTCACATTTCTGGACGAATGTGAGTTGTTGTTATGTTAAAACAATAAAGTGTAAATTAATAAATAAAAACGTCTCCCTTTAGATTAAATCCTGTTTCACATAATATGGCCCTTGGTCTCAGAATTACTTTTATAGTAAGTACATAACCACTATTTTCGAGACTTTATCTGTATACAAAATGAGGTAATAGTGTGAATTATTCAGAAAGAAAAAAATCTTCTATCTGCTATGGCATAACGTCGCTGATAAGATAGGTAAACTTTATCAATCTTACCTACCTGAAGACTTACCTATCATCTTCCTTCTATTCATAGTGTACTACCGTGGTTAAACCTTAATACATTACTTTAATTAGCTTTAGTAATTGAAATAAATGAAATAATTTGAAAATTTAAATTCACATTTTCGAAATTTGTCAAACTTAAAATTACGAGAAAAAAAAACATTCTAGCAAAGTAAATTTTCTTACTAATATTTATAAACAAATAATGAATTACCCATATCTATATAATTAAATATTATAACAATTTTCTTACCTATTGGGAAAAATAGTTCATAATTATCTAGGTATAATTTTTTGCAAAAAAAAAGTTTGTGTGTGGGACTTTTTCTATTTTTTCTAAAATAATTTTCTCATCTACATACCTACCTACTTTGACACGTGATAATGTTCATAATAAAACTTAACGTTTCTTATAAATAAAAAAACAGGTATTTTTTAAAATAATAAATCAAGTGAATAAAAAAAGTAAAACTTCTTGTTTTCGCACAATCTAAATCAAATCAAAAGGTTCAGTGGTGAATTTTTTTCCATTCATTCTTACATTTGTGATCTCACCTACTGGCGAACTCCCCTGGCATAAAAGGATGACGTCACACGTGGCGGCTGCAATGATCCTGCTAATTCTGGCCCTGATATCCCTAGCCAATTCTCAGGGACAAAACACACAGGTCAGTGAGGTAGAAATTATAATAATAAATTATTTTATTAGAGTTATTATTCTAATTTTTATTATTTTTAGAATTAGAATTAAGTTTTCTTTTTTTAAAACTTTCAGTACCAGGGCTGGGATCGACGAGTGAGCACGAGAGAGCACAAATTTCAGAATATTTTTTTTTTTACCAATTTTTTTCATGATGAATGCACTAAAACTGTTCATGATAACACCAAAACAAATCCAAGAAATGTGTGAGACAGTTCTGAAAGATTCAATATACATCATTCATAACCACATCCATGTATTATGAAGAAAATGCGAAAAAACAGAAAAAAGAAGAAAAAAAAAAATATTTTTAGGAACAAAAAAAAAAGTTATTAACTGATGGATATGCTGTGTACTGGCAATCAGCAAAAATGCTGAAAACATCTTTGTTATATTTTTTATAATAAATATAACATTTGTTTCTCTCTGTTGGAGAACTACAAACTAGCCTGGCTTGTTGGGATTGGCTAGAGCTAGACCATTCTATGTTTATAGTCCTCTAGCAAGGGACGCTTGTCTTATATTGCTTAATTGCTTACAATAGGGACGCCCGGCAGCCGTTACGAAATATTAAAATAAATTGATAATAATAATAATAACTTTGTCTTATTTATACTCCTCGATTAGGACTTTTAAGTCCCATTATTATTATTCCAGCAGTAAGCCCAAGACATATTATTATGTGGTAAAAATCCCAAATGGGAGGAAAACTTGTCATGTGCCGGCTGGGTTTCGAAAACGCGACCTCTGGATTCATAAAGTGCCGTCTTTACCACTGAGCTAACGGAACATTGATACCAGTTTTAGGAAAAAAATTGCCCAAAACGCGTAGTCCGATTATTATTATTAGTTTGCAGTTGACGTAGTTGTGCCCCGGAACCGCATTACTTCATGGCACTACCTTCACATACATCCAATTACGAAAACGGAAAAAATCGGTCAAAAATTTCCGCTCCGACCGGGATTCGAACGCGCAACCTCCGAGTAAGCAATCAATACTCTTTACCACTGTGCCAAGGAGGTTAACTCCGAAAATCTATTACAGCTTTAGCTATTTAGCTAAGGCTCCATCCATTAACTCTAATGGAAGAATCGACTGATTTTTTGTTGCATAATATCAAACCTTGAACCCTCATGAAAAGAGAAAAGCTTTGCTCAAATAACGCCTTCAAAAAAGTTACGCCACGATTCGCTTTTCAGAAACTCATTGCGTTTTGCATACTTGTGTTAGTTAGGCGTTATGTTAGAATACAAAAGCTAAGTTTTCAGTCTCAACGGTTAGTTATGAATTGAATTCATGTTGTTTTCTAGACACGAAAAGTATTCTAAATTAATTACAATATCATCCACTGCGCAAACCTGTTCATGTTCTGGCCATTCCATATTGGTGGGTATTATTTTATGATTTATTTTAATATAGGTAGGTAATCACCTTGGAAATTTCACTGAACCCAAGCAACGTCCAGCAAAGTTAGAAATGAATGGGTGACCATTCAAATTCCGGGACTCACTCAGGCTGGTTGAGGTTGATTTGAGTAGCTGGTTTGTGAGTTTCCAGTGAAAGGAGGTATAATCACCGTCAAGCGCTCAAAAAAAACAATAATAATATCGCCTTATTTATAAAGCCCGATTAGGACTATGAAGGTAATTTTGATGTATCAACAAAGGTACAAATTACAAAGGTTCCAATTAAATTCAGTCGCGGTTACATTGCAAGTTGAAAAGCAAACAATCTTCTGGTACACCCTGTATAAAAGCATTACAAAACTGAGAAAACACAATCCGTGCTACGTCAGGCGGCGTTCTCGCCTGACGTAGCACATGAAGTGAGTGTCAGGCAAAAACGCCTGACGAAAATTATCCAATATGGTCATGGCCACGTCAGGCGTTTTCATCTGATGACAATTATCCACTTCAGGCGAAAACTCCTGATCTCGTGGGCCAATTCGGTATGTCATGCTTTTAGATCGAGAGTTTTTTTTTCTATTTTCAACAGGTATTTCATACAGAAAAACAATTATTCCTGGTGAACTTAACTCCAGGGTCCCCTTGTATTTTATTATTATTATTACCGACCTCAGTAGCTTCATCGATAAGGCGGCGGACTTGTAACCTGGAGGTCGGTGGTTCAAGTCCCGGTTTCAGCGTAGATTTAGTTAAGCGAGTTACAGTAGTTGTGATATCACGAAAGTGATTAACACAAATAATACGATAACTTTTAATAATATTAAAAAAAAAATATATAGGTATTATTATTATTATTCCTTTCAGTCCTCCACCCCACCGTCCCCTCTACTAACGCCCCTCCCAGTGACGTCACGGACATAAACATCAACATCCAGACGACCTTGAACACCCTGATGCCCTTGGACGACCTTGAAAACGTGTCCCTGCAGCCCTTTCGTGAGGGCCGCCCAGAAGTGGCTTCTAAGGGCGCAGAAGGAGTCCAAAAGGTCGCGAAAAAAGATGCTAGCGCAGCGCAAGTCTCAACAGAAGTCTCAGAAGCGAGGTAACGAAAGAAAACAGAAACACTAGACTATAAGGTTTGGGTAACAGAGATCGCCATGGGCAATAAAGCCATCCTCTAGTTATTACATATGTATATGAATATATCAGTATTATCAGTATAAACAGAAAAAAAGACGTTGTACTAGATTAACTAGATGTAAGGGAATATCAGAACATAGCTGGACAGCTGTTTCATTTATTTATTTACACTTTATTTTTTATACAATACAAACAACAATTAATAAATTATCAACAAAGATAAAAAAAAAATTAACAATATTTACAAAATAAGATATACTCGTACCTAGGAAAAAAATATTTAAATTTAAATGTACAATGTATTGTAATCCGGGGCGAAGTTAATCCCTTAGGCATTCTCTCCCACTTAACCTACCCATACTACGAGATGGGTAGGCTACAACACAGACCACAAGCGTCTACAGTAGCTTCTGTTTCATGGCTACGAAATAAAAACGGCTGTGAAACACTCATCTTTTTTCTTTTTCTTTAAAAAAAAGGAGAAACAGAAACACCATAACATAATAGTTGGGTGGCAGAGATCGCCATGGGCAATAAAGCCACCCTTTAGTTAGTACGTCTGTATATAAATTTTATCTATGTTGTTTATCTTCGTTTCTTGCTTATATTGCACTAAATTTTGTATTTTAATTTTCATCATTACTACTTATTCGTACATAATATAGAGCGCGCGATTAGCTCAGTGGTTAAGCATTCGCTAGCTATGCGAAAGGTCCCGGGTTCGGTCCCCGTGTCGACAAAAGTTTGTATTATTAATTTAGTTACAATGGTTTGTAAGGGATACCTTCTGATGCGCTCGTGTTGACCGAGCACCTAAATGGGAAGTATTGTGTCACTTCTCGCCCATCAGAGGGGAGGCATACCACGGGAAGGGCAAGATACAACACAGACCACAAGTGTCTACAGTATTAGCTGCTGTTTCATGGCTATGAAATAAAAAGGCTGTTAAACACTCATCTTTTTTTTTTTTTTTTTCTTCTTTTATTTAAGAGAAGTATACAAATCATAGGTTTGATGGCAGAGATTGCCTCAGGCAATAATCACGCCCTTTATCAATATTATTCTTGTCATATTATTAAAGTTATCATATTTGTGTTAATCACTTTCGTGATATTACTCAAGCTCGCTTAACTAAATCTACACTGAAACCGGGTCTTGAACTCCAGGTTACAAGTCCGCCGCCTTATCGATCAATCTGCTGAGGTCGGTTATTATTTTATTACATAATGAATATTCATTTGTGCCCATTAAGAAAAAGGATCTTTATCCCACACAGATCAACTGAAACAACAACTGAAGAAAACCAAAAAGAGCCAATCCTCTCGCAAGCAACAGCAACAAGCCAAGTTCAAGAAGTTGCAGCAACGCAAGCAACTCCTGAGCTTGTACAAAGCAACACATCAGCGGAACTTCAAAGCACTGAAGCACCTTCTAGCCTAAACAATGGAGCAACGCTTCAGTCCATTGTGGAGAATTCAGGCAAGTAGTCAGTAATGAAAGTTAGTAATACTATTTGAGCACATGAATAGCTCAGTGGTTAAGCACTCGCTTGCCATGCGGAAGATCCCGGGTTCGAACCACCGCGCCGACAAAAATTTGTATTCATAATTTGGTTACAGTTCTTAGTAAGGGATACCTTCCGGTACGCTCGTGTTGACCGAGCACCTAAATGTCGAAGAGAATGCCAAAGGCATTATCACCACCCTTGATCAAACTTTGTTTATATTTAATTAATTATACCTTTTGACTGTTCCTGTATAAAAAAAATGTAAATAAAGATTGATCTAAATTGTTGAATAAATGGGAAGTACTGTGTCACTTCTCGCCCATCGAAGTGGAGTCACACTACGGGATGGGCAGGCTGCAGCACAGTCCAAAAGCGTCTACAGTAGCTCCTGTTTCATGGCTACGAAATAAAAAAGGCTGTGAAACATTCATCTTTTTTCTTTTCTTTTTTTTTTTAAAAAAAAGGACAACATTGATAATAAAAAAGATTATGGTCTTTTCACTTTCCTTATCCTATAATAAGGAAAGTATTGTATTTGGCGAAAATTTGACCTAGGTACTTAGTTTTTCACATTTCTGGAAGAATCATAGCCTCAGGATACCAAAAAAGTTGTTTTCAGCCGTTGGTCCGTGCGTCTATGTGTGTGTCTGTCTGTGTGTGAACACGATATTTTTAAGAGTATAAGGCCTCACTACAGAAAGCACTCTCACTCTCGAAATCCCCAAATCTCCCTTTCAGCTATCAAATATCGTTTTAAAAATGCATTCAGCGTGTCCCTTATTTTTTAGGAGTGCTTAAGTTTTGGAAATGTTCGTAAGACCTTTCCTCTCATTCGATTATTCGAGTCTCAATGTTTTTGTTTGGATTTTGAAGAGTGAACTGTTCAAAATTCTATCCGTGGGCTTAAACAAAAGAACAACATTGTGAAACAGGATTAAAGTTAATCCAAGCTTTAAATGATTTCCACGGCGCGAACGACCTGTTGCAACACAGAGTTAAAGCGGCTAATTGGAAAAAAATGATTTCCTTTAATATTATCGGCCAATACTTGAGATTGCTGAGACAAATTTATCTGTTCGAAAATGGGCTGTTAATTTTGAGATTTAAGATATATTATGAATGTAAGAAGTCTCCCTGCCTGCTCCTCCGGCACTGAACGACAGTTCCGAAAGCGTCCATTCTCTGTTTCAATACCTGAAATATTCTACTCTACACATTCTACAATATGATACAATATAGGGAATCGGCGCGAACAACGTGTCTGCCGACAAGGTTGAAATGCTTCAAAAGAAAAAAGAAGAAGAAAAAAAAACTATTGAAAACTTCATTAATAGATTAGTCCTGTTACGAAAAAAAATTGTTGAAAGGTATTTTTTTTTTTTAGAATTTATGTATATTTGTATTAAATTTTTAGAAAATTTGTTACAATGGTTGGCACAATAATATACAAAACAAATAAATAATTACTTAAATATTGAGAGAAATAAAAATAATAACAATACTGACTAAAAAATGTCTACTAAAAACTACAAAATTAATAAGTACACTCAACTGAAAAAATACATGCTAAACAAATTCTAAGTAGAATTAAAAGAAAATAAATAATAATAATAATAATAATTTTCTTGCTTCCTGGATTATCTACAATGGTGAAATTGATGGTAACTAAATAAATGATATAACCTAATGATTTATTCTTGTAAAATGAATGCTCTAATTTTCAGTGCTCCACTTACATAATTACAAATAGAATTTAACTGTTTTTTATTTTTTATATCTAAAACCTGTCTTATGCTATTAATATTTAGACCTAAGAACTGATTTCTGAGAGCACTATATTGAGGACAAGAAATTAAAAAGTGAGCCAAATTTTCTGGTTCCTGCTGGTTACACACAAGACACGTGTGTTCTGTGTCCCAAGTGTACCATATTCTGCCTATGTTAATCTTCATGATGGAACCGCTCAGTCTTAGTTGGGCCACTGTCCTACTCTGTTTGATTGGCGAATATTCTTTCAAATATAATGACGTGAAATCTTCATCCATATCCGTGATTGCAACTGGTGGCTTCAAATCTTTCATAATTGTATTGTAAGATGAACTCATGAGTCTTGACCAGTCGCTATCAATGAGCTCCGTGTACAGGGTAGTCAGGATATCATGAATGCTTGCCCGCAGTACTGTAGCGTCTTGAGCTTCCCATACTTCGCCATACCCTAGTTGAACTAGTTTCCGCCTTAATTGTGTCACCCAGTTGAACTTTGGTATGTTGCTAGACCTTAGATCTTGAACCATCAGTTGTCGATAGCAAATATTCGGGTATCTATTGGGATCCATTTGTAATAATTTCAGCCACCAGTTAAGAATCCGTTTGAATACTTGGAATGAGAGATGAACCACCCCCCTTTCTATTCTAAGCATGTAGTTTGGTGTATTATTGGGTAAAAGGTATACACCCTTGAGAAATTGGGTCTGACATTTCTCGAGAACATCCACGTACCGCCACGCCCACACCTCCGCTCCGTACAGAAGAGTCGCCCCTGCTATTGAGTCAAACAATTTTATTCTACTTTCAAATGAGTCCGACTTAGAAGAAATGAGAATATTTTTTACACATGCCACGGCTATTTTTCCTTTAGAAAGTGCTTGCAGTGACGCTTTGTGGAACACCCCATGAGATGAAAATGAGACTCCCAAGTAAGTATAGTCGCTACTCACTTCCAGCGGTCGGCCCGCATAATAAAATACATCAGCTTCCGCCAACCTTCCCCCACGTCTGAAAACTACCACTTTTGATTTGGACTCATTAACAGTCATTTTGTTCAGTTGACAGTAAGAGAAGAGTAGGTCAAGTTTTCGCTGAAGGTCTATCCTGCTGGAAGCTAGCAGGATTAGGTCATCACAGTAGAGCAGTATAATGATATCCACTGAACTTGTAATAGAGACACCTTCCATTCCGTGATTTCTCAAGTATGCTTCTAAGTCGTTGATGAATACAATGAAGTTCAAAGGCGATATACTATCACCCTCTAAGACACCTTTAGTAATTTTAGAGGTCGGTGTTAGCTGGTTGTTGACTCGAATTCTAACTTCCGCTTGCTTGTAGAGTCTTCGGAGAAGCGATATAATTTTTCTTGAGATACCAAAGCTGAACATTTTTGCGAATAAAAGGTCATGATTCACCCCTGAGAAAGCGGATTTATAATCCACAAAGGCTACATATAGCTTTCGTTTTTTGATCAAATGTAAATTAACAATACTTGCCAAATTATAGATATTGTCCGTGCAACCGCGGCCGGGCCTGAAACCGGCTTGCGCTTCTATGAAAAGATTATTGTTTTCAGTCCAACTAAGAACTCTCTGAGAAATCATATGAGTCAGCAATTTGAATAAATTATTTAGAAGGGCAATGCTCCTAAAATTTTGTGGATTTGCAGGATCTCCTTTTTTAAATAACATGAACATGTAGGATTGAGTAAAATTTTCTGGGACTTCTCCCCCATCAAATAAATAGTTAAAAAAGCTGAGTAGACTTTTTTTCCATTCTTCATTCAAGCACTTAAGATACTCATTTAGAATAAGGTCTGGGCCAGGACTTTTATTATTTTTCATCCTTTTGATACTCATCTCTAGTTCTCCCAAAGTAAAACACAGATCCATATCCGCCCTCATAACGTCCATGAATTCAAGTTCCGTGTAAATAACTTCGGGTACTGGGAATAATTTTTTTAAATGTTCAAACCATATTTGCAGTGATATCGTACTGCATTTATTTTCTTTTTTTGGTTTATACAATTTTACCGCTTTCCAGAACTCCCCGGCATTTTTAAGATTTGACAACTTTTCTTTAAATATCTTTTCATGCTTTTTTTTAAGAATTGTACAGGTTTGAAAGTACACTTTTTTGTACTGTATAAAGTTAACCATATCATCTCTTTTATGTTTCCGTTTCCATCTTCTGAAGTGATTTCTATACAGATTCCTTAGCCTATAACATTCACCTGTGTACCAAGGTTTTTTCTTGAATGTTTTCTTTTTAACACGTATCTCTTGCACCAATCCTAGTTGAGCAACCACTTCTTCTATATTTTGTTTTAGATCATAGTAAACAGAGCGTGGATCTAAAGGCGGAAGTTTAATGCTTAAGGCCTGGCAGAACAGTTCAATTTTTTCTTCTTCATCCTTCCATATGTGTCGTATTACCTTTAAATTATCTTCTTCGGCAGTCTCGGCATCACTTATGGGGTTGTCATTACCTTTAATATCAAGACAGACAGTCACCGGGAGATGATCCGAGGTAAGGATGCAGTCAGATACCCGCAGCTGCAGTACTCGCTGACAAAACTCGAGATGACACCATACCAAGTCTACTGTACTATTTCCAGCCTTACTAATGTATGTGTATTGACCTGGTATGTCACCCTCCGTTCTACCATTAAGCGCTATCAGTCCGAATTCCTCCATGCAGTCCACCAGCATTTCCCCTCGCCTGTTACTTGTCAGGTCCAAAGATAATCTTTCAGATAAAAAACCATATTCATCCGCCAACTCCCCATCCAGAAAGCTCCGATCTGCAATTCTTCCATTGAAGTCTCCTCCCACCATGGTCTCTGCATCACAATAATCGTCCAATGCCAATCTCAGAAGTGTTATTGACTCTGTGGTACAGTAATTGGGACTTATGTACACATTAGCTAGGGTGACAGTTACGTCTGTGTTAAAAGAAATCTTAACAAAAATCCACATATTTGAAATATTTAATATGTGATATTCAAATCCTTTTTTTATAAGAATAAGTAGACCACCACTTCCCCGCCCTCTCTGCTTGTCTCTGATAGCTGGTGAGTAAATTAACTCGTAATGGTCAGAAACTATAAGGGGTAGGTGTGGTTTATCTAGCGCCCAGGTTTCACAAATACAAATAACCTTCCATTTTAAAATACTAGGGAAATCATGAGAACATGCATCAATTAATTTAGTCATTCCATTAACATTCCACCATGTGATTTCCAGAGCATCCTCCAGGTAAGAACACTCTGGGTTTAGTTTTTTTACTTGAGTTATCTTGATTGAGGTAATTATCAATACAAGGCTGCGATAGTGAACGAGGAGGAGGGGGGGTACCTACTGTAGTGTTAACAGTGAGCTTTGCTGGAGCTAGGACTGACTGAGATGGTACCTCTATTACACTGTTAGGTCCTGTCCCTGTACCCTCACCACTGGTTAATGTCTGCACCTCCTCAGGAGTGATATCTTCAGCCTCCATGTTACTTTCGAAATCCGAAATCAGAGAAGAACCACTGGAGATATTCATATTGACTCGTTTGATGTGTGTGTGTGCCGAATTTGGGGACTCCGAGTGATCGCGTTTATTAGCGTTTTCTCTGCTAGTACCGGGTTGAGATGTGTTCTTATCGAAGACAATAAGTTTACCTGTTCTAATAACTGCATACTTCCCCTCCTTCCGCAATCTGTTCATCTCTCCACGTAGAGCTCTTTCCTGCTGTATGACCTCAGGCGAACAGTCCTCGTTGATGTAAATGTTTGTGCCTTTCAGGTGCCGCCGCATCTTCAGGATCTCAATCTTGCGCCTTTGAGTGGTGAAGCCAACCAGCACAGGTCTTGGCATTTTGTCGGAACGGCTTCTGATTCTCCTAATAAAATCAAGCTCAGAAATCGAAAAGTTATTTATTTTAAACGTACTGGAAATTAGATCAATAATTTGACGCTCTAACATATCATAGGTTTCATCAGAATTTTGTTGCAGACCGAAGATAATTACATTCTTCCGTCTTTTTTCCACATCTAAGTATTTGATCTCTCTCGTGTGCCTCACGACCTCCTTTTGAATAGGACACAGAGTATTCTGAATGGTATCCAGCTTCTTATTTATAACAGAATTACTATCTATGGCGCTCTTCTGCATATCTTTGATGCTTGAAATTTCTTGAAATAATGATTTCATGTCGAACTGTTCCTGATCATCACTCATTGTTAAATCTGCTAGCACCCTACAACTATAGGATAGGTACTATAGAATCATATAAATACTAAGCACATTGCATAATAGCATAATAGCACGGCGTTTCATACCAGAGCTTTGTGCGTACAGTAGGCCGGAGCGAATGTATAGAGGGGAGAATTTTTTTTCGAATTTCAAAACGCCTGGGGTCTCAAAAGTTTCGTATTGATGAGTAGATTAATCCCTTAAAATTTCATAAAAATATTTTAACATCTTCAGTCTCCACCACGAGCTTAAAGTTTCGAGTGCTTTTAGTTATGCAATTTAGGGGCAAGATAACATTTTTTGTGATTATTGTGCTTATTACTTGAAAACAATGCACCACACAAAAATACTTCTTTTATTAAAATATTTTTTGATTTAAACGAAGAACAATTTTTGTTTTATAACTTATTTTGTATTGATCTACTGATTTTAAGATAAAGGTCGAAAACTATAAACATAGAGAGAAATACAGGTTATGCGACCCATTACGTACCTATTATCTAAACATAAATGGTTTTTAGTTAATCAGTACCTTAACTTGTAGTTAGGGCTCTACTTTTTTAATAATATTAATAATATCACCTTATTTATACTGCTTGTTGAGGACTGTTAAAGTAACATTATTCCAGCAGTAAGCCCAAGACATGTTATTATGTGGTAAAAATGCCAAATGGGAGGATAACTTGTCATGTCCTTGCTGGATTTTGTTTTTAACCCACGAACTGTAGATGCCTTTACCAATGAGCTACCAGAGCAGACTCTTTTAAAACATTTACTTCCCTGGGATGGCTTTCGCATTTCTTTGGAGACACAAACTTACATCCATGCCATCCCTAGAACGGACAATGTATGTAGAATCGTAGATAATACATAATTGTCGAGATTCGAAGACTTCCGGGTCATAATCAATAGGTACTCTTAGGGCCAAATTATGAAACAAAATTAAAGCTAACATAAGCCAAACACGCCCTCAAGTCGAAGTTTTAACCAAACACAGCGCACTACAGCCCGACTTGAAGGACAGTTTTTTTATTATTATTATCTGACCTGGTTGCAAGTGACCTAATTAGATCTATTGTGACCAGTTGATTCTATTTGGTTTTAACGTCCTGACTGAGATAGTCAGGATAGGGGTTTTACCCTCCATTCGCTGGGAATCGTACCAGCTACCCACATTAACCTCACCCAGTCTGCGTAGAGCTGGAAATACCAGTCTCACGTGTTTGAATGGAACAGAATTTTCGTCGAAAAGTCTGCTCCAACCGGGAGTTGACTTCGGGAACTCTGGACTACGGGCAGTAGTCACAACCATTACGCCACGGAGGCTGGCTTGAAGGACAGTTTAGCTTATGTTAACTCTTATCCTGTTTACCTCATTTAGCCTTAGGACGAAGACTGAGCCAATAATGTCAGTTCAGCAAGCTTATCCAGGATCATAATTAACTTATTCAGGATTAAAAATATAAAGAAAAAAAAAATCCATTAGAAAAGAACAAATGAATACTATTGACTTAGACATTGCTTCCGACGTCAGTGGGGTTCAATCCCATTTGGTCCTAAAGAAAGACTGCAACATTATATCGTTGCGCAACAATATGTTGCAATTGTTGCACTCAGTCGGCTTAGGCGCCACGAATTGTTTCGTTGCACAGAAATTGCTCCTGATGCCCGTGTGCTAATTACATTCAAATGAAATGGTACTCTTTCATATTTTCCAAAAGATCGATGGAAAATCGACTGGTCCTATGTTGCATTAAAGAAAGCCTTTGAAAAATGTGGCTCACCTACGGCGAATCAAATATTACAAGTGTTATGTGTCGACCGAAAACCCTAGTCTAGGAGCCCAGGAGGCATGTTCTGGGTTCCATCCGTGTCCCGTGTTAATTATTATTTTATGTTATTTTACAACTAAAAGAGAGGCAAGTAAAACTATTAGTGACAGCATCGTCATTAACTGTTAGTGGTGTGAAGGCATGGAATGGCTTCATTCGAACAAGCCAAAAAGTACGCCAGAATATACCGTCCTATGAAACTAAGTTTTACCTCAACACACAAAACTATTAATAACATGGAGATGTCTGGCTAGGGAACTGTAGACAGGGCGATACCAGTGTTTCGTTACGCGATTAAAAACAGAGAACAGACTAGCCAGCCCTATCAAGTAAGACTAGCTTTCATTTTCACAAGGGTTCAATGAATCATAAAGAAAAAGCCCAATGATCGCACAAAGAAAGATGTGCTTCAGAACGAGTGAACTTTTCTACTTAAGTTGGATAGATTCCGTCACTCCCCGAGCTGTAGCCAAGCTGGACACAACAATAACATAGTGGAGGTTATGACGTTAAGTCTAAAATTAAGTGGTAATTACGACATTACTTTCCTAAAATAATAATTTCCCAAGTTTAGGTGTCTCTTTTGCATGTCTCTAGACTTTTGAGTCAGTCAAAACAATATTTTCACGTGTAATTCAAAATCAGTTGCTCGTAACGATTGAAGCCCAATAAGTATTTTTTCTGTTTATTTAGTTTAAAACAGATTTGATTCCCTAAACTTGTTTGTATAATCTACCGTTTTCAAGAGAAAAGAACAAATATGGCAAAAATCGTTATCTTGCCCCTACATTGCATAACTAAAAGCACTCGAAACTTTAAGCTCGAGGTGGAGACTGAAGATGTTAAAATATTTTTATAAAATTTTAAGGGATTAATCTACTCATCAAAACGAAACTTTTGAGACCCCAGGCGTTTTGAAATTCGAAAATTTATATTTTCGCTCCGGCCTAGCGTACAGATCGAGTGTGTGACATGTTGCACTCGTGATAAGGGACAGTGTCCAATGTGTAGTATTGATAAGTAATCAAGGATAGTAAGTATGACCTTGATCTTATCAATGAGTTCAGTGACGCTCTCTTTTGTCTGTTTAGAGTAGAGTGATGATGAACCAGATGTAAGTTTATCTAGCGCAGGCGCATATCATTAATATTTTGAGATTTTAATTGCTCTAATTTCTGAGATTATCAAACCAAAGCTTTACACGGCAATTTTAGCCATCTTGTATTTGACAGTGGATATTTGTGTTGACTTATTGAATTTTGACTTACGGCAGTTGCAGGAAGAAAAACTGAACTTGGATTAGCACAAAATAAAGTTTGGACACTAATTCACTTAATTAAACACTTTTTTAACTTTGAACTGTACTTTAATTAATTAATAACTTGGAAAATTCGGGAGCTACAAAAATACGTGACCTCTCTCAACTGATGCAACGTTGCCAACCAATTGTTGAAAGGTATCTCTTTCAATTGTTGAAAGGTATCTCTTTCAAGTTTTTTTTTGTTGATCCAAGTGATTATGAAAGACACCCTGAATATTATCAACAAGCACTTAAATACTCGTGAAAAAAAAGCATAAATTATACTACTTAGCAAAAAACTAAAAAAAAAATCCCCCATATCTATGTATAATTTGTATACTGTGTCAGCAGTGTCAGATGTGTTATATAAAGCAGTTCGTTAAATAAATAAATTTAATTGTTTCTCTCTTTTAAACTTGCTTTATTTATCTCTTTTTCAGAATCAATGGCGTCTACAACAAGTGATTCTGAGCTGAACGCTCAAGCCGCTACTCTGAACTCTGAACCCGTCGTCGCTGCCAATCTCATGCCTCACACAAGCGAAGTAAGTATCAAGGACGAACCGATGATGGCCGATTCTCCGCACTCGGAAGTAGCCGAACAACCACGGGGAACCAACGAGATCATCTCGAATATACACGACAAAATCAAAAGCATGAGCGACACATTTGCGGACAAAACAAAAGACGTGGACAAAAGTGTTGAGAATGGTCGGGAAAGTTTAAATACTCTCAGCTCAAACGTTCAAGAGAAAACTGACAACATGAGTGACACTATCGAAGACAAAACCAAAATCGCGCAAAAAACTGTTGAAAATGTTAAAGAGGGCCTCAATGCTACCAACGGAGATAGCGGGAAAGGTTCCATCAATAACGAAAATCTCAACCCAATCTCTCCAAGCAGCTTTGGAGGTAAACAAGAGAAAGCCAATAAGAATCCTCAGAACACGCTCACTCACAAGATCCGTCAGTCCTTGGCCAATACGAGTGACGTCATGGTGACAGATGGCTCACAAACGACGCCGGAAGACAAAATGGCGGTCAAAGTGAAAGCGTCGAAACGGATCAAGTTTCAAAAAGAATCAACCGATAATGAAGAGAGCGTCGCGCCAGATCTTTCCACAGTTGAGATGAGCGTTACTCCAGTGATGAGAAGTTCGGACAGTTCAAACGGATCTTCAAATTCATCCACTCATGGACAGCTCTCAAATTCTTTTAACGCCTCCGCAGACGTTTCAAGTACGCATGCGCTGAATCAGACCAACTCCCACATGACGCATGCGCTGAATCAGACAGAGCACGACGTCCGGGCGGCTCTGAAAGCCAAGAACGCGGGTTCAAGGCCAGTGGCTCTTCTTGACCTGCAGGGTTCTGGATGGATTACGCTGCTGACACTAGTTACCATGACAACGCGAATTTAAATCATGTCTAATAGATTTCAGTGGGGCAAGGACTGTGACACCCGTATTAATGAACAGCGAATTTTGTCTCAGCACTGTCTCAAGTAAGGTATTGGCCAATAATATTAAAGGAAATCATGCTTCAGAGCATGCTCAAACGGCGTTTTCTGTTCATAAATACGGCTGTGAATGTTACCGACTTCTCATTAAATAATTATTTATTAAAAAAAGGAGTTCAGTGGTTGGTTTGATGACAATGGTTACCATGACAACGCTATTTTAAACTATGTATGTACGAATTTCTTTGTGGTGAAGCACAAGGCCTCTTCACAATTTTTGTGGGTAGCGCAGCATTACTAAGAGCCTCCTTTACATTTCGAATTATTCTATTACATTATTTTCTTTTTACTCTGGTAATGCCGCCACTGGTCGTTACTCATACAAGTAACTACTCATTTTTCCTCACGAGGTATGAGTGGACCCCGAACATCCAAGTACAGAGCAGAAAAAATCCTCCCCCGCTGGGAATCGAACCCAGGTCACCATGTGTGCAATGCCTAGCGCGCTAACTCGCTCTGCCACAGTGACTTCGCTATTTTAAACTATTATCTTAGGAATTATGAAACAGGATTAGATTAAATTTTAAATCTAAGTGTACACTATCATCTGACTATAGTGCGCTGTGATTGGTTGAAATTCCCACTAGAGGCCGTGTTAAGCGATAGTGTCCACTTAAATTAATCGAATCCTGTTTCATAGTTCGGCCCTTAAAGATGTTTGTAATGATTGGTTTGATGACAATAGTTACGGTGACAAAGCTATTAAAATCAAAGTCATAGTGTGGCTGTGGTTCGATCAAAATAGTTACCATGACAACTCGATTATAAATTCAATGGTTGCCATGACGACTCTGTTTAAAACAATAATATTAAACTGAGTTTGTAATGTTCAGTATTCTGACAATGGTTACCATTTTTGAAATTAATGCCTTATAGTTACCACGACCAACAAATTAGTTTGTAATTTAGTTAATTAAACCAACCTCAGTAGCTTGATCGATAAGGACTTGTAACCTGGAGGTTAGTGGTTCAAGTCCCGGTTTCAGCGTAGATTTAGTGAAGCGAGATAGAGTGGTTGTGATTTCACGCAAGTGATTTTAACACAAATATGATAACTTTCATTAACTTAATTTAGTTAGTTAGTTTAATTAATTAGCCACATGATTTAAAAAGTATGTCTTATGCAGTTTTTAATGGTTAGTTTGGTGATATGAAATACTTAATTACATAGTTACTAACAGACTGATTAAGCACGGTCATTAGCCATTTGATTGTGTATAAAGTTGGTGGATTAAATCTGTTCATTAGTGACTCTTTTTTTAATAATTATGTATACCTACCTAATGAAATTGCAAAGGTATCTACTAAATTTTTTAGGAAAATTTGAGTGTTCGATTTTCTTTATACTCGTAGTTCTGACCTCATAAATATTGTATTTTTGTAGATGTTGTATTTTCTTTTATATGACGATGTGGTGGAAATATGATTTTTTATGTTTCAACAATGTGTAATGTTGCATTTCATATTACGTTCTTCGTGATGGTCTGCTGGAGACCGTTCCAGAAACACTCTCCACTCTCCAAATCTCCGAATCTCCCTTTCAACCGTCACACAACGCACTCTGATTGGTTCATTTGAACGCAATGACAAATCAGAGTGCGTTGTGTGACGGTTGCAACGGAGATTCGGGGATTTGGAGAGTGGAGAGTGTTTCTGGAATGGGCTACTAGAATGGCTACTAGTGTCACTTAGTTGAAAGGGATCATTTTTTTTTAATCACGTATTAACTAGGTAGTTATTTTAAGTACCTACGAGGAAAATGGGAAAATTTTGTGTAAATATTTATAGCTTTTTAAGTAGTCTAATTATTATTTTTTAAAATTCTAGGAAGTCGTATCTTAATTGTCAAGTGATTAGCAAAGTGCCTCGCACACGAGTTACCTGGGTTCGAATCCCGTCTACAGGTATTTTCTTTTTTATTTCGTATCTATGAAACAGGAGCTACTGTAGACCCTTGTGATCTGTATTGTAGCCTACCCATCCCGTAGTATGCCTCCCCTCTGATGGGTGAGAAGTGACACAATACTTCCCAATTAGGTGCTGGGTAGCTTTTTTACTGTGTGATTTAGGACATTTTGCTGATAGTATTCACTTGAGCTAGACAGTTGTATACTGTATAGTATACATCATGGTCAAGAAAGCAGCCATGCTTCACCCAATTCGTATTATAAGGTTCAAATTCTAACATGGTGATTTTTTTTGTAATCAGTAAAATCTTGAGAAAAATACATAATTTTTGTTCTATTTCTTCTTCTATACGTGAATATCTATTTATAAATCATGAAATCCAAGAATAGATGATTTTTGTTTCTAAAATAAAAAAACTCTAAAATAAAAAAAAAAAATAATAATTTATATAAAAACATAATTATTCTGTTTAACTGTAAAGTAGGTATAGTATTGTGTAAGTACATTGGGTAGGCCGCAAAGTAATCCAAGTAAACCAAAGATAAAGAAGAAAAGAAAAGATCACAATTCAAAACTATTTTCCAATGAGCAAAAAAAAAAAAATCTGCAACTTTTTATTTCCAAGAAAAATTTTCACAAGGTGGTCACAAAAAAGAAGTGAGGTTATATTATTATTTTAAAACAGGCCGTGTGTACACGATCTAAAAAAAACTAAGACACGGTCCGCGTACAATGAAGGTCCGTACACATGGTTCCAAAGTACAAACGGCTCATCCATACATATTATTCTGGGTGTGCCAACCGAACTAGGTGTTACTGTTGTCCCAGTACATATACTAGGTGTCTCTCTCTCTCTCCCTAAACAGTCCCTGTCTCTCCCTCTCTCCCTAAACATTCCCCTGTCTCTCCCTAAACATTCCCATGTCTCTCCCTAAACAGTCCCCTGTCTCTCCCTCTCTCCCTAAACAGTTCACTGTCTCTCCCTCTCTCCCTAAACATTCCCCTGTCTCTCCCTAAACATTCCCCTGTCTCTCCCTAAACAGTCCCCTGTCTCTCCCTCTCTCCCTAAACAGTCCCTTGTCTCTCCCTCTCTCCCTAAACATTCCCCTGTCTCTCCCTAAACATTCCCCTGTCTCTCCCTAAACAGTCCCCTGTCTCTCCCTCTCTCCCTAAACAGTTCACTGTCTCCCTCTTCCTCCCTAAACATTCCCCTGTCCACCATTTTTGTCGTGTCCGCAACAACCCTTTCCACGGAATTAAAAAAAAAAAAAAATCAAAAAAATCGGAAATTAGAAAAATGTCAGGATTTTTTTTCTACGGAAATTTCTCCTCATTGATTTATCTGCTTTTCAAAACGTCCGAAGTTATTCTATTCCATAATGCGTGTTTTTTTTACAAATGTTGGGTAGACGAAAGCATGTTATTTATTTTCGCCTTCTATCATTTTTCTAATGGATCTAGTTTCCTCTGGAAAAAGGACTCTAAAAAGTTGAGCGTTCACACTTTAATTAAATGTGGTGAGAGTTATACAGGGTGTTAGTAATAATAATGATAAATTTCACTGTAAAAAAAGCAGGTCTACATATTTTGACAACCTTGAATCAAAGGAAATTTCCCCCTGAACGAGTGTTTCGGCTTCATTTGAATCTCGTAACCAGCCGCTAACCACTATAATGATAGTATAGTATAGTATATTTATCTCTATATATAAATGAGAAAAAACACTGCCAATTATGGACACAATACTTCCTCTTGATTGTTTCACATTGTGTACACGTGCGAATTTTGAGTTTTTATACTAAATTACTTGTATCTCCGAAACGGCTGAACCGATTTTCTTGAAATTTATTTTATATGGTAGAAAACTATTTTTTCTACATTCTAGATTCCACAAAAAAATCTGTATTGGCAAGTCGTGGTTCTTATTTTTTGACTTTATTGTCCAAAATTTCGGATTTTCTTAAATATCAGAGTCAAATTATAATTAATTAAAAAATAGATATAAATAACCTATGTTAAACAATAATATACATATTTTCACAAAATTTCATCGAAATCGGGTGTACCGTTCACGAGATATAAGCGTTTAAGTAAAAAGTTAGTGGTCAGGCGCATGGTCTCTTTCACCCAGAGCCGCTAGTACGAATTCGATGAATTTAAAATGGGACCATCTACAGAATGTCTCCTAGATGTGTGCAAAATTTCATCAAAATCGGACGAGTAGTTTCCGAGATTTGCGCGTTACAAGGAATCGTTTTAACAGACAGACCGACAGACGGACACAAAACCAAATTTGCTCAGGAGGTTATGAAACGTCCAGAAAATTGAAATCGGAGCAAAAAATATTTTTTTTTACAAAAACGAACACAATACTTCCGATTTCTAATATTAGAAATTTCTCGGAAGTAATATGGACGGACTTTGTATGTATGTTTGTGTGCAGGAATTGTTTAGGCGAAACGGTAAGAGATAGCAAAAAATTGATGGGAGACGACCCCAAGTAAAATTGCCGAAAAACACCAGGAAAACTATCAAAAGTCCGAAATTCCAAACCGTCCTTGAGTTATGACCTTCCTTAAGTATTTCCTTGAGGAAGGGTCCGATTTTAAGACAGTCTTTGCCCTGGAACTTGAAATCTATCGCGAGGACCTATATTTTTTATTATTTAATAACACATTAGACAAAATTAGCTTTCATTTAATTCATTTTAGGCCACATTCTGACGTACCGTTCTGGAGATATAAGCCAGAATGTTCGAAATTTCGACCTTTTTTTCAGACTTTTCACGTTTTTTAGCAGATTCCAGCGCGGAACTTAAAATTTGTCGCGAGGACCTTTATTTTTTTATTATTTAATAACACATTAGACAAAACTAGCTTTCATTTAATTCATATTAGGCCACATTCTGACGTACCGTTCTCGAGATAGAAGCCAGAATGTTCGAAATTTCGACCATTTTTTCAGACTTTTCACGTTTTTTTTACAGATTCCAGCACGGAACTTAAAAGTTATCGCGAGGACCAATATTTTTATTGTAAAAACTGTCTGAGAACATCACATGATTTTATTTGAGTCCTTTGTTGCTATATTCTGACAAACCGTTCTCGAAATATGGGCCAGTTTGCTATATTATCAATATCCGCTATGATAGATTTGGCTCGGGATTTTGAAATTTACAGCGATGATGGTTGCGTGTGTGTGTGTGTGTGTGTGTGTGTGTGTGTGTGTGTGTGTGTGTGTGTGTGTGTGTGTGTGTGTGTGTGTGTGTGTGTGTGTGTGTGTGTGTGTGTGTGTGTGTGTGTGTGTGTGTGGATGGGTGTGTGTGTGTATATGTGTGTGGTTTGTGTGTGGATGGGTGTGTGTGTATATGTGTGTGGTGTGTGTGTGGGTGGGTGGGTGTGTGTGTGGGTGAGTGGGTGTGTGTGTGTGGATGGGTGTGTGTATGTGTGTGGTGTGTGTGATTGTGTTGTATGTGTGTGTGGGTGTGTGTGTATGGGTGTGTGTGTGGATGTGTGTTTACGGATTAATAATTAGCCGAACGCGTAAAAGAAAAATTAATACTTAGCCGAACTTTACACAAATATCCAATACTTAGCCGAACCATGAGAGGTTCGGCTAATTCCTTTTTCCATTTTCATTGAAAATATAACTTTTTAAGTTTTCTGAGTTGTATTGGCGCATAGAGAATGAGTTGAAGAAATTGTATTAATAATTTGAAAAATAAATATTGGATAGTCTTTCTCATTTTACAAAAAAACCCAATAAAATTGATGTTCGTCTAAATATTGATTTTTCTTTTACGTATATTCTTACGCAGCAATAATTAGACGAACCAAAAATCAGTATCGAAGCTACGGTTTTTTTTTTTTTGAAACTTCGTTAATTTTTTTTTGTTTCAACTGCTCGTCCCGACCTCTGGAAGTCAAAGATACTCTTTAAGTGTAATTTTGTATCTGTTTAATCCTGTAATATAATTTATAATTTACATTTATTATGTGTATTGGAAAATTTCCAGTAAATCTACTTTCTTTACCTCTGCAGCTGGAAAGTAATTCAAATAGAATTCTCGTATAAGTATGAGGATTTGAGGAATAATAAGGCTTTACAATAACCTCTACAAGTTGAACATAATTATACACTCAGCGAGTGCTCACTAAATCTACAAGTGGAACGATCCGTGATCATAAATTTTGATTCTGTTTCTTTTTTTTAAAAAAAAAAAAAAAAAAAAAGGTGATTGTTTCAAGGACTTTTTTTATTTCTTAGCCATGAAACAGGAGCTACTATAGACCTTTGTGGTTTGTATTAATGGGCGAGAAGTGACTCATTACTACCCATTTAGGTGCTGGGTCATCACGAGAGCACCGGATGGTATCCCTTGCAATCAACTATAACCAAATTTAGAATACAATTTTTTGTCGGCTCCAGCGATCGAACCCGCGGACCTTTTGTACGAGTGCTTAGCCACCGAGCTAATCGTGAGCTTGAATTTTTGCATTGATTGTTCTTAATATAATTTAGCTACCTCTTTTACCTGAAAAGTGGAATGAATGGAAGAGAAATTTGTTTAGATGAAACACAGCCCAAGCGGAATATCTGGATATGTAGACTGGATATGTAGAATACAGGAGCGATTCCACATATCCACATTTATTTAGTTTGAATAATTTGAAACCTGCCAGACGAATGATAAATCTTTTTCCACGTGTATGATTCTTTTGCTCCAAGTTAAAAGTGACTACCATATTATAATATTATGCCCAAGAGCGGTACCAAGTACTCGTACATAGTTACTATTTTTACTTTTCACGGGTGTATTATACTACTGAATACTATTTTTATTTTTGACGGGTGTATTGTACAGTTAAATACTATTTTTGCTTTTGACGGGTGTATTGTACTACTAAATACTATTTTTACTTTTGACGGGTGTATTGTACTACTAAATACTATTTTTACTTTTGACGGGTGCATTGTACTACTAAATACTATTTTTACTTTTGACGGGTGTATTGTACTACTAAATACTAATTTTACTTTTGACGGGTGTATTGTACAGCTAAATACTATTTTTACTTTTGACGGGTGTATTGTACTACTAAATACTAATTTTACTTTTGACGGGTGTATTGTACAGCTAAATACTATTTTTACTTTTGACGGGTGTATTGTACTACTAAATACTATTTTTACTTTTGACGGGTGTATTGTACAGCTAAATACTATTTTTACCCTGAGAAAAATGAAATTTAAAAATGTACGTAGAAAAAATTTAAGTTAAAATACCTAAAAGTGCATACTTGATGAGCATTGAAGGCAAAATGTCAAATATAATAAAATACCCCTTCAACTTTCGCTGAGTATGCAAACAAGTGGTTCCAAATGCTTGGTAAGGCTTTATTCACCACTGCCTATCTTCAGTTCAAATTTGAAAGAAATCCTTAAAAAAGAGGTTATATGTCGACATGTTTTGCTTAGGATTTGACTCGATCTGAGATTTTGGATGTTTTCAGAAATCGAATGAACTTATCTTTCGAACCGCACGTCCGATTTGAATGAACTAAAGTGTTATAGATAGATCTAGTGGATTGTAAGATAGGCTGTTCTCGTTCATTTTCTGTCATTTTACATAAAGGGTTACTTTTTAACGGAAAGCACTTTTGACACCCAACCTGGGTTATCAAAAACTATGCATGCGATTTCAAAAAAATAAATGTTGATGTTTTTATGCCAATTTGGGATAACGTTTCGCAAGATCTGCCTAGTTTCGTTTATTTTTTTAAAATCGCATGCATACTTTTTGATAACCCAGGCCATTCTTAACCCAGTTGTGCGTCAAAAGTGTTTTCCGTTTAAAAGTAACCCTTTATGTAAAATGACAGAAAATGAACGAGAACAGCTTATCTTACAATCCACTAGATCTATCGATAGCACTTTAGTTCATTCAAATTGGACGTACGGTTCGAAAGATAAGTTCATTCGATTTCTAAAAACATCCAAAATCTCAGAACGAGTCAAATCTTAGGCAAAACATGTCGACATAAAACCTCTTTTTTAAGGATTTCTTTCAAATTTGAACTGAAGATAGGCAGTGGTGAATAAAGCCTTACCAAGCATTTGGAACCATTTGTTTGCATACTCAGCGAAAGTTGAAGGGGTATTTTATCATATTTGACATTTTGCCTTCAATGCTCTTCAAGTATGCAATCATAGGTATTTTAAACCAAATTTTAGAAAGAATTAGTCAAAAATATACGTTTTTGGTTCCCAAAAAATTTCCGTACCGCCAACAGGAAAGCCACAAAGGCTCCTTCAAAATGATTGCATAACATGATAATATGAAGGCGTTTTTGAAAAACAAACGTTGATTTCAATAGCTCTCAACTAACGATTAAGCATGGACTAACACAGATTTGATGCTTGCATTTTTGTCAGGTTTTCAGACTTTTGAAAGTTCGACTTAGGCCAAAATAGACATTTTTGATAAGAAATGGACAGAATGAAATAATATGTTGATATTTTTATGCCAATTTGGGATAATGTTTCTCAAGATCTGCCTAATATCGTTAATTTTTTTGAAATCGCATGTATACTTTTTGATAACCCAGGCCATTCTTAACCCAGTTGTGCGTCAAAATTGTTTTCCGTTAAAAAGTAACCCTTTATGTAAAATGACAGAAAATGAACGAGAACAGCCTATCTTACAATCCACTAGATCTATCGATAGCACTTTAGTTCATTCAAATCGGACGTACGGTTCGAAAGATAAGTTCATTCGATTTCTGAAAACATCCAAAATCTCAGATCGAGTCAAATCTTAAGCAAAACATGTCAACATATAACCTCTTCTTTAAAGATTTCTTTCAAATTTGAACTGAAGATAGGCAGTGGTGAATAAAGCCTTACCAATCATTTGGAACCACTTGTTTGCATACTCAGCGAAAGTTGAAGGGGTATTTTATCATATTTGACATTTTGCCTTCAATTTTCATGAAGTATGTAATTTTAGGTATTTTAAACTAAATTTTAGAGAGAAGTAGTCAAAAATATACGTTTTTGGTTCCCAAAAAATTTCCTTACCGCCAACAGGAAAGCCACAAAGGCTCCTTCAAAATAATTGCATAACTTGGATATTGAAGGGTTTTTTGAAAAGCAAATTTGATTTCAATAGATCTCAACTAACTTTTAAGCATGGGCTTACACAGATTTTTGATGCTTGCATTTTTGCCAGGTTTTCACACCTTTGAAAGTTCGACTTAGGCCAAAATAGGCATTTTTGATAAGAAATGGACAGAATGAAATAATATGTTGATGTTTTTATGCCAATTTGGGATAATGTTTCGCAAGATCTGCCTAATATCGTTGATTTTTTTGAAATCGCATGCATAGTTTTTGATAACCCAGGCCATTATTAACCCAGTTGTGCGTCAAAAGTGTTTTCCGTTTAAAAGTAACCCTTTATGTAAAATGACAGAAAATGAACGAGAACAGCCTATCTTACAATCCACTAGATCCATCGATAACACTTTAGTTCATTCAAATCGGACGTACGGTTCGAAAGATAAGTTCATTCGATTTCTGAAAACATCCAAAATCTCAGATCGAGTCAAATCTTAAGCAAAACATGTCAACATATAACCTCTTCTTTAAATATTTCTTTCAAATTTGAACTGAAGATAGGCAGTGGTGAATAAAGCCTTACCAATCATTTGGAACCACTTGTTTGCATACTCAGCGAAAGTTGAAGGGGTATTTTATCATATTTGACATTGTGCCTTCAATTTTCATCAAGTATGTAATTTTAGGTATTTTAAACTAAATTTTAGAGAGAAGTAGTCAAAAATATACGTTTTTGGTTCCCAAAAAATTTCCTTACCGCCAACAGGAAAGCCACAAAGGCTCCTTCAAAATGATTGCATAACTTGGATATTGAAGGGTTTTTTGAAAAACAAATTTGATTTCAATAGATCTCAACTAACTATTAAGCATGGGCTAACACAGATTTTTGATGCTTGCATTTTTGCCAGGTTTTCACACCTTTGAAAGTTCGAGGTAGGCCAAAATAGACATTTTTGATGAGAAATGGACAGAATGAAATAATATGTTGATATTTTTATGCCAATTTGGGATAACGTTTCGCAAGATCTGCCTAGTTTTGTTTATTTTTTTAAAATCGCATGCATACTTTTTGATAACCCAGGCCATTCTTAACCCAGTTGTGCGTCAAAAGTGTTTTCCGTTTAAAAGTAACCCTTTATGTAAAATGACAGAAAATGAACGAGAACAGCTTATCTTACAATCCACTAGATCTATCGATAGCACTTTAGTTCATTCAAATCGGACGTACGGTTCGAAAGATAAGTTCATTCGATTTCTGAAAACATCCAAAATCTCAGATCGAGTCAAATCTTAAGCAAAACGTGTCAACATATAACCTCTTCTTTAAAGATTTCTTTCAAATTTGAACTGAAGATAGGCAATGGTGAATGAAGCCTTACCAAGTATCTG
>CM044966.1:13503158-13549738 GCA_024516035.1 Bactericera cockerelli
TTTGAAATCGCATGTATACTTTTTGATAACCCAGGCCATTCTTAACCCAGTTGTGCGTCAAAATTGTTTTCCGTTAAAAAGTAACCCTTTATGTAAAATGACAGAAAATGAACGAGAACAGCCTATCTTACAATCCACTAGATCTATCGATAGCACTTTAGTTCATTCAAATCGGACGTACGGTTCGAAAGATAAGTTCATTCGATTTCTGAAAACATCCAAAATCTCAGATCGAGTCAAATCTTAAGCAAAACATGTCAACATATAACCTCTTCTTTAAAGATTTCTTTCAAATTTGAACTGAAGATAGGCAGTGGTGAATAAAGCCTTACCAATCATTTGGAACCACTTGTTTGCATACTCAGCGAAAGTTGAAGGGGTATTTTATCATATTTGACATTTTGCCTTCAATTTTCATGAAGTATGTAATTTTAGGTATTTTAAACTAAATTTTAGAGAGAAGTAGTCAAAAATATACGTTTTTGGTTCCCAAAAAATTTCCTTACCGCCAACAGGAAAGCCACAAAGGCTCCTTCAAAATAATTGCATAACTTGGATATTGAAGGGTTTTTTGAAAAGCAAATTTGATTTCAATAGATCTCAACTAACTTTTAAGCATGGGCTTACACAGATTTTTGATGCTTGCATTTTTGCCAGGTTTTCACACCTTTGAAAGTTCGACTTAGGCCAAAATAGGCATTTTTGATAAGAAATGGACAGAATGAAATAATATGTTGATGTTTTTATGCCAATTTGGGATAATGTTTCGCAAGATCTGCCTAATATCGTTGATTTTTTTGAAATCGCATGCATAGTTTTTGATAACCCAGGCCATTATTAACCCAGTTGTGCGTCAAAAGTGTTTTCCGTTTAAAAGTAACCCTTTATGTAAAATGACAGAAAATGAACGAGAACAGCCTATCTTACAATCCACTAGATCCATCGATAACACTTTAGTTCATTCAAATCGGACGTACGGTTCGAAAGATAAGTTCATTCGATTTCTGAAAACATCCAAAATCTCAGATCGAGTCAAATCTTAAGCAAAACATGTCAACATATAACCTCTTCTTTAAATATTTCTTTCAAATTTGAACTGAAGATAGGCAGTGGTGAATAAAGCCTTACCAATCATTTGGAACCACTTGTTTGCATACTCAGCGAAAGTTGAAGGGGTATTTTATCATATTTGACATTGTGCCTTCAATTTTCATCAAGTATGTAATTTTAGGTATTTTAAACTAAATTTTAGAGAGAAGTAGTCAAAAATATACGTTTTTGGTTCCCAAAAAATTTCCTTACCGCCAACAGGAAAGCCACAAAGGCTCCTTCAAAATGATTGCATAACTTGGATATTGAAGGGTTTTTTGAAAAACAAATTTGATTTCAATAGATCTCAACTAACTATTAAGCATGGGCTAACACAGATTTTTGATGCTTGCATTTTTGCCAGGTTTTCACACCTTTGAAAGTTCGAGGTAGGCCAAAATAGACATTTTTGATGAGAAATGGACAGAATGAAATAATATGTTGATATTTTTATGCCAATTTGGGATAACGTTTCGCAAGATCTGCCTAGTTTTGTTTATTTTTTTAAAATCGCATGCATACTTTTTGATAACCCAGGCCATTCTTAACCCAGTTGTGCGTCAAAAGTGTTTTCCGTTTAAAAGTAACCCTTTATGTAAAATGACAGAAAATGAACGAGAACAGCTTATCTTACAATCCACTAGATCTATCGATAGCACTTTAGTTCATTCAAATCGGACGTACGGTTCGAAAGATAAGTTCATTCGATTTCTGAAAACATCCAAAATCTCAGATCGAGTCAAATCTTAAGCAAAACGTGTCAACATATAACCTCTTCTTTAAAGATTTCTTTCAAATTTGAACTGAAGATAGGCAATGGTGAATGAAGCCTTACCAAGTATCTGGAACCACTTGTTTGCATACTCAGCGAAAGTTGAAGGGGTATTTTGCCTTCAATTTTCATCAAGTATGTAATTTTGGGTATTTTAAACTAAATTTTAGAGAAAAGTAGTCAAAAATATACGTTTTTGGTTCCCAAAAATTTCCGTACCGCCAACAGGAAAGCCACAAACTCTCCTTCAAAATGATTGCATAACTTGGATACATGAAGAGGTTTTTGAAAAACAAATTTGATTTCAATAGCTCTCAACTAACTATTAAGCATAGACTAACACAGATTTTTGATGCTTGCATTTTTGCCAGGATTTCAGACCTTTGAAAGTTCGAGGTTGCCCAAAATAGACATTTTTGATAAGAAATGGACGGAATGAAATAATCTGTTGATGTTTTTATGCCAATTTGGGATAACGTTTCGCAAGATCTGCCTAATATCGTTGATTTTTTTGAAATCGCATGCATACTTTTTGATAACCCAGGCCATTCTTGACCCATTTGTGCGTATACTACTATCGGGACTCCGTTGTGGCCGCTTGCCATATAAATAAATTTGAAGAGAATCGGTTGAGAACATTATAAATATTATAGTAAGTTTTTTTTTATATTTTTATTTTTAAGTGGGGTTTAACGTCGCTTTCAACTGCCATGGTCATATCACGACGGGGGTTTTACCCTCCATTCGCAGGAAACTCACAAACCTGCTACTCACATTGACCTCACCCAGCCTGAGTGGGGCCGGGAAAAGCCAGCGTCACGAGAATTAGAATTTGAATGGTCACCCATCCAAGTCTTAACCTCGCTGGATGTCGCTTAACTTCGGTGTTCTGAAGGGAACCGGTGTATTCAACATGCCATCGACGCTGGCTAGATAGTAAGTTTAATTAGATAGAACAAAAATATATTCAGTAAAATACAATGAAATTATAAAGCAAAACAAAAAGATTGAGCAAAGATACAAGAACAAAAAAAAGAATGAAGTTAATGTCCTACTTAAGGGGCGGGGTCATATATTGCCTGTGGCAATCTCTTCCACCCAACCCTTGGGACATTTGTAAATACAAGTGATTCAGTAAAAAAATTCTGATTCTAGCGATAATAAAAGTAGAAAAATTTGAATGCCATTCACGAGGAAGTATTGTGTCCATAATTGGCAGTGCATTTTATTCTCTTTCTATTAAATGGATCTGATCATACCAACATTGCCTATTGCTTTATGAATTATTATAGCATTCAACAATCTCGAACTCACAACCAAATGACCAATATTCATGTATAGGTATATAGCAGTATTTTCCCTTCTTCTGTGGAGGGTCTGTGGGGAGGTCATAGTTGTTAACACATAATAAAGGATCAAATTTTGTTTAGGTTTAAAAGTGCAGATCTCTTGTATTTAATGGCCTTCTTATAAAAGGGGATACCTACCACGCTCCAAAGGCAAAGTACAAATGCAACTCATATAAATAAAAAAAGGTTGTGTTTCACTAAATTCAGACCGTTAGAAATAAAAACAAAGGGAGAATGGAGGTAATTATTTATATTGTACAGTTTGCCGACTTTACAACTTCTTATTCCTTTCGAGATTTTGACGATTTTTTTTACACATATAGGTATAGAAGACGTATTGTAGGTGGTCCCATTTTAAATTCATTAACTTCGCACTATCACTTGTTGGTGATACAGACCATGTGCCTGACCACTATATTTTTACTTAAACGCTTATTTCTCTTGAACAATACACCCAATTGTCACGAAATTATGTATGTATATTGTACTAGCGGGCTGTCGCCCGCTTTGCGGGCCGAGGCATGGCCGTGAAAGCAAAAAAATCTTTTTCGCCAATGGCAGGTGTTGCAAAATTATTGCACATCTAGACTATAAGACAAAGCTACCTACAAAATATTAGCTTCCTAGGACTTACGGTTTGGGCTGTAGAGCGATGATCAGTCAGTGGTCAGTCAGTGTCTTTGACATTTATATATTAAGATATGCTGGGAGTTAGCGTTCTCATTGTGCATTTATAGCTAAATCATAAGCTTTGATATTTAGAAAATCCAATTTTTTTTACAAAAAAGTGCAAAAATAACGTCTATGGCTTGCCGATACACAATTTTTTGTAGAGTTGGGTTTGTAGGAAAAACGGTATTCTACCATAATATATAACATATAAAATTTGAAGAAAATCGGTTAAGCGGTTTTAGATATAATAACACTCTATATTGGAAGGTAAGATATCTATACTTATATAAGAGAGTTTCACTCACTGACTGACTCACTCACTCACTGATTCATCACTGTTTCTCCGAACTGGTAAGTCCTAGGAAGCTGATATTTGGTAGGTAGCTTTGTCTTATAGTCTAGATGTGTAATAAGACGGAATTTTTCGAAATTCCCACTACAACACCTGCCATTGGCGAAAAAGGATTTTCTGCTTCTAGCGGGCCATGCTTCGGCCCGCAAAGCGGGCGACAGCCCGCTAGTAATAGATATAATAACCACCAGGCGAGGTTAATACTCAAAGCATTTTCTACCACCTTAACCCTCAGAGTCTTATTATTTTGTGGTTACAAACTCAAATAAATGAGGAAAAATTCATGCACTGGGTGGGATTCGAACCAACGGATCCCTACACTACCTAGATCACCAGACTAGCGCTTTAACCACTTGACTACCAGTGCACTGTACAAGAGATACAATGGAGTTTTATTTTATTTTTTAAAGATGACTGTTTAACAGCCTTTTTTATTTCGTAGCTATAAACAGGGGCTACTGTAGAAGCTTGTGGTCTGTGTTGTAGCCTGCCCATCCCGTAGTATGCCTCCACTCTGATGGGCGAGAAGTGATACAATACTTACCATTTAGGTGCTGAGTCAACACGAGCGCACCGAAAGGTATTCCCTACAAACAACTGTAACCAAATTTTGAATACAAATTTTTGTCGGCGCGGGGGTTCGGATCCGGGACCTTCCGCATAGGAAGCGAGTGCTTAACCACTGAGCTTAAGTATAAAATCTCAAAATTGCCACGTGTATACAATGTAAACCAATCACGAGGAAGTATTGTGTTAATAATTTATTGACAGTGTATTACTTCCGGGAAATTTCTAATATTAGAAACTAATATTTCTAATATTAGAAATATTAGTATTGTGTTCGTTTCTGTAAAAAAAAAAACATTTTTTTGCTCTGAGCAATTTTGGTTTTGTGTCCGTCTGTCGGTCTATTAAAAATATTCCTTGTAACGCGCAAATCTCGGAAACTACTCAATGGATTTTGATTAAAATTTCCTACGTGTATATAATGTAAAATAATCACGAGGAAGTATTGTGTCCATAATTGGCAGTGTTTTTTATCTTCAAATTATTTCGATGATTATTATTTTGTTTTACCAAGAGTTGTGTATAATAATTTCCTGAGAATAAGTTTCATTCCTATTATAATTATATTAGAAAATTTAGGAAGTAATAGTAGGACCTGACTCATCTGACCAAACTTATCACACGTAAAGTTTCGTTCCATGTAGATAATGCCTTGATTTAATCATTTCATTTTCCTGCCCGAGCAAAGCTATGTTAAGACAATAATATACTTTTCAATTATTTATTTTTTTAAAAGCGACGTTAAACCCCACTTTTAACTGCATGGTCATATGACGACGGGGGTGTTACCCTCTTTTCACAGGAAACTAAAAAAACCGGCTATCCACATAAACCTCACCCAGCCTTTGTTGGGCCGGAATACCAGCATCACGAAGATGTACGTTGCTCAACTTCGGTGATCCTACAAGAACCGGTGCCTTCAACGCTGGCTCAAAAATCGTTAATGTTCGGTTAAGTACTATTTTTTCATTTGCGTGTTCTGCTAAGTATCAAACGCGAAAATGGTTCGGCTAAGTATTGCTGAATGAGGAAATTTTAGAGACCGGCACTGGTCGCTTCGCGCTCGGGAATTAGCAGAACGTTAGAATTTTTCAATTATTTTCGAAATGGTTGAGAATTGTAAAAAAAACCGAGAAGTGTGTATCTCTTAAATTAAAATTGCTAGCAATTGATATAAACCTTATTCAAATCGGACAAACTTTTCTTAAGTTCGGCTAAGTCGCAACGCGAAAATGGTTCGGCTAAGTATTGCTGCGTGAGGATGTGGATGTGTGTGTGTGTGTATGGATGGGTGTGTGTGTTGATGTGTGTGTGTGTGTGAGGTGTGTGTATGTGGTGTGTGAGTGTGGTTTGTGATGTATGGGTGGTGTGTGTGTGATGGCTTGGCGAAGCGGGTGCAGCCTGCTAGTTAATTTATAAGACATTGAAAAATGTATAAGACATTGTCACCATATCTAACTTATGGACTATATTTTGACTAAAAAAAAAATGGACAGAATGTATTTTTGTGATATATATTATTATGATGACTGTGGCGCGTGAATGATAATATTGCCTTATTTACACTGTCCGACTAGGACTTTTAAAGTCCCATTATTCCAGCAGGAAGCCCAAGACTTATTATTATGTGGTAATGGAATCCAAATGGGAGGTTAACTTGTCATGTCCCGGCTGGGTTTCGAACCTGGATTACCAGACTAGCGCGTTAACGATAAACTCCGACACTTCCCTTATGTACGGTCCTGATTTGAGTGGACCAATTAATATAATCGACGCTAACAAGACCTAGGTAATATTCATTGATGGTGTGTTTATAATTTAACCAGGGAAGTGACAGCGGGGGAAAAGGGGGCTTGGGGGGGGGGGGTGTATTTGGATAATAAAATTTTTAATAAATAGAGAAATTATTTTGAAAACCATTCACACTCTGAAAAAAAAAATGAAAAAATAATAATATCTATATTTTTCCTTGATGACAAGTTTTCTTTAAATAGAAAGGTAGGACAATTTTTTTTTTAAAGACACCCAGGTGTACTTCAGCCTAGGGTTGGGATTTCCACCCCCTTAAAACCCACCTTTCCTGATAGCATACCGAAATCGGGTTGGGATTTCCACCCCCTTAAAACCCACCTTTCCTGATAGCATACCGCAATCGGAACCGAATATTTTCACTACTTCAATAAGTTGTAACAACAATTTCGGTATTTTATTTATTTCTCTTTCATTTGATACTTATCGGATGATGAAATAAAAAAAACGTCTTATTTTTTTTTTACTGCCCGAATAAGACTATCAAGTCCCATTATTCCAGCAGTAAGTCCCAGAATAGAATAGAATATACCTTGTACGTATGCTGCCGAGGTAAGACTGAAAAGTGCCTTTACTCCAGCAGTCGAAGAGGTCTCTTTGACTCTAGTATCCTGTTATCATTTGTTCCACTTCCACTGGAATCGTCAGAAGATATTTGGCCTCTGTAAGTGCCCCAGATTCCCCCACCTATTTCAGAGCCTGGTGACAGAGTATACTAGGGTAATTAAGTCTACTTATGATTCCTCTTATCAATTCCCTAGTATCCTGTTATCAGTTGTTCCACTTCCACTGGAATCGTCAGAAGATATTTGGCCTCTGTAAGTGCCCCCAGATTCCCCCACCTATTTCAGAGCCTGGTGACAAAGTATACTAGGGTAATTAAGTCTACCTATGATTCCTCTTATCTATTCCCTAGTATCCTGTTATCAGCTATTTCACTGGAATCATCAGAAGATGTTTGGCCTCTATAGGTGCCCCCAGATTTCCCCACCCCTTTCAGAGCCTGCTCACAAGATATATATTAGTATAATTAAGTCTAGCTATGTTTCCTCTCATCAATTTCCTAGTATCCTGTTATCAGCTATTTCATTGGAATCATCACAAGATGTTTGGCCTCTATAGGTGTCCCCTCGTACCCCACCTATTTCAGAGCCAGCTCACAACGTATACTAGTGTAATTAAGTCTACCTATGATTCCTCTTATCAATTCCCTAGTATCCTGTTATCAGTTGTTTCATTGGAATCATCGGCCTTTACAGGAACCTTCTTATCAGCAGAACCTGTCGTGTCTCACCTAATAGCTAAATCTCAGAGCCTTTGTAACAACTAATTGGGTTACTAGATTTTATTTTCATTCGGAGCTAGGAGAGCTTCAAATCAGTTTCTACTGAAGATATTTTATGGAATCAAAAGTTTAGAATTCTAAATCAAATACTTGGAAGTTTTAACAAGTCATTACGGATATTTTTTCCATTCACACGCATAGAGGGTTTTTTTCCTTTGTTAATTTTTTTTTATTTTTGATTTAAGTGTGTAAATTTAATTTTATTTATTATTTACTTTTCATTTATTTTAAATTAACTAACGGGAACTACACCCATTTTTCACAATTTCCCTATCTTATTTCTAATATAAAATAAAACTTAGATCTAATAAAATAAAATAATATCTAAAACTAAGGTCTAATAAAAAAAAACCTAAAGGTTAGCTCTACGCATTGGTCCCGGCTCAACTTTCGAAATTGGTACCTATTATTAGAACTCTTTTTTTCTAATTTTAAATATTTAGAATTACTTGGTACTAACACCGTTCAGATTTCTGGGACGTTTTCAAAAAATATGTGCAAAATAAAATTTTCTTTTAATTAAATTTAATAACATCTACACTAAGCAAAACAAAATAAGGGCCACAAGTATTTTTAGAGATTCGGACCTACTACTTCAAATGTATAGCTTTAAATATGAAATAAAAGGTTGAAATTACTCCAATACATTCTTCCCTAACTATTTTGATAGAAACAAACGAGTTTTTATTTAAAAAAATTCAAGATTTTTATTTATTTTTTGAAAATGGTCATTTTAGAACAAACTTGAGAATAAAAGTTAAGACGCTTGTTCAACCATCACAACAGCATACCAAGAAGGAATGGAAATTTATCGGCTCCTTAGTACCGAGTGTGACCTCCTCGATCTGTTACACATGTCTGGACTCTTCTTGGCATGCTTTGGATGAGTACATGGATGCGCTCTTCCGGAATCCTGTTCCATGCAGCTGTTAACACCTCTATGAGCTGATCTTGAGTCTGGATCTGGTCTTTTAGGGTTTTAATCTCCCTCTTAGGGTAATCCCATGCATGTTCAATAGGATTGAAGTCTGGGCTTATCGCTAGCCAGCCGACAACTCTGATCCCCGCTGCTTGAAATACGTCAACAGTGGCTCTTGCCGTATGGGGGCGGGCATTATCATGCATGAAGATAAAGTTGGGCCCGGTTCTTTCGCTAAATGGAAGCACATGGGGAACGATGACATTATCCACACAAAGTTGAGAGGTTACCGTTTCGTCAACAAGGAAAACCAGATCGGTTTTCCCTCTGCTACTGACGCCACCCCACACCATAACACTTGCACCCCTATGAGGATCTGCTTCATGATTACAAGAGCTCTGAAACCTCTCTCCTGAGCATCGGAACACTCAAATACGTCTATCGTCGCTTTCAAATTTCACTTTACATTCATCGAGAAGAGCACACACTTCCATTCCTCATCAGTCCAGTGCGGGTGTTCTCTAGCCCACCTTAATCTTGCAGCGCGGTGTCCAGAACCAAGTTTAGGTTTACGAACTTTTCTTCTAGAGCGAATTTGGACCTCTCTCAATCTTTTGTGAATAGTTTGAGCACTTACAACTGTGTTCGAGTACTCCTGGAGGTCCATTTGTACGCGGGGGCCGGATGTGAACCGTTCCTGCAGGGCCGTCCTGGCTATAAATCGGTCATCTCTCGCAGTGGTTGAGCGCTGTCTCCCACTTCCTGGTCTTCTTGATAAATTTCCAGTCTTTTGGTAACGACTCCATAGATTTTGAATGGCTCGCCGTGACACTTGAAGCCTGTTGGCCACACTCCGCTGAGAAAGGCCCTCTTTAAGTAGAGTTACGGCTCTGATACGCAATTCTTGACCTAAATGGTGTCGAACCCTCGGCATGTCGATAAGAAACACTAAAAGTGACTTTAAATCAAGAGGAAATGTTATTAAGAAAAAATATTAAGGTAATCAATCAAACCGTTCGAGATAGAAAAATTAACTGTTTTGATTATTATCTCAAATAATGATATTTACCTCATGCCATCTATTCAAGTTAAGGTCACAATTCATACCTGAACGTCTAATTAACAAGATAAGTAAGATAACAAGAATAAACTTTCAATCCAAGGTGTACTATACACGATGATCTTAGAAAATACAGGTGGCCCCTATTTTGTTTTGCTTAGTGTATTTTAAATTATCTATTTAGAAATTACTAAGTTGGTACCTCTGATTTATTTTGAACTCAAAAAAAAATTGATTTTTTTATTTATTTTTTAAGTAAAAAATATTATTTAATTTTTAACCTTTAGTGTAAGTTATAATGAAGCTATCCAGCGTACTGTGGATAGCACTATTGGCCGGAGCTTTCCTAACTGTGAGCACAAAGGCACAAGGTAAGTTGAGCAGCTATATTAATAATAATAACACTCTTTAGTGGAAGGTAACCACCAGGCGAGGTTAATGCTCAAAGCATTTTCTACCACCTAACCCTCAGAGTCTTATTATTATGTGGTTACAAACTCAAATTAATGAGGAAAAATTCATGCACTGGGTGGGATTCGAACCAACGGATCCCTACGCTACCTGGATTACCAGACTAGCGCTTTAACCACTTGACTACGAGTGCACTATATTAGGTACTCATTAATTTCGAATAATCTGTTGTGAAACAAGAGCCAGCCTCTTCACAACCGGATTTTCTTTTCTCTCATATTTAAAAAAAAAGATAACACTTTCTTTCTTATAATACGCAATTAGCTCAGTGGTTAAGCACTCGCTTGCCCTGCGGAAGGTCCCGGGTTCGATCCCCCGCGCCGACAAAAAATTGTATTCTTAATTTGGTTACAGTTGCTTCTAAAGGATACCTTCCGGTGCGTTCGTGTTGACCCAGCACCTAATTGGAAAGTATTGTGTCACTTCTCGCCCATCAGAGGGAGGCATTCTACGGGATAGGCAAGCTGCAACACAGACCACTAGCGTCTACAGTAGCTCCTGTTTCATGACTACGAAACATTCATCTTTAAAAATAATGTAATAGAGAGTAAATTAGACCTCAAAATCGTTCTCTTATATCCAGGTTTCTCTTACATCCATCAGGTTTCTCTTATAACCAGGTTTCACTTATATCCAGGTTTCTCTTATATCCAGATTACACCATATGAAGGTGTATACGTACAAGTGACTGAAGACATGCGAATCCATGCAACTTTTTGCCCTGCCTATGTCCGAGGGAAATCCCAAGGGACTGATCAATTATGCCCTTTTATATAGGAGGAATTTTCTGCTGAAACTTTGAAGGAACAACTTTCTGCTGACGATTAACTATTTTTATTTTAAGATTTTAACCTCTTCTCTTCTCTTTTTTCTCTCTTCTCTCTTTAGTTAATATTAACTTAGGGGATGTAATTTTTGTAATAATAAAAAAATAAAAATTTAAATAAATGAATTTTTTCAAAAAAAAAAAAAAAAAAAATCTTCTCTCTTCTCGTCTCGTCTTGTTTCGTCTCGTCTCGTCTCGTCTCTTCTCTTTCGTTTTCTTGCTCTTTCTCATTGACTTCCTCATTTTCTTTCTCTATTACCTGTTAGGTATAGTAAGTATTGTTTTTTAACTCTTTCTATTTCTCTTTCTCTCTATCTATCTTTTTACGCTTTTTCTTTGAAACAATTTTTCTTTGTTTTTTTACTCTTTCTCTTTCCCTTTTTCTTTCTCCCTCCCACTCTCTCATCCCTCAACTTTCTACCATATCTTTGTACTCTCACTACCTCAAGGGATCTTCCTCTGTCCGCTTCTAAATCCAGTTTCAGAATTAAATCTTCAGGGACATTGTCCTGTGTCTCTTCCAGCGTCCACTCTTTGATACGTTCATTCTTCTCTTCTTTAACCTCCTTGAAGGCTTCTTTGATCAATCCCCTGTAAGCTAACCTCCATGGTACATTTCTCGAGGGATTTACGCTGTCCTTCCTCTTTGAAGTGCCTCGTTTCTGGAAATGTCCTCTCGTGTAACCTCCGTGGACATGATTTTATGTATACATATAGTATAGGTATATCTATATATATTGTATACTTATCTCAATAGCTTGATTGATAAGGCAGCGACTTGTAACCTGGAGGTCGGTGGTTCAAGTCCCGGTTTGAGCGTAGATTTAGTAAAGCGAGTTTGAGTAGTTTTGATATCACGAAAGTGATTAACAGAAATATGATAACTTTTTTTAAAAACTTTTACTCTTCTAAGTAAGAATTTTCTCGCATATAGTCATAAAGTCGACAAATTTTCGTTAGAAAAGTGACAATAGTATTTATTCAGATCGATTCTGAGGTTCAAAAGTTACTTCCGAGAAATTTCTTTTGGGATACGAAAGTATTGTGTTCGTTTTTGTAATAAAAAATATTTTTTTGCTCGGATTTCAATTTTTTTCATATTTCTGGACGTTTTAAAAAATATTTTTTTGCTCGGATTTCAATTTTTTACATATTTCTGGACGTTTCATAACCTCCTGAGCAACTTTGGTTCTGTGTTTGTCTGTCTGTTTTCAAATTAATACAAACTCACTTGATAATAATTTTTGGTAATCCAACACGCACAGTAGTTTTATAAATATAGAGATATAAATATGTACATAATATTACTTAAATCCATGACTTTTTTACCCGCGGCCAGAGATTTCTTTTCCGAACATTGGAAAGTTTTCTTTTTTTTATTGCACAGTCGGGTACCACCCGAGGGGAAATATTTAAGTCAGAATATTTGTTCCTGGATTTGCGATTTTCCTCTTGTCCTGTAGGGATTCTGTCTTCCGTTCTTCAGTCGAAACTATGAAATTTATTATTGAATCACTGATTCAGGGTCAATTTTCATCATTTCTACATATATTATAGATAGAATTATGTACATTAAAAGTTTTATAACATTTTACTTCCGAGAAATTTCTAATATTAGAAATCGGAAGTATTGTGTTCGTTTTTGTAAAAAAAAAAATAATAATTTTTTTGCTCTGATTTCATTTTTTTTTTTTTTTTTTTTCATATTCCTGGACGTTTCATAACTTCCTGAGCAACTTTGGTTTTGTGTCCGTCGGTCTGTCGGTCTAGAGTAGTACAGAGCAGAAAAAATCCTGCCTCGCTGGGGATCAAACCCAGGTCACCGTGCGTGCAATGCCTAGCGCGCTCACTCACTCTGCCACGGTGACTACATATTTATGATTTACAATATCATTGCACATATATTTTGAGAATTTGCAATGTATAGGTAGCTACTTGAATGTGATTTCATAATTGAATGGGTGAGTAGAAAAACCAGGAATGTCAAAAATCGACTTTTCAGGAAAGCAAAAAAAAAAAAAAAATATTAGCATGCTAATGAGTATGCTTCCCCCACTTTAAAATCGAAAAAAAATATACTTATAAGGGGTATTTCTCCTTCATATTCACAGAGATGATAGAAAAGAGTACATTCCTTCTTATTCTACGAGAAAAAAAAATCGATTTTTGACATTCCTGGTTCTTATACTCACCCATTCAATTATCAATTCAGAATTCGTATTCAAGGAGGTATTGATACGATGGAGTGTAGAATGAAAGAAGTCATCTCCTATTGAAGCCACTTCTTGTTCCTGTTGAGAAAGTGAAGCCAGAAGTTGTTCAAGTCCCTGCGCACCTCAAGTGTGATACATTAATTAAAACTGAAGATATTGAGGATAGGGTGGGATAGAATAAGGAGGGAGGGAGAGAATGAGATACAGTGAGACTGAGAGAGAGAGAGAGAGAGAAATACAGGGAGTGAGAGATAGAGATAAAGAGACAGTGAGAAATACATGTTCGGTAGAGTTGAGAGTGGGAGAAAGAGAGAAAAATCTTACACCAGAATGGAGAAAAAAGAAACTATTCAGTAAATCAAGAGGTAAAAATAATAATATATATTGCCTTATTTATACTGCTCGATTAGGACTATTAAAGTCCCATTATTGCAGCAGCAAGCCCAAGACGTATTATTATGTGGTAAAAATCTCAAATGGGAGGATAAATTATCATGTCCCGGCTGGGTTTCGAACCCACGAACAATAATAACACTCTTTAGTGGAAGGTAACCACCAGGCGCGGTTAATGCTGAAAGCATTTTCTACCACCTAACTCTCATAGTCTTATTATTATGTGGTCACAAACTCAAATTAATGAGGAAAAATTCATGCACTGGGTGGGATTCTAACCAACGGATCCCTACGCTACCTGGATTACCAGACTAGCGCGTTAACCACTTGACTACCAGTGCACAGAGGTCAACTTCTCTGTTTAAATTTCTAAGTGGTGCAGCATCATGAGTTGGATGGTAGAGATTGTCTTAGGCAATAATCCCGCCCTTTGTAATTTATGTAAACAAATTTCAATAAAAAGCTAACTAGATACTACTTTTATTGAAACCAAATCAAACATCTTTCGATTCCCCAAAAAATAAGGAAAAAATATTATTCAACAATTTTGATCAGTCTCTATTTACAATTTTTTATGTACAGGTGCAGTCAAACGGTATAAATGAAAGATAAACAAAGTTTGATCAAAGGTGGTGATAATGCCTTTGGCATTCTCTTCCAAAAATAGGACCAAGGACTCTAATAGTTAAGTCCCCTCTGTAAATAAATATCATTTTTAAAAAAGGACAAAAATATATGACCATGCAATCAGATGAAAATTAAAATTGACCTTGTCTCGTATGAAAATTACCTGAAGGTCATCAAACTTCTCAGTTCTGATAAACAAAATTTAGTTGAAATTAGGACCCAAATAAAACCTTGACTCCATTAACTATGAGAGGAAACCTTCCTGATGCAAAGACCTTCATTAAAAATAATTACTATAAATATCTATTATTACCAATGCTAATTGATTAATCTCCTTTTTTAACAAATCATCATCATAGGGTGGCGTCATCGTGAACGATGGTAGCCAGACAGTGGAGGAATGACTCAGCACTTCTACCACTGTCTTTACAAAGAATCTAATAATTCACATGGGCCCTCAGAACCAAGCCAATGCTAGTATACTCCCTGTTTATAGTCCCCTAGCCAGACTGCTGGTCTACTCCCTGTTTATAGTCCCCCAGACAGACATTTTAACAAACCCATTTGATAAAATCAGCTTCTTGAATTTAGTCTACCTGGACCCTATCCCTTAACACGCCCTCTAGTGGGAATTCCAACCAATCACAGCGCATTATAACCAGAACCAATTAGATTAAATAATCTAATCCTGTTTCATAATTTGAGCCTCATTCGTCCTGCTCGATTTTACCTATCGCAATATTACATTATCACAAACAACTTTTCTCAAACCTACTTGGGGTCGGTCTTGTTTCGATAGAGTATAGTTCCTCATTACTTTGTTTCTATCCAGGGTATGCATCCTCTTCTTACCCTTCTCTCTAATTTTCCTCTACTTTATCTCTCCACCTAAGCTTGGACCTCCCTCTTTCAACCATCTTTTTTTCTACACACACCAAATTGAAAACCATTTTGGCATGCAATAACTGACAAAGGGGTTCTGTGGTGGATATTAAATTCTACAGGAGTAATGGTGGCTTTTCCAGTTTTTCATTGTATAGAATCATAGCTAATTTTCCTTCTCTCTAATTTTCCTCTCTTTATCTCGCCACCTAATCTAGGACCTCCCTCTTCCAACCTTCCTCTCTCAAATTTGCCTCTACTGTTAATACAATCTCATGTTTGTCTTTTTAAGAGAAAACTGGATATTAGAAAATAAATTCCTTTCTCATAAGTTCTTTTATATCATCATCATAGGGTGGCGTCATTGTGAACGATGGTAGCCAGACAGTGGAGTAATGACTCAGCACTTCTACCACTGTCTTTTATATACGATTGTCCCGGTAGCTCAGTGGTAAAGGCGGCACTCTGTGAATCCACAGGTTCCAGAGGTCGTGGGTTCGAAACCCAGCCGGGACATGACAAGTTATCCTCCCATTTGGGATTTTTACCACATAATAATATACGTCTTGGGCTTACTGCTGGAATAATGGGACTTTAATAGTCCTTATCGGGCAGTATAAATAAGGCGATATTATTATTATTATTAGTTACCAAATTTTCTCTCAACAGATGACGCAGAAACAACCACCAAGGACGACTTCGACGATTTCTTCTCCGAGTTGGATGTGCTGGAGACCTCCACAGATGCACCGACCACCCCTCAGCCAGCCACCGAGGACCCCAGTTTGGGAACCGCTGAGTCCACCACCCCCGTGGCCATTGTAGTGGACAATGGGGCAGTGGTCGCCAACTATACGCCAGGTAAGGAATTCGTCTGTCAATTAAATCCGGTACCTTTTTTTTTTTTTTTTTTTTTTTTTTGCATTTTTTTTACTATTATTTGAGCAATGTCCATTGTCATTTGTCCAGTGTCCACCATGGTATGAACATATTGGACATGGTGACCATTCTCGTTTCGAATCCATCCAGGGTCGTCATGGACATTCCACAACCTGCTGGCTATTCTTGGCCCCACACAGGCTGGGTGAGATCAAATTGAGTAGCTGGGTTGTTTGACAAGCGAATGGTGGTAATGAGTGTTATTTTTTTAAGGGGCAATACAAATTAAAAAAAAAAATAAGCTACGCCTTGGTCCGCTACAGAATAAGTATAGGTATTATATTTTGTAAACAAGCTCGATAACTCCTCCTTAAAAAAATACAGGATAAATAAATAATAAGTCATAACTACCCTACTAACGTCATTACGATTCCTAAAAATGATCTAAAAAAATATGTTGACTCACTTAGCGAACCAAACAGAAATAACTTCTGACCCAAGGAAATGAGCGTCTCGCTTCAGAGGTGTTTGATTTGCAATATATGCTAGCTGAGGCCTTTCATAGGTTCAAGCGATAAGATAATAAAAATCAACGCGCAATTAAAATTGGGATGTTACATGATAAGAGTATTTTTATAATGATGAGAAAATGTTTATTAATACATGGTCGATATACCTAAATAATAAATACTCCCTGTATAGTCACTTATTGGCTTGGTTCTGGGGGCCCTTGTCAATTATTAGCCTCCTTGTAAAGACAGTGGTAGAAGTGCTGAGTCATTCCTCACTGTCTGGCTACCATCGTTCACGATGACGCCACCCTATGATGATGATGATAGTCACTATTTATTTATTGACAACCAAATTTTTTTCTCTCCAGAAATCGGCTACCGCATGGCCGACAAACTGAGCGACCAGATTCGACTCTTCCTCAAACACTTCCAGCAAGCAGATCCTATTGGCATCCCTGGTGCGGTGTTGCCTGACCCTATGCCTCTTCAGGATCTTACGAAAAGCTTTAGTATGTTGGGGAGTGTGAGCTTCAGGAATATCAAGCTGTATGAATTGAGTCAGTTCAGATTGAGTCATATTAATACTGACTTGGAGAACATGCAGGTGAGCTAGTTCAAAGAACTGAATCAGTATTAGTACTTAATGAACCAATTCACAGAAATGTGTCACTTCAGATTGAGTCATAACTTTACGGAATGTTATGTGGATAAATTGCTAGAGAAAACTGATTAAGTCTGAATGTTGATTAGTTGGTGTAAATACATAATAGGTATTTTATTATATTATCTTGGGATCTTAGCAAGTCCTTTAATACTGTCAGTCTCTAGACTCTTCTGTGTCAATCAGGATTAAAGAGATGTTATCCGATCTAACTTGAGTTGCAAATCTGAGAGAGTTAGCTGGGGTTAATCAATTTGTTATCCTCTGTGTTCATGGATATTATAATTATATCCGACGCGACTGATAGCCAGTGCTGCGTGGGATACTTCAGGGTTCAAATCATGCATGACCCACTTATCTTCTCAGATTTTCACAATTCATCAAAAACATATAACGATCTATCCATAAGACGGAAGTAAAAAAAAAAAGAATTTGAGACTCAGTTAGGGACAGAGACACCCGTTATAGGACCACAGCTAAAAAACGAAGTAGAAAAATGTTCTAAAATTTATCAAATTTGCCGGTTATTCGGGCCACCAAAAGTTCGTTCTGGTTACAGGAGCATTGTTGATTATTTTTCCTTTGAATTCCAGGTGTATGTTGAGATTGAAATGAAGAGACTTGTGTCCCTGGGAAACTATACCATGAAGACCCTCATGAAGAACGCTAAGGGACCCTTCAATATCACCATGGTCAATGTAGTGGCGGAGGGTAAGCATTATTCCGGGGGTATTTTATATAATAAAAAAAATCCTTTGCTCTGCGTATTTTTTTAGAACTATTACACCTAAATAATCGGTGGCGTAAAAAATAGCATAATGACATATATTCATCATTATCTAATGTTTTTTACTCACAGCTATTTCCTAGCAAGAGTACAAATACAATGCTTATTGCATAACATTTTATAATACAGGCGTTCATAAAAAATAAGATCTACCACCGAACTCAGCAGCTTTATTGATCTGTCGGCAGACTTGAAGGTCGAGGGTTCAATTAATTAGTTCGGTAAATTAGCACTGTGAGCTTGAAAAATACATAACTCGGTTATCGGTCATCAAAATCATTTTCTTTTTTGTCACTATCCAACTGGACGATTTTATATGACAGTCATAACATTACCCATGAGATATACGATATGACTTCTCCATTTAAAGGCGGTAGCTAACCCGGTAGCTCAGTGGTAAAGGCGGCACTCTGTGAATCCAAAGTTTCCAGAGGTCGTGGGTTCGAAACCCGACCGCGACATGACAAGTTATCCTCCTATTAGGGATTTTTACCACATAATAAAATGTCTTGGGCTTACTGCTGGAATAATGGGACTTTATCAGTCTTAATCGGGCAGTATAAATAAGGCGATATTATTATTATTTCTTATTCCTCCATGGATTTACTAATTATTGGTCCTAATCCGTGCCGTCCCCACTCAGGCGCGGTGGCTCTCGAGCGAGACGAGACGGGCCAGCTCCAGGCGACCAACTCTCAGATGGACATGACGTGCCAGAACATCATCATCGACCTGAAGAACTCGGGCATGGCCGGCGTGGTGGACGGGTTGGGCCCGTTCATGTTCCAGAGCATCAAGCCCGTGCTGCTTCGCAAGCTGAACACGGACATCCGGGCCGACATCAACCGACAGATCAAGAAGTTCACCGCCAAGATTCCCAAGAATGTGTCCCCGCTGGATTTGGGTAATTTCTCTTTGTCTCCAAATTCATAAGTTCATCATCATAGGGTGGCATCATCGTGAACGATGGTAGCGAGGCAGTGGAGGAACAACTCAGCACTTCTACCACTGTCTTTACAAGGAGGCTAATAATTGACAAGGGCCCCCAGAATCAAGCCAATGCTGGTCTACTCCCTGTTTATAGTTCCCCATAGTTTCATAAGTTACACAGGCACAAATACCTACAACAAAAGGTATTTCTTCTACTAGAGACAAAAAAAAAAACTAAAAATATTGGAATTAACTTATGTTTATACTTTTGCCGAGATAAGAATATCTCTGGGAAAGGCCTTCGATTGTTACAGACCTCTCTTTAAATAAATGTTCATTAAAAAAAACTCTCATTTTGCTAATAGGTTAAAAGGGAGCTGGGAAAACCAAATGTTTTCAATGTTGCTTCAAAAGCACTCCCAGCTAGTTGGCGACATTTTGTTCTATTTGAAACTCAAATTTGTTTTCATCACTACTATTACATGTTTGTACTTTCCTCTCAGGCATCTACGAGGAACTGGGAAAACCAAATGTTTACAGTGTTGCTTCAAAAGCACACCCAGATAATTGGCGACATTTTGTTCTATTTGAAACTCAAATTTGTTTTCATCACTATTATTACATAGTTTGTATTTGTATGTATACATGGACAATTGGACATGAAAGGAGCCTAGACATTGGATTTGGGCGTCCATATAATCCTCTCACCACCGTGATTTAGGTATCAATACCTATCTCACGGACACGGAATTATTATTATTTTCCCCTCAGGTATCTACGAGGCACGTCGCTACGTCCGCAACCACCACTACGATCCCTACCAGCTGAAGAACTACTCGTACAAGATCAACCTGGTCCGCGTCAACATCTCCGATCTCTGGCTGGAGGGGTTGTCCAACTTCAACCGCGTCGGGGACCTCAGTCTCTCGATGGACAAAGGCATGATCCAGTTCGGGATCCACGTCATCACGAGTCGCCTCAACGGGTTTCTCAAGTGGAGTGTCAACTTCTCCAACAAGAGGAGCATCACGGAGTCGGGCACGCTCAAGTACAGTGTTGACTACCTGCAGGTTAGTGTCAAGTACAGTGTTGACTATCTGCAGGTTAGTGTCAAGTACAGTGTTGACTACCTGCAGGTTAGTGTCAAGTACAGTGTTGACTATCTGCAGGTTAGTGTCAAGTACAGTGTTGACTATCTGCAGGTTAGTGTCAAGTACAGTGTTGACTACCTGCAGGTTAGTGTCAAGTACAGTGTTGACTATCTGCAGGTTAGTGTCAAGTACAGTGTTGACTATCTGCAGGTTAGTGTCAAGTACAGTGTTGACTACCTGCAGGTTAGTGTCAAGTACAGTGTTGACTACCTGCAGGTTAGTGTCAAGTACAGTGTTGACTATCTACAGGTTAGTGTCACTGATTGTCTTGACTTTTTGAGGTAATAATAATAATGGAGGGATGATCCAGTTTGGGATCCACGTCATCACGAGTCGCCTCAACGGGTTCCTCAAGTGGAGTGTCAACTTCTCCAACAAGAGGAGCATCACGGAGCAGTGTTGACTATCTGCAGGTTAGTGTCAAGTACAGTGTTGACTACCTGCAGGTTAGTGTCAAGTACAGTGTTGACTATCTGCAGGTTAGTGTCAAGTACAGTGTTGACTACCTGCAGGTTAGTGTCAAGTACAGTATTGACTACCTGCAGGTTAGTGTCAAGTACAGTGTTGACTGCCTGCAGGTTAGTGTCAAGTACAGTGTTGACTACCTGCAGGTTAGCGTCACTGATTGGATCTGGGCGTCCACATTATTAAATATAATAATAATAATAATATCGCCACATTTATACTGTCCGACTAAGACTACCAAGGTCTCACTATTCCAGCAGTAAGTCCAAGACATATTATTATGTGGTAAAAATCCCAAATGGGAGGATAAGCTGCCATGTCTCGGTTGGGTTTTGAACCCGCGACCTCTGGAAACTCTGGATTCACTGAGTGCCGCCTTTACCACTGAGCTACCGGGACAGACTCTCATCACAGTGATATAGGTATCTGTACCTATGCCACAGACAAGGAATTATTATTATACTGTTTTCCTAGTTTTTTTCTGTTTCCAAGACCAGGCATTTTAAAAAAATTGATTGTGCAATAAAACAAAGTGGTAGGCACTATTTAGACCACTTTCTCTAATATCATTGATTTCTCAAGGTACCTCTCCGTTCATGGCGATGTGTACTTTAACTGTTGCGAACTCACGACGCAGAAAAGTTTTTCCGAGCTTTTGCCAATCCATGATCTCAGGTTCAGTTATTAACATTTTTTTTTTAAAAAAAAAAAGGTAAGTGTGCCCGGAACCGCTTTCGCATTACTTCAAGGCATTTTACCTTTACATCCATGCCATTCCGGAAACGAAGAACTCGGTCAGAATTTTCCGCTCTGGCCGGGATTCGAACCCGCAACCTCCGGGTCAGTAACCAATGCTCTTAACCACTGAGCCACGGAGGTCGGCTCAGTGGTCAAGAGTGGTTAATAATAACAAATTAATTAACATTAATTTATTATTATTGACCCACAGGTCAGGATCTCTGTGAACCAATCGGTGAACATCAACCACAAGCCTGTCATCAACGACATTGACATCCACCTGGGCAAAATCACCATCAAACACGAGGGCATGAAATCCTTCGACTTCATCATTGAAAGCATCGTCAACAACTACATTCCCGACGTTCTCAAGTTCCTGATCATCGACTCCATTGAAGAGCCCTTGAAGTACAAAATCCAAGAGATACTCAACCACACCTTAGTGGACAAGTACTCCATCGATAATATACTCAACGAGAAAGTTCTGCCGAAGTTGGACGAGTTTGTGACGAACTTCAACGAAAACAAAACGTACGCTGACGTGAAGTACGACACGACTCCTGCGGCGATTCGAATTTCGACTGCGCCAGTTACAGAAAGCCCAACTCAGAACACGACTACTTTCTCCGTGGGGAACACGAATTTGACGATACCTTCGATCAGTCTGGATGATCTGGTTCAGAATTCAAAAGGAGCGCTTCTGAATGGTACCCAGAGTGTTGTGGACAAAGTCAGTGATGCTAGAAATCAAACGGAGGCGATTGTGAGGGAGAAATATGGTGAAGCGGTTGCAGTAGGGTCGATTTAATTTTTGATTTAAGTATGAAATGGTCAGGATTTTGGTAGGTAAATACTTTTGATTGCTACAGTCATCAAGTATGATCGGTTTAACTAAACAAAAGATATTGTGAGAGAGAAATATGGAGAATTGGTTGTCGATCGATTTATTTATTGATTTAAGTATCGATTGGTCAAGATTTTGGTGGGTGAATAATTTCAATCAATTTCGATTGCTAATATCAGTAAGTTTTATTTGTTTAACTGACCAAAAGGCATTGCGAGAGAGAATTATGCCGAATTGGTTGACGGTTGATTTAATTATTGATTCGAGTGTCGATTTAAGTATCAACCGGTCAATATTTTGATAATTTGGTCAGATCAGTATAATTACAATTTACTTTCGATAACTAATGTCAGAAAGTTTTATTGGTTTAACCAAACAAAAACCACTTACCGGAAAGATTTAGGAATGGGTGGTTGTACTAGGGTCAATCCCAATAGTAAGGAGGTAGGTACCTAATTGTACAATTTATTATAATAAGTATTTTCCCTCTCTCTTTTTCTCTCTCTCTTCAATTAAGTATTTGAAGAAAACTGAATTATTTATTATATTACGAATAAGTTTTTATTTATTGTTGAATAATTTATTATTAGGTATTAAACAAATAAGTTGTTACATATTGATTTTGAGCCGCTTGTATTAATTTTGAAGTTAGGCAAGAAGACGGACATTTTTAAGATTTTTTTTTTTTAATTTTGTAAAAGTTTTCGGAGTATATTTCAAAACAAAATATTTCATAGGAGAGTAGGAAAACTGATTTTTGCTATCTAGTAAAAATTTAATGGTCATCCGTGCAAGTCCTAACCTCGCTGGTTGTTGCTTAACTTCAGTGGGGTGCTATGATAAAGCACGTCATAATGCCACGGGACTGAAGGTGCGGGTAACCCTGGTTTCGAACCCTCATGATCCCTTCTATTCCCAGTCCCAATCAGGCTGGCTGAGGAGTGTATTTGTTAGTTTCCTGTGAATGAAGGTTAAAATCCTCATCTCCAATGACCTCTTTGGTAAAAAGAGTTCAGCCAAAAAAAAAATTGACACAACAGCAAATGAAAACTTAAAACCTTAAAAAAATCCGATGTGACAAACAGACCTTAGTCATAAATAAATATATCATTCAAACGTTGGCGTAGGAGAAAAGTTTTCCTCTTGCCAACTTTGCTCTTAACACTAGTGTGACCACTTGAAAAAAAAATGGAACCCAATAAAACAGCTAGTAATGAAACGGAATTACTGGAAAGCAGTGGCGAAAATGCAATAATTTCGACAGGGATGGAATCAGTTTTAGAACTGTTTGTTAGTGTTTTGGATTGATTTGAGAGAAACAAATGTTATATTTATTATAAAAAAATATAACAAAGGTGCTGTCAGCATTTGGCTGATTGCTAGTACTTGATTGCTAGATCAGTGGTGTCGTGTTGCTATAGAAACTTCAGTGGCGTCGCGTTGCTATGGAAACATCAGTGTCGTCGCGTTGCTATAGAAACATCAGTAGGTCGTGTTGCTACAACAACATTCTCGACAACAATAAATTATTGCCGTCGCGAGTGGCCTACAGAACTTGGGTCCGAATTCAAAGTTTATTATTATTCTTTTGATAGACCATTGGAAATCGAACTCATCCTAATATGAGATAAGTAGCTCTTTTAAAATGTGTTTGGAGTCTTTTTTAATGATATTTATTTACAGAGGAGACTTAACAATCAGAATCCTTGCTCCTTTGGGTCCCCTTCTACTAGCGTCAAGAAAGAAACAAGAGGGTGCATAAAATGTTATATGATTTTTTTTTAATTTAAGCCGGACTCAAAATCTTAAACAGATCCTGTATGGTTTTTGTATGGTCGCATTGATCGCGGACGTTACAGCATGTATAAAAAAAAAAAAACAAGAGTAACAAAAACTTCAAAGATATACAAAATTTAATAAAGAAAAGTCCACAAAAGGTCTCTGAGAAAAGAGAATGGAATGTAAAAAACTATTTTTCCCTCTGAGAGAATAATAATAATACAATAGTAGTAATAATAATAATAAAATAATAATGATAATAAGAGGGTGAGAACAAGTTAAGTGATAAAAGTAGTTGAAAGGCAACACATTATCGGTAATCAGAATTTATTGGCTCTATATTTTTCACCCTCACACGAGATACCTGCCATGCCCCACCCTATCCCTCTCCCTCTACTCCTCCTTCCTACTCTCTATTTCTCCCCTTTCCTTCTATCTCTTTCTATTTCTCCCTCTCTCTCCTTCTATTCCCTCTCCCTCTATTTTTCCCTCTCCTCCCTCTCTTTCTATGTCTTTCTATTTCTCCCTCTCTCTCCTTCTCCATCTTTTTCACTCTCTCTCTATCCTTTCCTTCTATCTTTTTCTCTTTCTCTCCTCTCTCTCTCTTCTTTTCTGTCTTGCCTCTTTGTATCTCTTTCCTGTATCTTTGGTCATTTCTTCTACTTATAACTTTGTTTTCTATACTGTCTCTCTTCTCTCTTCTCTTCTCTTTTCTTCTCCTTCATCCTCTTACCTCGTTAGCCTTCTACTATTTTTGGTCATTTACTTCTATAACTTTGTTTTCTATCAATTTTCTCTCTTCTTTCTTTCGTTCTCTTTTTTTATCAATATCTCTATCGCTCGCCTTCACTGTATATGTTATGTCTCTCTTTTTTTCCACTCGCTATCTTTCTATCTCTCTCTCTTCTTCACAACTGTCCCTCTATCTCTCTTCCTCCTAAAAGTCGCTGCTCACATTAAAGCAGCAATTCATTTTTTCTCACGAGATATGAGTGGACCCCGAACAGCCAAGAACAGAGCAGAACAAATCCTGCCCCGCTGGTGATCGAACCCAAGTCACCGTGCGTGCAATGCCCAGCGCGCTAACTCACTCGGCCACGGTGAATTTCATCTGAAATAAAAATTCAGTACAAAAAAAAACACATATCTCTTCAAAAGTTTTCATAACAATTATTGATATTTTTATTTAAATTTCGTTGAGTATTATAGATACAACTAAACATATTTAAATAATAGTTTATTTACAGAAATTTCATTTTATGATGTTTATGAAAAATAAATAGGTAAATATTTTTATTAATTTCTTGAAAATCGATTATTTTACAAACAGCTACGATATTTAAAAAAAACGAACAATTATAGATAGTACAAATAACATAATAATGAATTAGGTAGGTACCTTATTTTGACAATAAAAAAGCGACCATAATTTTCTACACTATTCTTTCTAATCAAATAAAATTTTACACGGAGACTGGAGGTGGAGATGAGAGGACACCTGGCTTTTGGTTCAAGTCCTGGTTTCAGCGTGGATTTAGTAATTTAGTAGATTTACTACTCAAACTCGCCGTACTAAATCTACGCTGAAACCGGGACTTGAACCACCGACCTCCAGGTTACAAGTCCGTCGCCTTATCGATCAAGCTACTGAGGTCGGTTTATCGACTGTATTTTCATGTTTCATGTTGGACTGTTATTTCAACTCTCTCGTTTCTTTTTCTTTCAGAAAGCTTCTTCAGTTATGTCCTTATCATCAGAGAAGTCAATACTCTATCTTGCTTGTACCGGTAAATCCTCTCTCCCAATATCGTTTAGGATTTAATAAATAGGGTGATTGAAATATATGGAAAGAGGGGAGGAGAGAGTGAGAGGGGGAAGGAGAAGGAGAGAGAGAAGTAAGAAAAGTGGGAGAAAGATTAAATTTCTATGAATAAGACATAATTACGAAGTTTTTTTTCTCCCCTCTTACCTACCTCTCCACTCTACCTTCCCCTCCTCCTCTTTCCTCCTCCTCCCTCTCTTCTTTCTCCTCCTTTTCTTACTCCTTCTTCTCCCCTCACTCCTCCTCCCTCTCTTCCAGCCTCTTCTTTTCCTCTAGTTGCCTCTCCCTCATCTTCTTCTCCCCCTTTTTATTCCTCTCCTCTTCCTTCCCTTCTTCCTCAGTTCTTCTTCCACCACGTCTTCCTCCTCCTCACTTTCCGTCTCCCCCTCACGCGTTCGTCTACTTCTCCCTAACCCCCTTCTTCTTTCTTTTCACCATTTCCACCTCCTCCCACTACTCTTCTTCTTCCTCAATCTCTCCTAATCCCTCTTCCTCCTCCTCAAACTTCCCTAATCCCTCCTCCATTTCCACCTCCTCCTCCTGCTCATTTCTTCTCCCTCTTCCATTACAAGCATTTCCCTCTCTTTAACCCCCTTCTTCCAATATTTCCACCTCCTCCCACTACTCTTCGTTCTCCTCCTCCTCTTGCTCATTTCTTCTCCCTCTCCCAATACATGCACCTTCCTCTCCCTAATCCCCTTCTTCCAATATTTCCACCTCCTCCCACTACTCTTCGCTCTCCTACTCCTCATCCTCAATCTCTCCTCATCCCTCATTCATCTTCTCCTCATCCTACTACTCATTTCTTCTCCCTCTCCCAATACAAGCCCCTTCTTCTTTTTCTCCACCATTTCCTCCTCCTTCTCCTCCTCCTCCTCCTCCTCCTCCTCCTTTTCCTTCTCCTCCTCAATCTCCCTCATCCCTCCTCCACATCCCCATCCTCCTCCTCCATTGAAATACAAGACGTAACAACCCCGACAGAAAAGTTGCTCAGCATCACTTCACCCTCTCAGGTCCACCTTGCCTAATGTCTCCTCAACTATCTCTTCAGTCCCTCGTCAGCACACCATCGTCAGCGTTGATGGCACGTTGATTAAGTTATCATAGGGTGGTGTGGAAGAGAATGCCGTTGGCATTAGCACCGCCCTTGATCAAGTTTTGTTTTCTTAATTTTAATATCTATTTATGTATACAGGGTGAGCATAAAGTCTCACCCCACCCCCCGTATATCGAGAATGTCTGAAAATACAAGAAAACGCAAAAACCCATATTCCTTAATTTTTGAGGGGATTAATTTTCAGCCAAAAAAAAATTGCCTACAGGGCCCCAGTCAGGCTGGGCATGGACCAACTTTAAAATCTTAAATAGAATGGTATGTCTTGTGGCATATTTTTTTAGAGGTCTCATAGAGAAAAGTTCATTACAACAAATTTCAGTGAGCTACGACTTACCGTTCTCGAGATACAGGGTCGGACGTCCTGAGTAATATCCCTATATTTTGACCAATAACTCGTTGACCGTAAATTCCAGAAAAATGAAATTTGTTGATAACTCCTTATGGCAAGAACTTTCGAACAAATTAAAACTTGATCTGTTTTTTCGTTATTATTATTATACAACGCTTTATTAGGTATAAATGGACATTATGTACATAGAAATAATTAATTTAACAATGAAAAAAATGGAAACAATATATACAATGAAAATGAAAAAGAATAGAAAATATATAAAAACATAAGTCCTAACTAAAGGGCGGGGTTATTGCCTAAAAAAATTCGTTAAATTTTTTCGGACTGTTCGTCCGGCTGGCTGACGAAACCGACCAGAAACTAATATCAACAGAGTATGTCGAGTTATACCTTTTTCGACAGGGCTTGTCATAAGGAACTATAATCAACAAATTTCATTTTCCTATAATATACGGTTAACGAGTTATAGGTCAAAATATATGGATATTACGTAGGACGTTCGACCCTGTATCTCAAGAACCGTAAGTTGTAGCTCAATGAAATTTGTTGTAATGAACTTCTCTCTATGAGTCCTTTAAAACAATATGCCATGAGATATACCATTCTATTTAAGATTTTAAAGTTGGTCCATGCCCAGCCTGACTGGGGCCGTGTAGGCAAAAAATTTTTGGCTGAAAATTAATCCTCCTGAAAATGAAGGAATATGGGTTTTTGCGTTTTCTGGTATTTTCAGCCATTCTCGAGATACGGGGGGTGGGGTGAGACTTTATGCTCACCCTGTATATTCTATGTCATTATTTTGTAAATAAAACTTGATCCAACTTGTTTAATAACAATAATATTTGTGTTAATCACTTTCGTGATATCACAACTGCTCAAACTCGCTTTACTAAATCTACGCTGAAACCTTTATACTTGAACCACCGACCTCCAGGTTACAAGTCCGCCGCCTTATCGATCGAGCAACTGAGGGACCCCTTCTAGATTAACTCTATTGTGTTGTCCCAGTCTTTGTAATAATAATAATAATAATAGTCGTTTTGACGAGTACTGCCCATATCCTAAGAACAGTATTGAACTGAATCAGAAGATGCATTTTTAATCCTGAGGTCTCCAAACTTGGATTAAAAACGAGAAGATGATGATGTATCAGAATTTGAATAGAATTTATACCTATAATAATAATAACACTCTTAAGTGGAAGGTAACCACCAGACGAGGTTAATGCTCAAAGCATTTTCTACCACCTAACCCTCAGAGTCTTATTATTATGTGGTCACAAACTCAAATTCATGAGGAAATAATTAATGCCTCTAACCTGTTACAAAAAAAAGTGATAACAGACATCATATATGGCTACCATTATTACCTTCAAAGCATGTAAAACTAAAGAAGAAGAAGAAAAACGCTTGCATACGAGTCTGCAACCATTGGGACATTTTCATCTTTACTATTCAAGGTCCAAAACCCAACTGACCAAATTTCGTATTGTGCGTATGACACATACCTTCTCTCTTCTCTCCCTCTACAATTCAATACTTCGTTACATAATATCGTTACATAGTATCGTTACATAATATCGTTACATAATATCGTTACATAATTTCGTTACATAATATCGTTACATAATATCGTTACATAATTTCGTTACATAATTTCGTCACATAATTTTGGTTATGTGCCAGAGCAAAGACATGAAAATGTCAAAATTCATGCACTGGGTTCGATTCGAACCAATGAATCCCTACGCTACCTGGATTACCAGACTAGTGCGTTAACCACTTGACTGTCAGTGCACGTACAAGATGAACAAGTAGATACAGTGTGTACCTATAAATATAAAACTCCTCTAGCGTGCTAACCTCTTGAATAAACCAGGCAATCGTTCCAGAAAGCACTCTCACTCTCATAATCCCCAAATCTCCCTTTCAACCATCACACAACGCAATTCTAATTGGTTAGTTTGAACGCAATAAGTGCGTTTTGTGACAGCTTTGAATTTGGGGACTGAGAAAGCACTTTCACTCTTACTCCTTATTCTTCTTCTTTTACCCTGTCTTATCCTGCTCAAGCAGGGACAAGGTTGTTCAACCTCATGGTTGAGGTAGATTGGTTTTGGCACATTTTTTTACGACTGGTTTCCCTTTCTAACGCCTACGATTCTATTTGATTTTACGTCCTCCATTCGCTGGGAATCGTACCAGCTACCTACATTAACCTCACCCAGCCTGGGTAGGACCGGAAATACCAGTCTCACATGTACGGAGGGAACAGAATTTTCGGTGTGAAAAATCTGCTCCGACCGGGGATTGAACTCAGGATCTCTGTACGACGGGCAGTAGTCACAACCGTTACGCCACTGGGGCTGGATGAAAGCACTCTCACTCTTACTCCTTACTCCAATGCATGTAGTTAAGCTGCCTCCACCGTGGCGAGAGAACGGAAGAGTTTGTCGGATTCCCGCAAACTTTTCATTCGTTTTGAAAAGATTTTCATCTCAACCTGTCTCCCTACCTCCCTCCCATGCCCCCCCTCCCCTCCCGTGTCTTCTCTTTTTCAATAGGAGATAGAATTATAAAAATTAAATCAGTTTTCTTCCCTTCTTATTCTTTAGTTGGATAATTCACCCTCTCACTCTCTCCCTTACTTTCTCTCTCTCTCTCTCCTCTCTTTCTTTCCCTCTCTTTCTCTCTCCATCTTTCTCTCTCTTTCTTTCTCCCTCTTTTTTCTCTCTCTTTATTTCTCTCTCTTTTTCTTTCTCCCTCTCTATTTCTTTTTCTCTCTCTCCCTCCCCCCTCTCTCTTTTTTTTATTTTTCTCTCTCTTTTCGGCTCCAATCCATCCCTCTTTCTTCCTTTCTCTCTCTCTCTCTATTTTATGAATGGCAATTTTACGAGTTCATTGTAAAAAGGAGAATGAGAGAGAGGAGTGAGAGAGAGGGAGATAGGGAGGTGAGTGATGGGTTATCTTAAGAAAAGATAAGAAAGAGAGAACGAGAGAGAGAGAGAGAGAGAGAGAGAGAGACAGACAGGTCAGTGAGAGAGAGAGAGTGGTCAGAGAGACAGAGTGAGAGAGAGGGGACAGCTCTCATAAAGTTGGAAATGAGACAGAGGAGAGGGGAGGGGAGGAATAAGAAATAGAGAGATAAATTGGGGGGGGGGAGAAAGGTAGATGGTAAGTGGTAAGAGAGAGAGAGAGAGAGAGGTGAGGGGTGGGGCTAAGCTGGGTTAATAAGGACTTAGCATCGCGGCTTACAAGTTTGAAAAGAAAATGAACAAGTCGCCTTTTTTTCGAATTTAATACACAGATATAGATAATAATAATGAACTAAATGATTTTGAAAAATAATAACATCTGATAACAAAAATAATCATAATATTTTTGAAAATCATAATAACTCGGAAAACTAGAAATGCATTTTTCCACACAACTGCACCCCATTGTACACTGGCAGTCAAGTGGTTCAGGCGCTAGTCTGGTAATCCAGGTAGTGTAGGGATCTGTTGGTTCGAATCCCATCCAATGCATTAATTTTTCCTTTATTATTTGTGCCACACATAATTTGATTTAAACACGTTTGCAAATAACACAAAAGTACTTGAAACTTGAAAGCATTTATAAATTCTAGTGATTTATATTCAAAGTAAAATAATCGATTTTCATTTGAAAAAGCGATACTTTTCATACCTCAGAGGTAAGAACAAATTAAATCAAACATTTATATATTTTTACTTAATACTAAATTTAAGGCTAGTTTTATATAGTTAATTGTTTAAAGCTAGGTTTTAACTATTAATACATTTGTGAAGGATTTAATAAGTAATCTTAATCAGTGCATTGAGGTTTTGAGTGAGTACTAAGGTATATAAAACATTTTTGAGACTATAATATAATTATGTAGATATGAAAATAATTTAAGACTATAGTTCTATATAGTCCGTGATTAATAAGTTGAGATTTCACTTTCTTCGAGTTGGTTTTTGATTTGTGTTGGGCAAATGGCTGGATTTTTTTACTACCCACATATTCAATAGGCAATAGAGTGGAGAGTTCGGTTTCCATTGTAATTATGTAGAATACCCTACCCTAGACCCTAGAAGACTATATTATTATACATAAAACAGGATATTTTTTTAATGAGTGTTTCACAGCCTTTTTTATTTCGTAGCCATGAAACAGGAGCTAATACCGTAGACGCTTGTTATCTGTGTTGTAGCCTGCCCATCCCGTAGTATGGCTCCCCTCTGATGGGCGAGTAGTGACAGAATATGTACTTCCCGGCACGGGGCATCGAACCCGGGACCTTTCGCGTGGCAAGCGAGTCCTTGCATAAATTTAGAAGAATCGAGTTTGAGCAGTTGTGATATCACGGTTGTGTTTAACACAAATACGATAACTTTAATTACTTAACCACATAACATTTTATAATTCAGCCATTAACCCTTAAATGACGAAATCAGCAATGTATGAGTCTCCCACCAAGGGTTAATATATCGGATTTCCATATAGTTCATTGAGTTAAAGTAAATTTTAATCGACATTCTCAGCATTGGCACGGCCCAAGAGAGTCTTCTGAATTTTTAGCACGTTGAACGCCGCGGCTTTTTTGGGGTATGGCCTGAATGGGTACCGCTGATTTCAGACACTGTCGAAATTTCGGCTGAGTCCCTAATACGGGTTTCACTGCAGTAACGCCTAAATTTGAGCTGAATCCCGTATTTGGGTTTCACTTTTCTACTTGAACGAAACAGATGAATGCCGAATGTGCGTTTCTTTTGCAATATTTGGGTGAAATACAAATATGAGTTTCACGGCCTGTCTAAACATTGCCTGAATACCACTTATATAGACTCGCGGAGTTGAACGTGTTAAGAATCGTTAATTTCTAAATAAATAATTATATATATTTTTTTTAAGGTAATTGTGCCCCGGAACAGCTTTCGCATTACTTCAGGACACTTTACCTTTACAGCCATGCTATTCTGGAAACGGAAAACTCGGTTATAATTTTCCGCTCCGGCCGGGATTCGAGCCCGCAACCTCCGGGTCAGCAACCAATGCTCTTAACCACTGAGCCACGGAGGTCGGCTAAATAAATAATTAATTTACAAAACACATTATTGAGGCTAGTTATAAAATTTCAACCGTTATGAACAATACAAAATTAATTTAATTAATAATAACATTGAAATTTAATTAATTATGTATTTGATTTATTTAACTGCTAAATAAATAAATTTATAAAATATATAATTATTACCATTGCCAATTTAGGTAGGTTAATTAAGGGAACTGAGATATTTTACACTTATATATTATGTAGGTTTCTTATTCACCTTAAATTAATAATACATGTAAAATAATAATAAATAATCGTAATAAATTCATATAATTCTCGAAATAAATTGACTAAAAACAACATAAATTATATTTTTTCACCATAATACTTCTATTATTAATTCTGTTAGTCGGTAACTGAATTCATGAATATATGTACACAATAAGCGACCTCAATACTTTTCAATGAAGGTGCTGTTCCCGAGCTGTAACCTCACCAGCCTGAGTTGGGCCAGGAAAAGCCAGACCCATCAGTAGAACCTGGATATAAGACAACTCAAGGAACCGGAATTTTTTCTCTTATATCCAGGTTTCTCTTATAAACAGGTTATTTTACCTTATAGAAAGGTGAATTAGACCTGGGAACTTGTTCTCTTATATCCAGGTTTCTCTTATAAAGAGTTTATTTTACCTTATAGAAAGGTGAATTGGACCTGGGAACTTGTTCTCTTATATCCAGGTTTCTCTTATAAAGAGTTTATTTTACCTTATAGAAAGGTGAATTAGACCTGGGAACTTGTTCTCTTATATCCAGGATTCTTATTTTCACTTTTAGAAATGTAAATTGCAAATTTGGGTAGGAATTAATAGAAGTTTTTGTATTATCTCCGTGGCGTTAAGTCACGGATTGCGTACTGTGTTAGATAGGGAAAACCGACGCTTAGCAATGATTTAAGTTATTGATGTTGTCATTTAATTTCGCCCTTAAAATTATATCCAGGATCAACAGTATACATAATTTATATAACAAACTTTTATTTGGTACCGGCCGCTGCTAAGGAGCTGCGGAACTGCAGCACCCCCAGATGAAAAAGAAAGGATTTTCTCAAGTCCTAGCTCATACACAATGAAAATCATCACACAATTACTGTAGAATAATTAACGCATAATTGTTATGATTGACATGGTATACAAACCTAGGGCGGAATTAATAGACGTTTTTGTAACACCTCTGTGGCGCTAAGACACGGATTGCGTACTGTGTATGTGTAAGATAGGGAAAACCAACACTTATCAATGACTTGTGATATAGAATTTGTCTATTAATTTTGCCCTTAATCTCTTTAGATACTGAAAGATCGACTCTACATGTAATTCCCATTTTACTCCGGTTCATGTGGCAGAACCCCCAAAATATTTTCCCACCGGACGCGCCAGTACAATAAACATATTTAATTATCAAAAAAAACATAAATTTTTTTTTCCACCATATTAAAAAAAGAAGGTGGGAAAATATTTGTTACATATATCAGTGGTTAAGCACTCTCTTGCCATGCGGAAGGTCTCGGGTTCGATACTTTGTGCCGACAAAAAATTGTACTCTTAAAAAATTAATTATCTAACCTCATTCGAATTAATTATCTAACCTCATTCGAATTAATTATCTGTGTATTTAATTATATACTTATAGGTATATGCTTCACCACATAGTCTACATAGGTATTCAGCAGTGGCTCCTTCAGGAGGTATAGGAGTAATTATCTATGTATTTAATTATATACTTATAGGTATATGCTTGACCATAGTGTACATAGGTATTCAGCAGGGGCTCCTTCAGGAGGTATAGGAGTATTTATCTATGTATTTAATTATATACTTATAGGTATATGCTTCACCACATAGTCTACATAGGTATTCAGCAGTGGCTCCTTCAGGAGGTGTACGAGTAATTATCTATGTATTTAATTATATACTTATAGGTATATGCTTCACCATATAGTCTACATAGGTATTCAGCAGTCGCTTATTCAGGAGGTGTACGAGTATTTTTTTTACCCATAGGTAAAAAAAAAAAAAAAAAATATCTATGTATTTAATTATATACTTATAGGTATATGCTTCACCATATAGTCTACATAGGTATTCAGCAGTCTCTTATTCAGGAGGTGTACGAGTATTTTTTTTACCCATAGGTAAAAAAAAAAAAAAAAAAAATATCTATGTATTTAATTATATAATTATAGGTATATGCTTCACCATATACTCTACATAGGTATTCAGCAGGGGTTCCTTCAGGAGGTGTAGGAGTAGGAGAGAGTGAGGAGGAGTGAGTAGAGCAGGGGCGAGCAGCTGCTCATCGTGACGGCGCCCCCTGGAACAGAGAAGTAAATTTATTAAGGTCATGACTCATGATAGAACCCATTTAGGATTAAAGGTAGGATCACACTGTATGGCACTGATGCCATATTTTCTATGGCGAGAAAAAAAACGAATAGTACATTATAATATATGGCACGATGCCATATAATGTGGCAAAAAACTCTATGGCATTGTATGTCTGACAAGCCTGCCAGTCGTCACCATATCATATTGTAGACCATGTGTGTGATGAAACACTCACACGGATGCCATAGAAAAAACTTGTTGCCATAGACCCAAATAGTTCTATGGTCATGTTAACAAAGACCGATCGCACGCTATGGCAAGGGAGATTGCCATATTATATGTCGCTCTGCCATATCGTGTGATCCTAGTTTAAGAATGGAGACGTCAAGATGAAAACATAAAACAATTATTATTATTCAACAATTTTGATCAAACTATATTTACAATTTTTTTTATAAACAGGTAGGTACAGTGAAAGGGAATAATTAATTAAAGGTAAACAAAGTCTGGTCAAGGGTGGTGATAATGCCTTTGGCATTCTCTTTCGTTTACATTCTCTCTTCCGTTTACTATTCCTGGAGCTTTTAAATTAATTTCAGTTGAGGAGTCTTTTCATGCATTGAGGAGGTTTCGTAAACCTAGGAGTTTTTTAACTTTTGAAGGTTGGTGGTAGTTTTTATTATTCTCATAAAGTGTCTAGAATCTGAAAGGGAGTTTTTTTAATAAAAAAGAGGTCTAAGAAAAATTCTTTAAAAAAAAAGAGAGAGAAAAAAAGATGTTCCTAAATAACTCTAAAAATGATCTTTTCGTCGGTTATCTTGTATCTGGTTTATGTATTTTTAAGTCTTAGAAGTTGAAAGTTTATCCAAAATTCCATGTTCTTCTCTCTCAGAAGGCAAAAGAATGGCAGACCTAGCAGCCCTGTTGAGTTTAACAGAGAACACTAAAAAGAATGGAGAAAATATTTCAAGATGATTTCTCTTTTACTATCCAAATTTGAACTTATCCAAATAATGTTATTCATAAATAATATGAATTACTTTCGAGAAATTTCCAATATTAGAAATCGGAAGTATTGTGTTGGTTATGGTAAAAAAAAAAATTTTCTTTCTCGTAAATTTCATTTCTTGTCATGGTGACCGAACCGACCTCAGTAGCTTGATCGATAACACGGGACACCACGTCAAGTCCCACCACGTCAAGTCGGTGGTTCAAGTCCCGGATTCAGCGTAGATTTAGTGAAGCGAGTTTGAGTAGTTGTGACATCACGAAAGTGATTAGAACAAATATATTATGATAACTTATATGGGAATCGCATTTGCAGTTTTTTTTTTTTTTTCTTTTTTTTTACCCGACGATTATTCCGAGCTCCGTGGTGTAATGGTTGTGACTGGTGCCTGTGGTGTAGAGCTGTAGAGGATGGGAGTTCGAGTGACTATCTACAGGAATTTTTTAACGTAATAAATAAATAATGTGTTTCTTTTTTGTAAAATTGTAAAATAATAATTTATTGTAAAATAATAATACAAAAATAAAATCAATCAATCAATAAATGTGTTTTCTTTTTTTTAAAATTGTAAAATGATAATACAAATAAATAAAATCAATCATTCAATAAATGTGTTTCTTTGTGTTATTATATCACAATTTTAGTGGGTAGTGCATAATTAGAGGACTTTTCCATAATATATCTTTATTATCCTAATATCTTATTTTTGTCTATTATTTCGCCACTGGTCGCTGCTCACATTAAAGCAGCTACCTACTCGATTTTCTCACGAGGTATGAGTGGACCCCGAACACCCAAGTACAGAGCAGAAAAAATCCTGCCCGCCAGGAATCGAACCCAGGTCACCGTGCGTGCAATGCCTAGCGCGCTAACTCTGCCACGGTAACGATCTACAGGCATTTTTTAACGTAGTATAAACTGACCTCTCGATTTCTTGTGGGATAGTACTTTGGCTTCTCAAACATAGAACCGAATACTTGTGTGAGTCTAAGATGATTTTTATTTTTTTACGAAGGAAAATATTTTCTTCTTTATTTGCGAACTGTTTTCCTGTTTTCTTTATCCCTCCCCTCTCTTCCCTCTATGCCTTTCCCTCTCTTCCCTTCTTCTCTTTCTCTCCTCCCTCTCTTCCCTTCCTTTCCTTCCCCTCTCTACCCTCCCTCCCCCCAATCTTCTCCCTCTCCTACTCCCTCCCTCTACTCCCTGCCTCTCTTCCTCCCTTTATTCCCTCTCCCTCCCCTCTCTTCCTCATTTTATTTTCTCTTCTCCCTCCCTCCCCTCCCTCTCTTCCCTAGCCTTCACCACCTACTTTTATCTCTCCTCTCCCTCCCTAAAATTTTTGTTTCCCATTTTTTTTATTTTTTATTATTCTTCTTTTTTTTTGCCTCAATCTTCAATTTCGTCCGGATGTTAGAACATTCAAAATAGGAGAGGAATTCAAATATGATCTGAAGTATGAAATGAAAGTGGGGGGGAATAGAAATAAAGAGCACGAGAGAGAGAGAGAGAAGAAAAGAGAGCGTCTGATAGAATGATAGATAAGTAGAGAGAGGGAGAGAGAGAGGAGAAGGAGATCAAGATAGTGAAAGAGAGGGTTGAAGAGCAAGGGTTTGATAGAATTAGAGATAAGTAGAGAGAGAGAGAGAGAGAGAGAAAGATATTGAGAGCTAAGAGGACGAAAAGAGATGGTATGATAGAATGAGGGATAAAAAGAGGGAGGAGGGAAGGGAGAGAGAGAGAGAGAAAAGGGAGAGGGAGAGAAAGATGTTTATCACTCTCATAATTTCACAACAATTCAAATTACGCTGCTATATTTTAACCGAAATTGGGACTCAAACCGGCGAGCTTCAGGTTAAAAGTCCGCCGCTTTAAAACTCTCGAGCAACTGAGATCTGTAATAGGGTTCATTTTTTATGAACGCCTAGATATTACAAGATTATACAATGCGCATTGTATTCAATTTTCTTATATTATTTTATAAAATACCTACTTAGCTAGATTCTGTAACTTTTTTTTACCTAACGATGTGAACAAATACAATTAGCACCGAATGGGTTAGCTGTCATCTCCGATCAGCCCCCAGTATGTACAACGTGATAAATTTCATGCAGCAGGCTCTTTGATGATATCACATATCCTAGGGTCTTCCATATATCAGGCCTATTAATGTGAACAGAAATAAAAATCAGCACTGAATGGGTTAGCTGTCATCTCCGATCAGCCCCAGTATGTACAACGTGATAAATTTCATGCAGCACAAACTCTTTGCGTCACATAAACTAAAAAAACTTGGGGAGTTTTTCAATAAAACTCTGCTGCGCTCGTTACAAAACTTTACAAATAGCGAGGAGGGGGGGGGGGGGGGGGGGGGGGGTCGAGCCTACAACTCTTTGTCATTTTCTCTCGAGATAAAATAGAGACATTAGTTAGTTCTATACGGCAGGAAAATATCAGCATAATCACAGTAGCAGTATGAACAGTAAAGTGAGAAGTAAGTTGTAAAGAGATATATCATCAATATACATTTTCTTTAAAAATGCGATCAGCGGTATCAGCACTGGTAGTCAAGTGGTTAACGCGCTAGTCTGTTAATCCAGGTGGCGCAGGGATCCGTTCGTTCGAATCCCACCCAATGCATGAATTTTTCCTCATTAATTTGGGTTTGTGACCACCTAATAATAAGCGTAAGAAGGTTAGGTGGTAGAAAATACTTTGAGCATTAACCTCGCCTGTTGGTTTTACCTTCCAATAAAGAGTGTTATTATTAATATTATTGAAATAGGTATTGAGGTGTATTGTGAACTTGGCCCACGTCTATGTAACATAGGCTGTGTGTGGCCTGGGTTCATTTTCATTCGCACACAAGTTCTCACAAGAATCGGTCGTTTGATAGGGTGGGTGCCAAGAGCCGAATTATGCCGACCTCCGTGGCTCAGTGTAAAGAGCATGGGTTTCTGACCCGGAGGTTGTGGGTTCGAATCCCAGCCGGAGCGGAAAATTCTGACCTTTTTTCTCCGTTTCCAGAATGACATGGATGTAAAGGTAAAGTGCCCTGAATTAATTGGGAATGCTTTTCTGGGGCACAATTTCCTATTCTCACAACTAAAAAAAGAGCCGAATTAAAAATATGTGCATTTAGAACAAAGTTTATGCTAAACTGCTTCTAAGGGTAGAATTTCAACCACATTTAAATAAACTTTTTGCTTTAGACTATTGTTCTGATTTGGAGTCTTGTAATGTTGTGCTATCCACTAAAATTGTGACTCTATAATTAGTTGTTATCATATTTATGTAAGTCATCACCGCGCTGTCTCTTTCTTTGTATAGGCGTTCTTCACAACTCGGCCGAGGTGTTTAATCGTGATGTCACAGTTTACTCCAACACGTTGCTAATTTTTTTTTTTTTTACAGAACTCGAGACTCGAACCACTGCGACCTCCAGGTTACAAGTCCGCCGCCTTATCGATCAAGCTACTGAGGTCGGTAATATAACAGAGAACCGCCTTTCCCACATGCATTAGGTACAAACATAAATTTATTATAAGAACATTGGTAGGGAAGAAGGCTTTAAGTCCCTCAAACCCTAATGCTAAAGACAAAAGACGGCATTTCATTCTCTGTCAGGCAAAAAAACAAATATTGACACAGCCTGTTATTACTGTGACAAGTCACTTATGTATGATTATTATTATTATTATTATTATTATTATTGTTATCATTATTATTGTTCTTTGGATAGATACAATTATAGTAAGAGGTGGCTTACGCATTGTGATTGTGGTTATTATTCTTAGGACATACCTAAGACTAGGTATGACCAGGCGCGGCCGGTGTGAAAACTTTTTGGGGGTGCTGCCACAAAAACTGGACTAAAATGGGATTCTCTATCTATTTTACTTCTCATATCATATCCTCGTCTTCTTCACGGTTTTTTACTCTGAAGACGGGTAGTATACCTTCCTACTATTACTTCCGAGAAATTTCTAATATTAGAAATCAGAAGTATTGTGTTTTTTTTTTTTTGTAATAATTTATCTTTGTCAAATAAATGGGAATGTGGTTTTAAAAAAAATTAAACAGTTTGAGGTTGTTTACCGTGCCAATCATATTATTTATGCATTAATAAGTCTAGAAATGTGTAATGATTTTCATTGTATACTAGCTAGGCATTGAGAAAATTCTTTTTGTTGGGGGTACTGAATGACTTACGTATGAATATTTACTGTCATCTTTATTATTATGAAAAGTCACTTAGTAAACATAGTAGAGGAAGGGTGCCAATAGCGGACACCAAGTTGGTATTTTCCAAAAACACTTGGAAAATATTAAAAAAAAAAAAAAAAGGTTCCTTTATTGACAAAAGAAAAACACATTGCTATTATGTTTTTATATCAGTTTGGTGTCGAGAGAAACTCGAAAAAAATGTAACAAACATAATACTGAGATTTTTGTACAGGGTGGTGAAATTCGCTGGAATCGAAAAGTGCTCCAAAATCTGGACCCCCATTCAACTCCTAAAGAGAACCCCAGAGCTTTATCAGTATTTCAATGTTGTTTAATTTTCTTTTGTATTATCTTGTTATTCTGTTATTTTTCTTATTCTGTTCTTCAAATTTGATAAAATAAGCACTGCTCCTTTTTTGGCACATATAGGGTCCATTTTATGATTCTACAGTTTTATTCACTAAAAGCCTATTTTTAAAATAGCAAAGAAAAATTAAAATCTTAAAATGGAAATAAAGCATTACAAAGACTTAAGATGGTAAAAAAAATTATATTACACTTCATGAAATTGAATTGATTGCATTGATGAAATTGGTTTTATTTAAATATTGTGACACATAGTTAAACCTAGATATGTCCTTATGGTTCTGTCATGTCCTTATGGTTCGACTTTACGCTTCTAGTTGCAACACCAGCTCAACTGGTACTGAAACTGCTAAAACCAAAGTAGATAGTCCCGTCGTTATGTAACCATGCAGTTAAAAGCGACGATAAACCCAAATTAAAATAAGAAAGTAGAAAAATGTTTATACTAAAAATTTCGTTTTCTCGAATATCTCCATCTTTATTATCTCACTAGCGGGCTGTCGCCCGCTTTGCGAGCCGAAGCATGGCTGTGAAAGCAAAAAATCCTTTTTCGCCAATGGCAGGTGTTGTAGTGGGAGTTTCGAAAAATCCCGTCTAATTGCACATCTAGACTATAAGACAAAGCTACCTACCATTCCAGCTCTCTAGGTATTACGGTTTGGGCTGTAGAGCGATGATCAGTCAGTCAGTGGTCAGTCAGTGACTTTGACATTTATATATTAAGATGAAAGAGTCCAAGGATCCAATTAAGGGGAGGGGACCCAATTTAGGATAGGGGTCCAATTTTGTCGAACTTCCTCTAACAGTATGAAGTCGTCTACGTATGAACTTATTACTGGTGGAAGTTCCTATGAGACTTTAGTTTAGAGGACGCAGTAAAGTGTGTCCCACTTTACATTGGAATGAAATTAGTGTAATGGGTAGCATTATTTTACTAGTTATCATAGGGTGGCGTCATCGTGAACGACGGTAGCCAGTATGCAGTTTTCTACTTAATAGTAATAGTGTTATCATATTTGTGTTAATCACTTTTTTTTTTTTCTTTTTTTTTAAGTGGGGTTTAACGTCGCTTTCAACTGCCATGGTCATATCACGAGGGGGTTTTACCCTCCATTCGCAGGAAACTCACAAACCTGCTACTCACATTGACCTCACCCAGCCTGAGTGGGGCCGGGAAAAGCCAGCGTCACGAGAATTAGAATTTGAATGGTCACCCATCCAAGTCTTAACCTCGCTGGATGTCGCTTAACTTCGGTGTTCTGAAGGGAACCGGTGTATTCAACATGCCATCGACGCTGGCTTTAATCACTTTCGTGATGTCACAACTACTCAAACTCGCTTTACTAAATCTACGCTGAAACCGGGACTTGAATCACCGACCTCCAGGTTACAAGTCCGCCGCCTCATCGATCAAGCTACTGAGGTCGAGCAGTCTTCTACTTATGAACTTATTACTAGTAGAAGTTAGTGTCTATAAGACTTGAGAGGACGCACTAGAGTGTGTTCCACCAGGGCCGTATCCAGGATTTTCGTCAGGGGGGGCCCAAATAGTATAATAATAATAATAATCCAAGGTAGGGGGGGGCCGGTACGAGAGCCTGCGTTCAAGTGAAAATTTCGAGGGGGGGCCAAGCTCGAGGGGGAGGCCCGGGCCCCTGGGCCCCCCCTAAATACGCCCTGTGTTCCACCTCATAATGGAGTGCAATTAATGCGATGGACCGACATCAGTAGCTTGGTGTGAAATTGTAGGAGTTGTAGGACACATATGTTGAGAACCACTGTGGTAGACTTCACATGGAGCCCCCTCGAACTTTATTCTCATCCATTAGCTGTCTATTGCTCTCCCTTCTCTCTCTCACACACCTTGCCTCACACATTCCCCATCTCTTACTGTTCCATTAGCTCTGTACTCCTCCTGTCTCTCTCTCTCTCTCACACACACATATTTCCTTCCTTTCATTCTTTCTCCTTTCTCTATGTTTTCCTCTATCAATGTGTCTGTCTCTTATTCCCTTCATTTTCATTCTTTCTCCTATCTCTTTCTCTCTCTCTCTATCTCTCTTATTTCCTACCTTCACATTATTTCTCCTCCTTTTTTCTTTCTCTTTTCCTATCTTCATCTCTCTCTCTTTCTTCGTGTATCTTAGGTATGTCTTTCTTTATTTCTCTCTTTATCACATCTTTCGCTTTCTATCACTTCTACTTCTTTATCACATCATTTACATCTTTCTCTCTCAATTCCTTCCTTCTCTTTCTTTCTTTCTCTCTTTCTTTATCTCCTTCTTCTCCTCCTTTATCTCTGCTTCTTATTGTTTTCTCTGTGTTTGTAAATGTCTCAAACCCTCTTTATTCCTCTCTCTCCCTTTTTAAATCTCTCTCTCTCTCTTCCTCCTTTCCTCTTTCTCTCTCTCTCTCTTTCCCCTTTCCTCTTTCTCTCTCTCTCTATCTCTTTCCTCTTCCTCTCTCTCTTTCTCTCTATTATTCGTCCATTCTATTTTTAATGCTCAAGACTTTCTACAAGTCCTTGTCCTTTGTCTACTGTATTAGGAAAATGAAATTATTGTGTGTGAGTTTGTGTGTATGTGTGTTTTTTGTGTGTGTCTGCGAGAGAGAGAGAGGGAGATAGAGAGCGAGAGGGAGATAGAGAGAGAGAGAGAAAGAGAAAGAGAGAGAAAGAGACAGTCAGAAAGTGTAAGATAGTCTCTCTCTCGCTCTCTAAGGAACTGTGGAAATTTTCGTTGCTTTCACGAAAAAAAAAAAAAATATCGACAGCAGGTACTTTTGAAAAAATGTATTTACGAAATACATCATAACATACATAGGTGATGGATTCAGTGCATTAACTGACCAATGTACATTAGGATAACATGGGTTAGGTTATTGTAAGTAGGATGTAGCTGGTAGGTACGATTCCCAGCGAATAGAGATTAAAACCCCCGTCCTGACTATAAATCAACAATAGATGTAAATCGGTCGCAAAAAATTTAATGTACTTTTCTTTCCGACCTCAGTAGCTTCATCGATAAGGCGGTGCACTTGTAACCTGGAGGTCGGTGGTTCAAGTCCCGGTTTCAGCGTAGATTTACTAAAGCGAGTTTGAGTAGTTGTGACATCACGAAAGTGATGAACACAAATTTTAATATGGTAACTTTTAAAATAATATATATAAAAAATAAAATAATATAAAATAATACAGTTTATTTAAAATACAAACGATGCTGCCTAACTTTTGTCAGGTTGCTATAACACAGCATAATCATCAATACTTTCGTACATTTTTTTTTTTGATACTTATATTCTTCTTTAGCTTTCTTCTATTTAGTTGGTTTTCTTCTTTCTTCCTATGCTTTGTAAATATGATAGTGAATTATTTTTGAACTGTCAGATATTATTTTTTGGGATATTTCCTTCAAAATTGAACAGTCGATACAGAATGTTTGAAAGAATTTGACAAACATTCTTGGAAATAACTCCTCTACTGCCAAACCATAATCCAATTACTTCGAAGTTTCTTTCTCCATATGATTGTTTAAATTTGTCTACAAGTGATGGAATGCAGCTTTCATAAATTTTTTGTTTCTCTTCATGCACAAGATCACCTTGGTTTTCAATATTTCGCTCAAATCTTATTGTTGGGTCAATAATAAATGCTTTGTTTGTTTTCTTTTCAAAAGCCACAATATCACAAAACCTGTTGGAACCGGTCTTATCTGTCGCATATACCTCTTCATAACAATCATATCCTTTCTTTTTAAGTTCTTCTGTAATTCTGTTTTTCACTTTGTTATGTCTTGCGATGACCATGGTGTTGTTGTGAGGACAGCTGCCCAGTACATGACTTAGTGTTTCCTTCTCTTTCCCGCAATGGCGGCAAAGGTTGGACGAGCTGTTCTCAATGATAACTCCAGGGACTCCAGCAAGATTAGCGTAGTGTACATTCATTTTTATTGATTGAACCCATTCGGATGAGGAAAGGTGTTTTTTATCAAATACAAACGTATTAGCAGGGGTGTAGTTGGTGAAGTGGCAAACACCAACCCCTTGATACGGTTTCTTTGACCACTCTTCAAAGGACTTGAATCTTAGTTCATTTCTTAAAACTGATGAGTTTTTTTCCCGTTACTCCTAATTTTTCTATGCAGTTATTCATTTCTTCACTGGCATTGAAACATATATCTACAAGATCATCGTTTAAATTCTGCAGCTTCAGAGCAATGGCAAAATGTTGAAGGTAGACTTCCCATCGACAATGCACAATACCTAAGCCTCGTAGTTTGCGGGGGGAATAGAACATTGCAGAATTAGTGTGGGCTGGAAGACCGATGATTGATTTGACGGAACTTCTAATTATAGTATCAAGTCCATCAACTATCTCAGATGAGATTTTATTTAGAGGAGCAGCCTGAAGTGGATATGTCAGAGTGGGGAAGATGTATTGATTGATTATATGTACTTTTTCATGGTGAAGTTCGGGTAAACATCTAGTTTTAAAACATTATACCTCTATTAGGTATGTATAAAATTCCAATTTTTCAGCTTTCGTTATAGGTATTGGGGGAAAAAAATCTATGCGATTAGTTTAAGCGCGCGGAAAATTACTCCCGTCTGTCCCAGTAAATCACATTCTATCATGATACAGATGCATTCATAATATGATTCATGTTGTTCCCACTAGAACAATATGAGTGAAAATGGAACGCCAGATATCAGTAGTGGGAAATATTAACTATAGTTCCCACTAGAACACATTGCATCACATTCTATCATGATACAGATGCATTCATAATAATATGATTCATGTGGGTCCCACTAGAACAATATGAGTGAAAATGAAACGCCAGATATGAGGTTAGGGGTGTACTGAGAAATATTAACTATAGTTCCCACTAGAACACATTGTATCACGAATCACGAAACAGATGACTTCATAATTATATATGATTCATGTAGGTCCCACTAGAACAATATGAGTGAAAATGAAACGCCAGATATCAGGTCGGGGGTTGTTACTGGGAAATATTAACTATAGTTCCCACTAGAACACATTGTATCACGAATCATGATACAGCTGCATTCATAATATGATTCATAGTAATAATAATAAGTATAAGTAGTGCTATATTTAGACTTTCAGCACAAGACAGGTAGTCCCATTATGCCAACAGATTATCAAAGCACCACTTTATTTATTTGAGTATAGATACAATGTAAATAAAATAAAAATTAGAGGGTAAGGATGATAGAAAGAATAATAACACATTTTAGTGGAAGGTAACCACCAGGCGAGGTTAATGCTCAAGGCATTTTATACCATCTAACCATGAGAATCTTATTATTAAGTGGTCACAAACTCAAATTAATGAGGAAAAAAACATGCACTGTGTGGGATTCGAATCAACGGATCTTTTCGCTACCTGGATTACTAGACTAGTCTGTTAACCACAGCAAATCTTTACACAAAAAAACCACAACAAGAAGATTTGTTGAAATTCCTACTAGAGGGGGTCTTAAGAGTAAAACAGGATTAAATTAGTCAAATCTAATTAGATTAATGTAATCCTGTTCCATAATTCAGTGACCCGCATTATGAAACATAAATGACATTGAAACTACTACGACACCTACCGACCTCAGTAGCTTGATCAATAAGGCGGCGGACTTTTAACCAGGGAGGTCGGTAGTTCAAGGCCCGGTTTCAGCGTAGATTTAGTAAAGCGAGATTGAGTAGTTGTGATATCACGAAAGTGATTAACACAAATATGATAACTAACTTAACTACTACGATTTTTTTTTTTTTTTTAACCCTCGAAAGGCCTGAATTATTTTTGACTCGTACTTTTCATCCAAAGTTCAGAACATGACTGGGGCTGGAAAATTAATCTGATTAACATTGAGTTCCTACGAGAGATAGAGAAGTACACTATAATTCTCATTCATATTATTGTTTAATTTTGTCACAACATGTTTCCTCACACACTCTATTAAAAAATGACCGTTGCTGTGACCATATAATGGTCACGCTAGGCCATGGAGGGTTATCGGCAAATGTAATATAAGAATTTATATTCCTGTTGAAAAATTAAAAAAAAAAAAAAAAAAAAATGTGGCACAAAGGGTTAACTTTAAAATATTATGCCACACTTATTGTTCATTTTT
>CM044966.1:13549838-13632369 GCA_024516035.1 Bactericera cockerelli
AAGTGCAATATACGTTAGTGCGGCTAAAATACCTTCCATTCGATTCAGGGTTTCAAACTATCTATGTCCGGATTCAATTTCCGCCGCAATAACAAATGGAGCCTCTCAAAATATCTGAACGGATTAAAATTTTAAAAAATGCTAAAACACGTGTACCATTCTATAGCAAGGGAAACCTTTTCTACTAGGTATTGGTTTTTATCATTACCAGGGGCGGCCCCAGGGGTTCAACTTTGAAATCTTAAAAGGAACCACTATATTTAAAAGACATTTCCAAAAAGTAGTTGACATTAAAAGTATTTTAAGACAAGTTTTAGATTTCTAATCAAAACAGGGCCGGAAAGAACGTACTCGTATGAATGTTTTATTTCACAAGTTTCAGTAATTTTTTATAAGAAGTTAATTGTATATTTGAAAAAAATTTTTTAAATAGATATGAATTTTTTGATTTGAAATAAAGAAATTTACCAGGGGATGTGTCAAGGGTCAACTTTTTTCAATAATGTAAAAACCATCCTTTTTTTGTGTTAAATATATGCAATGATTCATGTTGAATTTAAAATAAAACAGGGCCGGATTCACTTCAAATGAATGTGAAAATTCTGAAACCCACGTACAGTACTAATGTTTGGCCCTGTTTTCAAGGGTATTAAAGTTAGATTAAGCATAAGCAACAACACTTATTTAGCACAGATTATAATAAAAAAAAGGAATAGTTTTTACACAGTTTAAAAAATGACCCCTTGACAGCTCCCCTGGTAAACCTAATGCTATCAAAAAAGTCATGAAAATTTAATTTTTTCAATGAGAAAGACATTAACATTTTTTACAAAAATACAATTAATTTCTTTTATAAACTTACTGAAACCTGTGAAATGAAATGTACGATATCTCCGACCGTGTTATGATTAAAAATCTCAAACTTGTCTTAATATAATTTTAATGTCAACTTCTTTTCAAAAATGTATTTCAAATAGGGATATTTCATTTAAGATTCCAAAGTTGACTCCCTTGGGGCCACCCCTGGTAATGATAAAAAAATCAGAACCTAATAGATAAAATTTCCCCTCGATATAATGGTACAGGTTTTTTTTAGCATTTTTTAAAATTTTAATCCGTTCTCTAGATATTTCGAGTGGCTCCTTTTTTCTGGCGGACCCTGTATGAAAAAGTAATAATCCCTAAAAAAAATACCTCTTCGCGGTATAAAAATTACCCGCCCAGTCCTCAGCCCAAAAATATCCTGAAATAATGTTTGGGATCCGCTTCATGTTTACTATCCTCTCATGTACTATCGTTTATTATCTACTCGACATACCTACACTTAGAGCTATCTTATAGAGATATGTTAGTATTAATCAAGTAGTTAGTATTTTCACACGTTTTTGTATGTTTTCAAAAGGAAATAATATAGAGACATTTAGGATAGAACATTTGAAGTTTGTATTAGAAATACCCTCAGGCACCTTCTGACAAGAAAGGTGTCTTCTTATGCATACACACACAATCACACCAGTGCATTATCGCCCTACGTTGTACGTAAAAGTATTTTAGTCTGTTCGTACATGTATGTCTATCTAAATGTCTGCCTGTATGTCTGTACGTATGTGTCTCTTCTAGGCGCGGCCGGTGGGGAAATGTTTTGGGGGTACTACATAAGCATACCGGACTAAAGAATTTCTTTCCGTATCTAAAAAAATTTAAGTTTGTTTACCATGCTCTTTATAATAATTATGCATTAATTATTCTAGAAATGTGTGATAATTTTTATTGTGAATTGTGTACGACTTGAGAAAATCCTCTTTTTCTATTTTCCGTCTGGGGGTGCTGGAGCTCCGCAGCTCCTTAGCACCGGCCGCGCCTGGTCTGCTCATAAGTATGTTTGTATGTCTGTCTGTTTGTCTATGTGTATGTCTACTCAGAGATAAATATGCTTCACTTTACAATTAAAATAACACCTCATAAAGTTATATCCATCAAATAATTATGTCTGCCTGTATGTCCGTCTTTTGTATATCAGGTCTGTCTGTCTGTTTATATGTTTTTTTGTACTTAATGATGAATGTGCTTGACTACGAGTAAAAGGGCGACTCATAAATTTATATACATCAAAGAATTATGTCTGTCGGTCTGTTTTTATGTATGATTTTACTCATTGATTAATTGTATTTTTCATTACAATTAAAATTACACCTCAATCGTCTATATCGGTAAAGTTCTCTGGAAAATATAAGATTTCTATTAATATTTGTACATCAATTAGCTGGTTTTTTTGGAATTATGGGGCTGAAGTGCCCATTTTGGGGCTATATAAGTGTACTCAAAGGCATACCTGCCACCAAAGACGAGAAAAACAAGATCAAATTCATACATCAAAATTGGCCCAGTGGTTTAGGCTGTAGCCCGGTCAAGATCGAATAAGAACATCAAGCCGCAGAAAGTGAAAAATGGTTTTTTTCACCATTGATTATCTCCGGTTTAAATCAAGCGTTTTTGATGATTATCTTATAAATCTTCATTCGAAAGCTTGCTTCTTTTCAGTAAATAATTCATCCTTTCTAGTGTTTCAGTTTTCATTCATCCTTTGTAGTTATTCCGATACAGAGGCGTGAAATTGGCACTTTGTGCTGTGACGTATAATATCTCTTGGTGCGCTCTTCTTAATTTTTGACTTGGTGTTGCGGAACGCCATTGCGTTCTTTAATAATAATCATTATTACAGTTACTATACGCACAAATTATGCACTATTTATTCTTCTTATATGTCGCTTTTCACAAATTTATTGTATTCCATATGGCACTTTTTACATTTTACGTAAATCACTTTTACTTAAAACCCAAAAAATTGGGCGTTTTTCACATTCTGGTTTGGCAGGCTGAGGAATAGGAGTGGACTTTTCACATTTTGGCTAAACTATCTTTACTTAAAACCCGAAAAATCGGGCGTTTTTCACATTTTGGTTAGTAGGCTGAAGAACAAGAGTGGACAATTCACTTTTTGGCTAATACTTAAACAAAGAAAGATGGAGTTTTTCACGTTTTGGCGAATTCTTTTTCAACCTCTCAATTGTGAAAAGCGACACTATCTCAAAAACTAAAGGCATTTCGCAGTTAAAATTATCAGGAATATTTAAAGCAAACAGTTTCAAGTATTATATCCAAATTTGGTATAAATCGTACGTAGGACAACTGAGTAATGAAACTTTTTTTGAAAAAAACAACTTTTTATTTTTTCAAACCTCTCTCCTGAAAAATTTGATTTTGGCGCAATTCACATTTTGGCAAAAAGGTATCGATATGTACTGTAGTATGTACGAGTAGGTACTGTTCGTACAATACCAGGAGCATACATTAGGAGTGTATCAGAATTTCTGTCTTCAAGCCCCTATCTATGCATAATGTATGAACTGTTCCCTCTAGGTATTGGAATAAGGGTGGCTCAGAAACTGACGCGTCTGTCCCGGTAGCTCAGTGGTAAAGGCGGCACTGTGTGAATCCAGAGATTCCAGAGTTCGTGGGTTCGAAACCCAGCCGGGACATGACAAGTAATCTGTTATCCTCCCTTTTGGGATTTTTACCACATAATAATACGTCTTGGGCTTACTGCTGACATAATGGGACTGGCATAATATTATTATTATTATGCATAAATTCAAAACCAGAACGGCCTCCATGTTTTTAAGACGCTGGACGTTGCTTAACTTCAGTGATCAGATGAGAACTGATGTATTTATTTCTGCCTTTACGATTATCCGTAAAAAAATTTAGATTCGACTTATTTATTAAATTTTCAAATGCACCCTGTATATTTTTGATTAAGTATAGAATATGTACAATACAAACTTACTCAAATTTCTCTGTAATGTATTCGAGTCAGCTGAGATTAAAAATCAAATTTGGGGTGTGTGTGTGTGTGTGTGTGTACTGTGTGTGTGTGTGTGTGTGTGTGTGTGGGCATGAGAGAGAGAGAGAGAGTTTATTCATAAAAAAGTTTAGGAATTATCATGCAATAAGAATATGTATGATATAGATACATAAAATTAAAAAGTAGAAGAAATTGAAATAAAACCTAAATGGCGTACCAAAAATGAGGTTTAAAGGAATTTATCTACTTGGTTTTATACATAATGATAAAAAAAAAATTAAACCAAATATGTAAAAAGAAAGAAAAAAAAATAAGTAGGTAATTCATAACAAATGTAATACATAATTAAATATGCAAATGAAAAAAAAATTAAGTAATACATATTAATGATAAAAAAATAAATCAAATATGTAAATGAAAAAAAAAAAATACTAATACATAATGATAAATAATTAAATCAAATATGTAAATGAAAAAACATAGTAGGTAATACATAATGATAAAAAAATCAAATATGTATATGAAAAAATAATTAAGAAATTTAAAAGAGGGTATAAATATAGTGCATGGAAACAACAACGAAAAATAAGATTGAAAAAAAAGTTTTGCTTTCCTTGTGTTTTCCAAAAAGGAAGAGACAATATACCGATCAGGTACCTAAATATGACATGTGACACAATGTATTCGTAGAGATAATGGTAAAAAAGATAATATCAATAAATAAATACTGTCATCAATAAATAATATCAAAAATTGAATTTTCATGCAATAAACAAATGGACACCAAAAAGTAAAATGGACATAGAGAATATACAAATAAAAGAGCAAAAAAAAAAAATGGAAAGATTTTTGTGCTTACCAAAAGGAAAGAGAGAGAGTTGTGTAGTGGATGGTGCTGCAGTGCTTGGTGGATGAGAAACTGAGAGAGCAAGGAGATGAAGAGAAAGCCAAACAAAAGAGAGAGACGGAGAATCAAAAAGAGAGAAAAGAATAGGTACACACACAAGAAATGATAGTTGTCTCATATGGTGGAAAAAATGGTGTATGAAAAAATACATCATTTAGCCAAAAAAAGGGGATTTTTTGCTAAAACAATTTAAAAACTTAAATGAATAACAAGCAAATTAATGATATACTCACCGGCAAAATTAACCGGACACTTGTTGTTTTTCCATTCGACTCCATGGTTAATTAATAGTTAAAAATTTCAAGGTATTTGATAGAAAACCATGGAAAACCATGGAGTATGGAGATTAATACTGAACAGGAGGTATACTATGTTCATCTTTTCCAGTAACTAAGTTTTATTCATTTTTTTTAATCATACGCTTTGTTTTCTATCAAGAAAAAAATGGCCGAGTAAGTTAAAAATGTTTCTTCTGTTCAGTATGAATCACTATTCTGTTACTTTTCTATCAAAACAAAAATACCTAGAAAATTTTAACCACAAAAAAAATACATGTCAAATTTAGTCCATCAGGAAATGCATTGAGTCAAATGGAAAAACAACTAGTGTCCGCTTAATTTTGCCGGTGAGTGTATATTTAAAAACATGTGAATATCAATGGTCAAAAAAGTATTTTTTCAAGGTCAGCCTTTTCATACACTATTTTTTGTAACACCCGGTATATTGAGGTTAAAAAATTACACACAGCGGGACATTGACAAAAGCAAGTAATCTAAATAATACGAGATATCCGAGCTTTCATTATTATTAATAAATAATAATAAAAGCCAAACTACGACAAACTTTCCCAGTTCATACATACATAGATGTAATAATAATAATATCGCCTTATTTATAATAACAATACAGCCCGATTAGTACTATTGAGCCCCATTATTCCAGCAGCAAACCCAAGACGTATTATTATGCCGTAAAAATTCCAGATGGAAGGAAATCTTGTCTTGTCCCGGCTGGGTTTCACACCCGCGACCTGTGGAATCTCAGGATACACAAGATGCCGCCTTTACCGCTGAGCTACCGGGACAAACATTTTCTTGCGTCCATTTTCTTTTCATCTGTTGATTATTTGATTAATCAACCAATCAGAGGGCACGTTATATTAGTGAACACTAGTTGTTGACGGTTTCAAAACTAATACTGCAATAAAAATTCGACAAAAAAGCAACAGATTCATAACTCAAATTTCCCATTAGGCTTAACGGACCACCAATTAAACTCGTTTGAGCTTATCTATTCAATAATAAAAAAATATTTAGCAAAAAAAAACAGCTGTGGATCTTGGTAGTAAAGAAAAACATTGATAATAATGTATATTCAAAGGGTATAGCAAAACTTGGTATTTTCCAATAAAGAAAAAACAGTTTCCTTATTATAAATGAAAGTTCTGGAAGAGAACCACTTGTCAAAATCAGGAACCTACACGTCCTTACAATGGTTTATCGTACATAAAAATATGTGGTTCAGGACGAGCCAACATTGAAATAAAGAAGACTGGAGACCATCATCCCCCCCTCCAGCTGTAGCCAAGCTGGCCACAGCAACAGGAACCTATAACTAGAATCAATATTATAATAACAGTATCAACACACGTTTGTAAATTGTTGAAAAGTGTCTAGTTTTATTATTGAAATAACAAGATAGTGTTTTTTGGCATCAATGTAAGAGACAAATCGAGCCGTTGGGTTGAAAAACCGGTTCCAAATTCTTCTGTTGATCAATTTTCGTTCAAGATTCAACAATCAAGATCAAATAAAACGAAAAAAATTATCAACAAAAACCAAATTCGTCAGTCAATATCCTTCGCATTGATGAAAAATCCAATAGATTCATTCACTGTCTCTTTCACATCGTACTTGAAAAATTTCATAGACCAAAAAAATATATCTGCTCCACTTTACATAATATGTTTTTGGGAGTGTTTGTCGATCCTTCTGAAGAGTTATAAAATTGTTACTAAGAGGTCATTGCGTAAGTAGCATGATTTTTAAAAAGGTCATTATTGTGATCATAAGGATTGTTCTACAAGTTTTACCTATCTCAATTTTACCTATTCTGGGGAAAATCATGGAAAAAATCGTGTCCGACCAAATTACACAGTACATAACTTTTTTTAACATCCTTTCGCCCTCACAATTCGGGTTTAGAAAAAATCTATCAACCACAGACGCTGTAAATTTTTTCAATAGATTTATCTCTAACAGCTTTAACAATAACACGTTTATCTATGCTAATCTGTGCGATCTTTCCCGGGCATTTGAAACCCTTAACCACAACATATTATTACAAAAACTGGCCCACTATAATTTCAACAACACCAGTACTCAATTTATAAAATCCTACCTTCAAGACAGGGTTCATATTGTCAAGCTTGGCGAAAGACTTTCTGCTCCGCGAAGGGTTAATTTGGGAATAGCGACCGGTTCAATTTTAGGACCGCTGATTTTTCTCCTTTATATCAATGACCTACCTAGTAATCTTCCGGTCTATGGAAGGTCAACCATCTTTGCGGATGACTCCACCCTATTCGTGGAAGATAAAAATGAGGGCGAGGCCATCAGAAAGGGGGAAATAGCACTGGCGCGGGCGCAGGTGTGGTTTGGCTCTAACAGACTGCATCTAAATCGGGACAAAACCCAGGCTATCATGATCAGCCTTAAAAAAATAACTATACCTAATAACCCATCGTCTGTCAAGTTATTGGGGTTCCATGTGGACCCTCACCTAAACTGGCATGCACACATCTGTCACGTCTCTGGCGTACTAAATAGCAGAGTTTTTCTAATTCGTCGATTGCAGAAAGAGGTGTCTCCCCCGGTATTAAAAAACGCATATTACGGTCTTATACACTCAATCCTCTCATATGGTGTACTACTGTGGGGACACACCTCTGCCTGTCAGCAACTCTTCACTATCCAAAAGTGTGTGATCCGCTTACTTAGCTATGCCAGGAGCCGTGACCATGCTAGACCACTCTTTAGAGGGCTCAGTATCTTGACACTCCCATCTCTATTTATTCTGAGGTCCTTACTGAATGTAAAACTTAATCTTTCCTCGCACCAAACCTCAGAAAGTTTTCATTCTTATAACACAAGAAACAAAAATAACCTGGTGCCTGTTCGTCATAGAGTAAACGCCGCGAGAAATGGAAGTAACTACCACGGCATCCAGTTTTTCAACAAGCTACCAACTTCCATCCGAGAATTACCTGACAAAGCTTTTAAAAAGCACCTGGAAGACTATCTAAAAGAGAAAGCATTTTACTCCTTCCATGAGTTTCTCGACTGTCCCGATTTAGATGCAGCATAAATTTTTGTGGTTGCTTATTAACTCTCGTCTTGTATCTAGTAGTAGTTTTTTCTATTCTATTATTTTTTTCTTTTTTTTAACTTAATTTATGTAACATCTACACTTTTACAAAATTACTGACATACATATACAATTATACATACATAATATATGCATACACACATTGGTACACACGCGCACACACACGCACACACACATGCACACAAACCCGCACGCACGCAACCACACACACACACGCACACGCACGCACACATATACATACACAGTTACACACGCATACACAACACACGTACACACAACTCACATTGATTTTATTTTATTTTATTTTAATTAATCTTAAGTATTATATTTTATGTTTGTAATGTGTTAACAATACCTACGTTGTGTTGAAATACAATAAAATCAAAAAAAAAAAAAAAAAAAAAAAAAAGTTTTCTTTCATCATTCTCGTTCTTCGTGTAGACGTTCGTCTTGTTAGAAACTTTATGAGATGTCCAGAGCTACATTCGTTCAAAATGAGGGTTCTCTAATTTTCTAAAAGATTGCATCAGAGTCTTTCGTCATTCTGGAGATCTTGTCAATTCGACTCTTTCTGTAGACGTTATAAATTCAAAGAGATCGTTCTCACGAAGGATTCTACAAGGTTCCATCAGAGTCTTTCCTTATTATGGAGATCTTGTCAAATTTGACCCCTTATGCAGACGCCGTTAGCAATTCCAAGAGATTTGTCGTGTATTGGTAGTCTAGTGGTTAACCCGCTAGTCTGGTAATCCAGGTAGCGTAGGGATCCGTTGCTTCAAATCTCACCCAGTGCATGAATTTATCCTCATTAATTTGAGTTTGTCACCACATAATGAGGGTTAGGTGGTAGAAAATGCTTTGAGCGCATTAACCTCGTGTGGTGGTTACCTTCCACTAAAGAGTGTTATTATTATCATTATAGATGCCCAGTTACTTTTATTATTCTGGAGTTCTTGTTGATTTGACTCTTCTTCCAGACGGTGTTGGAAAGTCCAAGCGATTATAGGGCAAATTTCATCTCAAGGCTAACGTTTTTTTTTCGGTCGGTAGCAATTCCATACAGGCATATGATGGTAGCTACTAATCATTTTGGTACTGAGTTCAATAATATGAAGCCAAGATACCGTGGGCGTCCCTTCCCTCTCGATTAGGTTTTTTTTTAAATAATAATAATAATAATAATAATATCGCCATATTTATATTGCCCGATTAAGACTATTAAAGTCCCATTATTCCAGCAGTAAGCCCAAGACATATTATTATGTGGTAAAAATCCCAAATAGGAGGATAACTTGTCATGTCCCGGCTGGGTTTCGATCCCACGACATCTGGACTCTCTGGATTCACAGAGTGCCGCCTTTACCACTGAGCTACCGGGACAGACTTTCTACAGGGTGGCATCGAAGTCTTTGAGTCCGTTAGGACAGTTGCACTGGGTGTCGTCTCCAAGGTCACCGCCGAACATGAGGAAGATCCACAGGTTGCCCTGGTTCAAGCTCACGGTGGCAATGTCCTCCTTGGAGTTTGTGATGGCGCATGCGTTATTATTATCATTATAGAAGCCCAGTTACTTCTATTATTCTGGAGATCTTGTCACTCCTCTTTCAGGCGGTGTTGGAAAGTCCAAGAGATGTCCAGCTACTTTTCTTATTCTGAAGCTCTTGTCAATCTGACTCTTCTTCCAGACGGTGTTGGAAAGTCCAAGAGATGTCCAGCTACTTTTCTTATTCTGAAGCTCTTGTCAATCAAGCTCGCCGGGAGGCGAGCGCTCGTCAAGTAGCGCCAGCCACCCGGCCTATATTAACACGAAACAGAGTTTATATGTATTTTGTTTTATTGTTTTCGCCCACTTCCCGCTAACTTTTATCAATTTTTATTTCAAATTCGTAATGAGACGCGAAAATAGATTGTGTTTCACGAAAGCGCGAGGTTCCTACGTACAGTTAAAGTCGTTTTCTGGCCACGCCGAAAATCTTGAATTTCATGAAAATATTCATACAGGTTTTTTTTTTCTTCAGACCAATTTTCTGTCAAGGGTACAGCAATGTGTGTTTGTCGTGGAAAGACGTAAGCTACGTTTTTGGATAGGGAATTTTTATTTCTGCATACCTTTTATAGTTTCAAGTATTTATTTTTTATAGGATAGGAGATATAGCCTTCTAAAATAAAACCGGAAAGTTGCACAGAGCCGCCCCTGGTTATCTTGGAGCTGCGATTCTGGTATTTTTCGAAAGGCCTTATCATAGTAAAAAATATAAAAATATAACCAAAGTATTACACTGGACCAAACTTGAGTTATAGCCTTTGAAAGGAATACTTATTTTGGAGCCCAGAACCGTCTATTGTTATCCTAGAGATGTATTTCTGGTGTTTTTAGAAAGGTCTAGTCAAAGGAAATGAGATCACTTAATTTCAGATGGTTGAAACAAGTAGAAAAGTCTTTAAAGCCCTCTAAAGGAATATCTATAATGAACCTTGGAGCCACGCCTAGTTATCTCAAGTTGATGACTGAAGGTTCTTTCTAAAGATCTAATTACGCAGAATTATACTACGATGTAAATAAATTTTTAGAAAAATCAGCGACAGTGTGAGACATAAAAAGAAAAAACTGAATTTAGATTTATGAGAGTAACAAAAAATCTTCGCCTCACATATAACTTAAAATATGGGTGGGGTATAATCGTCTTTGCTTCATCCAAGCTGCCAGCAGACCGTTTTTATCAGAACGGGAATAATAACGTTCTATAACTTCATTAAAAGATTTCAACATCAAGAGGTAAACTAGGTCTATATTATGAGAAGTGTATAAAATATTGGCCAGTAAGAGGAAAAATATTGATTAATGTAGATCAAAACAATGATAAATTATAATAAAATATTATGTATTGAGCAGTCTCTGTGGTCGTCGACTGGTGTAGGTAAAACACTAAGTTTGCAAGGTGACCTGGGTTCGAATCCCGGCTAGGTAGAATTTTTTTTTACTCTGTACTTTGGATGTCCGGTTTCCTCGTGAGAAAAAAAAACAGTAGTTGGTAGTTTGAGTCAACCTCCTATGACCGTTTAATTTCGAACGAAGTGAGTATGGTTTAACTCGATCAACATTGATTTGTCAAATGTCACAATCTAATTATCCATCTAACTATGTAGGTATGTAACATGATATAAGTTGCTTTTTTTGTCCAATCGAGCCGAAATTTTCAGGGTATATTCCATGGATATATGCTTGCTTATTAATTTATAATTATTAAATTTATATCTAGTATAATTTCTCACTTCTGTTTATATCTACCTACTGATTATGCTGAATTGACACCATGTTTAGTAACTCAAAGTTAGGCAAATATTTGGGTCAACATTTCTTAGAACCATAGTAAGAGGCAATTTCAGAACATACAATAATACGCGGCACTTTCATTTCCCTCTTTATTTTACCAAGATCGAATTTCCATCTACCTACCATGTACACAGGTACATAATATAAATAAAATTGTATTGTGAACAAAACCACGAAACAGAGTTGTCCGTTTTTCTGCAACAACCGGGATTCGAATTCGAAATGTCTAGACTACGGGCAGTAGATACAACTATTACGCTGGCCACTGACAGTCCAAATAAAGCATTTATTTGGATCAATACTTTTGTATTTTGAATCGTAAATTACATAGATCTCATTCAAAATTTACAAAAATGTACCATATACAGGGTGGTCGGGAATTTGTGAACCACTCGAATATCTGAAGAACGGCTTAAGATAACGAAAAAATCTAAAAGGTTTTTTTCAACGCATTAAATGGTGAGTATTTTGGCGTAGTAAAAATTTGCAAAAAAATTCGCAAAGTTGCAAATTTTGGCACCAACCTTTGATTTTTAAATGAGAACCCCCAATTTTTATTTCATTTTTGAAATCAGCGTTAAATTTTACTTTTTAACTCATATTCACACATCAGTTATCATTTCGCAAATTCCGCGAACATTCGCGAATTTAGCGCGAACGCGCTTGCAGTCACTTTGAACACCGAAGTGTAGCATATCAAATCACATTAGAATTTCGCAAGAAGACCTGTAGTGACTTTATTTTATTGAAAATTCTTGCAAATTCAAAAAAATCCACAAACTAACAATCAGGTAGGTACTATGTACCTACAAAAAGGTACCTACCTAGGTTTACCTGAATGATGTTATGCCTTACCACTTACCATGTTATGCCTTCAAATACCCCGTTTAGCTACCTGGGGTACACACAGAATCAATACACTCAAGTACATGTTGTTATGATAGAGAACGTACAGTAATAGCCGAAGTGACGAGATCCATGGTTCGATGTAGGGTGTCCATGGTTCGATTCCCTTCAGATCGCATATTTTTTCATCCATTTTTGAAAGTAAGCCGGTATTGGAATTATTGTTACTGGACATTACGATTTGTGTAAGTGAAATAGAAAATGCACTTACACAAATCGTTTCAGAGTGCAAATTTTAAATGAATAAGTTCACCACACGTCTTTGAATTTTCGATAAAATAAGATAGGAGTCCGAGTTGAGTTGTCCGAGTACGTGGACGTGTGTACATACTCATTTGTACATAAAGTATAATACTATTGTTTTTACCAGTGTTCTATATAATTTACAAAATAAATTTAGTAAAAAAAAAAATACATAATCTTTAGTACTAACGTTTTGACATTTCCTTATTTTGACATAAATAAATAAATTATTTTATTCAATTTTTTTTTTCAAATAATTCGCGAAACAAATTTTCACTGTCTACGAAATAGTGTGACGTCATTGAAATTGTTTACATTAAAACTGTAGTTATCCACATTCATCGTGTGTTAGTGTTTACAGTTCAGGCGAGTATTTAATATTGCTGCCTGACCTTGATACTGCTTGCATTCTCTACTTGAGAATCTCAAGTCAGCAACCACACCTAACACTACTTTGATCCTGAATATACTGGGTATCTTCTTTCACTATGGAAACAAGTACACCAAAGAAAACAGGAGAAAGTGAGGTGATCAAACTCACATACAATGGTAATACCTACATTTACTCGAATCCCTTAGCAAACGGGAACTCCATTGTGAAATGTATCGTAGACAATTGCAAAGGTACAGCCGTAGCCAAAAAGTCAAAGGATAAATTATACAAAATACTAGCCTCAAAAAATGATCATACGGATCCCAAGTGCATTTCAAAAGAAGCAAACAAAGAAAAAGCTGATCTTTACAAAACAGCAATTGATAACAAAGACCAAAGTGAACTAAATTCAACTGCTGAAATTGAGACTATCAGACACGAAAGAAACCTAATGATTGCGAATATAGCCAAGCAAAAAGAAGAGATATCGCTGCTAAAACAACTTCTTGAACAAAAAAATACCCTCATAGAGCAGTTGCAAACTTCTTTAGAAACAACCAAAGCTGGCTGGGACACCGACAAAACTGAATTGCAGAATTTAAAAACAAAAATAAGAACTAGTGAAAATTCTCATTTATTGGAGAAGTCAGGATTCAAAAAAGTAACTTTTATGCCTTCCACAGCAGCATCAACTAGTTCTAATAATAATAACAATGGAACACTAAATCAAGATAAATCTGAACACCCAATCACATCTCCAACTAAAAACGACTCTAGCTCTGGAATTAACAAGAGTGACAACAAACAACATGTACTTTTAATTGGAGACGATCATGTAAAGGACCTTGCTTTTAAATCGGCGAATTTCCGGTGTCCAGAAGGATTTTCATTTAGTACTTACCATATCTCTGGTAAGAATATGAACTTTATTGTAAACGCGATACAGCCTGAGAAAATAAAAACAGCATCAATCATATGCTTAATGGCAGGAATGCATGATATTTATAACACCCCTTGGAAGAACATAGAAATATCATTGAAAAAGTTGCAGGAGAAATGCCATAACAAAAAAGTTGTAATTGTACTTGTACCGCCAAGATACGACAGAGATAACGCCAACTATCAGGTCGTTAACTTCAATGAAAAATTGAAGAACTTCATCAAAAATATGCAAAACATTTCTTACCTTGAAACCCATAGCTTCATACAAAGAAGACATATGGGAAAGGACCATATTCAATTAAACAAAACCGGAAAGTTTGTACTAACCATTAAAATAACGCAACATGTCCAAAATCCTAACTATGGAATGAAGAAAGTGCCTTTTAAGGCAATGAAAACAAAACAAACATCAGGTGCGTCAACAGGAAAGCACTGGGTACCCCCGCGATATACAAGACTTCTATCAGACTTCGTACCGAAGAATTATACGTCATCTGTGTTATCGTCAAACCGCATATCAAGAAAACCTCAGTTTTCAACTGTACACCAAACGCAGTCTCGAACTCAACAGCATATGACGTCATCGCACCATGCGAGGGAGAATTATCCACCATTGCCGATACCTACTCATCAAAGGACACAACTGCTACCGCCAGTAGTCAATACACCTCGTAATCACGGCATTCCAGTTGAAGTGCGGAGATGCAGATGCAACTCAGCAACTCAAAGAAACCCCCGTATGTCACGAGTCACGGCAAGTAATGTTCCATCTATCCGGTCATATGGACAGTTCAATGCTCCGGACTCGTCACATGGACGATTTTTCTTAAATGATAATGACATCAGCTCGTACTATGTAACCCATTCTAGTCACTTTTTTGACGATCAGGTCAAAAATTTTCGACTTGTAATGACAACTCTTGTCTAGATGAGAGGATAAACCTGTACAGTGTAAATAGTTCAAACATAGATATAAGCAATACTATTAGTAATAGTATTTTACCAGTGACACAATCTGAGATGTTAAATCCCGAGTCAGCTAGTCATGACTCAGGATTACATCAGCAGAATTATTGCAATGTGAAAAATACTCCTGACAATGCAAATCATGTGTCCCCTACAAATGATTTCAATTTCAAGCTCATTCAAAATAACTCAGAGCCTCATAGCATAAACAATACTTCTCAGCCAGGACTCAAGGTCGACCTTAATACTAGTACTAGAATCTCTGGTGATACCATACGTTTGTTGTATCAGAATGTTCGTGGCCTTAAAACAAAAACAGATCAAATTTATCAAAACATATTGAGTGAAGATTTTGATCTTATAGCTATCACAGAATCGTGGTTATCACCAGATATTCATAATAATGAGATTTTTGACCCTAGATATAATGTATTTCGCCAGGACAGAGATCCCGTCAAATCTAATAAGAAACGAGGGGGTGGATTGATTTTTGCTTCCAAATCGTATCACTTTCTCACGACTAGAATAACAAAATGGGACATCTCTGATGAACAATGTGAGACAATGTGGCTCAAAACTTCATACAGGGGAGACTCTTTTTATCTAGCCTTAGTTTACTTTATTCCACCTGTAACAAGTTCCACCATAGAAAACTTTGTGAACTCCATGATAAATATCACTGATATACAAGGTCATAAAATAATAATTCTAGGTGACTTTAACATGCCTGATTTTATTGTACAATACGAAAAAGTTACACCTGATAATAATACTTCAATCTTTATAAGGCTTTTAAGTTACTTTAATCTTAGCCATAGAAATACCGTAAAAAACTTTTATGATAAAATTTTAGACCAATGCTTCGATAATTTTGACTCACATTACACTTCTAACTTGCAAAACAAAACTGGTATTATTCAAATAACTCGTGGTAACCCCCTCGTAAAAGAGGATAAACATCATCCAGCCCTAGAATTAATACTAGGATATAAGAAAATTAGCCAAGAAAAACCTGATCAATATTTAATGACTAAATTTAATTTTCATAAAGCCAATTTACCTATGTTAAAACTAGAATTAGAGAAAATACAATGGGATGATCTAAAATATCTTGATGATCCTAACAATATTCTTGACCAGATATACACAAGACTGAATAAAGTTTTTAAAGACCACATTCCTCTCACTTCTATACCCAAAATACATAAATTTCCATTATGGTGGTCTCACACAACTAAAAGAAATTTTAACCGCAAAGAACGGTTACGTAAAACAAAAAATAAAAATATCGAACAATCAAACAAATACTCAGAACTGAGACGTACAGTAAAGAAGCAAATTAAAACTGATTATAAAACCTTCATCCAAAACTCTGTAAAACAGCTTAAAACAGATAGTAAATATTTTTGGAAATTCATTAAACAAAAAAAAGAGCCTGGAAAATTAAAACAATATAAATATAAAGATAAAATAATCTCTTCTCCTAAAGAGATTTCACAAGCTTTCGCTGAACATCTTCAGACATCTTTTGCTCCTGACTCATGCACTTATAATATCTTTAACCTTCCACCTAGTATCTCGAGTGACTTTTTCTCTTTGCCAAAGGTTAGAGAGTCCGATATTTTGTTTCAAATCAATCAAATTGAATATAAAAAACCAGCAGGCCCAGACGGAATTCTACCCGGGTTTATCAAAAAAATTCCAAATGGATTCGTACGACCTCTTATGATTCTTTTTAACCGCTCATTAGATAAATCTGTCTTTCCATCCAAACTAAAAGAAGCTGTCGTCACTCCTATTCCTAAAAAAAGTTCCGATAAAATAGAGGACCAGCGTCCTATTTCAAATATTAATGCTTTCGCTAAAATCTTCGAAGGAATAATTTATGATACCTTATCAGTTTTCATATTCAATCATGTAAGCATTCATCAACACGGGTTCATTAAAGCACGTTCTACTGTTACAAACTTGGTAGAGTTTTCTCACTTTATAGCTGAAAATATTGAACGTAAACAAATCGACGTACTATATACCGACGTTGAAAAAGCATTTGACCGACTTAATCATGATGCCATACTCAGAAAAATGAATACTCTAGGTTTTTCCAGACCATCTTTATCTTTCTTCACATCATACCTAAGAGACCGCAAACTAAAAATCGGAGAAGTTACAATCACACCTAACTCTGGAGTAGCTCAGGGGTCAAAAATATCTAGCCTTTTATTTATAATGACGTATGACGATATTAGAAATCATATTAAATATTCTCACTACAGCCTTTATGCTGACGACTTCAAAATTTACAAAGCTATTAACTCGCCTGAAGACTGCTACCTTCTTCAACGTGACATAGATGCTGTATCTGATTGGCTAACAACAATTGGATTAAATTTCCATCCACTTAAGTGTAAACAAATTTCTTATAGTACTAAAGAAAAACGCATCGCAAGCACATACACCATAAATAATCAACCCGTGGAAACTACAAAATCTTTCAAAGACCTTGGTGTGTTATACCAATCAAACTTCTCCTTCATACCACATATAGAACAAATTGCAACCACGGCCTACAGAAACTTGGGTATGATTATTCGATATTGCAAACAAATCGATGATATTGATGCTATTCGAGTTCTGTATTTATCTTTAGTTCGATCAAAAGTTGAATACGCCTCACTGATATGGTCTCCTAGTCAAAAAAATCATTCAAAAACAATCGAAAATATACAAGCTAAATTTGCTAGATATCTATTCAAAAAAGTAAATAATTTTTATCCGACATATCCAGAGCAAATCTCTTACTCGCTTCTTATTGAAAACCTTGACCTGCTTAAGCTGGAAGATCGAAGAGAACTAGAAAAAATGAAATTTCTTTACAAAATAATAAATAATAACATTGACGCACCACAAATTCTTTCAAAGATCTCCTTCAAAGTTCCTCGACCAGGCCTGAGACAAAGAAACTTATTCTTTGACATACAAAACAATATTTCACCAAAATCCCCCATCACATCGTCCATGAAGACATTCAATAACTTGGACATAAAACCTGATTTTTCGTTAAACTACAACGATTTCACAGATTTTCTGAACCCTCAATAGCAGAGCCTAATTCAAAAATGAAATATTCGTTAATACATTTTAAGTAGGTACATAGAATTTATCAATCTATTCATATTTACCTTTATGTACTTAATTATAAGAATTAGTTCTATGAAAATTATTATCCTATTGTATCGATTAACGAATCCTATATGTATATTTATGCTAGTATTGTTACATTTAATTCCTTTATTATATGTAATGTTGCATATCTTAATAAAAAAAAAAAAAAAAAAAAAAAAAAAAAAAAAAGATCACTACAGGTCTTCTTGCGAAATTCTAATGTGATTTGATATGCTACACTTCGGTGTTCAAAGTGACTGCAAGCGTTCGCGCTAAATTCGCGATTGTTCGCGGAATTTGCGAAATGAAAACTAATGTGTGAATATGAGTTAAAAAGTAAAATTTAACGCTGATTTCAAAAATGAAATAAAAATTGGGGGTTCTCATTTAAAAATCAAAGGTTGGTGCCAAAGTTTGCAACTTTTCGAATTTTTTTGCAAATTTTGAGTACGCCAAAATACTCACCAGTTAATTCGTTGAAAAAAACCTTTTAGATTTTTTCGTTATCTTAAGCCGTTCTTCAGATATTCGAGTGGTTCACAAATTCCCGACCACCCTGTATATAAATATAAATAAAAAAAACACTGCCAATTATGGACACAATTATTCCTCGTGATGAGCCAGCGTCGATGGCATGTTGAATACACCGGTTCCCTTCAGAACACCGAAGTTAAGCGACATCTAGCGAGGTTAAGACTTGGATGGGTGACCATTCAAATTCTAATTCTCGTGACGCTGGCTTTTCCCGGCCCCACTCAGGCTGGGTGAGGTCAATGTGAGTAGCAGGTTTGTGAGTTTCCTGCGAATGGAGGGTAAAACCCCCGTTGTGATATGACCATGGCAGTTGAAAGCGACGTTAAACCCCACTTAAAAAAAAAAAAAAAAAAAAAAAATCCTCGTGATTGTTTCACATTGTATACACGTGGCAATTTTGATTTTTTCGACTATATCATTTGTATCTCCAAAACCACTTAACCGATTTTCTTCAAATTTTTTTACATACGAGTATATGGTAGAATACTATTTTTTCTACATTCTAGTTATTTTTTGTTCACAAATTCATACTTAAATTAAAAAGGAGTAAGCCTTATTTTTAATAAATGTATTTTTTTATTTCCTGATTGTGATAATAATAAATTAACATTAATAGTAATTTTAAATAATACTAAAATCTAGCTTACTAGACTTTTAACCTGAAACTTGGAGTTCAAGACCTCATTAAAGGCTAACTATTAATTTGGTATTTTTTTTTTTTTTTTTTTTTTTTTTAAGTGGGGTTTAACGTCGCTTTCAACTGCCATGGTCATATCACGACGGGGGTTTTACCCTCCATTTGCAGGAAACTCACAAACCTGCTACTCACATTGACCTCACCCAGCCTGAGTGGGGCCGGGAAAAGCCAGCGTCACGAGAATTAGAATTTGAATGGTCACCCATCCAAGTCTTAACCTCGCTGGATGTCGCTTAAATTCGGTGTTCTGAAGGGAACCGGTGTATTCAACATGCCATCGACGCTGGCTGTATTTTATTTAGTTTGGTCGTTAAAATAATTTAGACAAATCTTATTACTATAGATAAGGATAAGGTACCCGAAAAGTACCAAAAATACCGGGTACTGTTACAAAAGTACCGTACCGGGCACAAAATAAAATTAGGTACCCGTACCCATACCGGGTACAAAATTTTGCTAGGTACCTGTTCCCGTACCGGGTACAAAAAAATTGTACCCGTGCACAACACTGGCGACGGTATAACACACTGGATCCGCGTACCGTACTGGGTACCGGTTCTATTAAATACTTGGTATTACACACCGGGGCCGGGTAGCATACCGGGTACCGGTTCTATGAAATACTCGGTATTAAAATTACAATACTACCCAAATACCCATCTCTAGAACTGGGTACAGCAGAGAGAGGTACTTAATTATTCCGATATTATCTATGAATAATATTTAGGCTGTCGGTGTCCTAATATTTTTCTCTTTGTCTCGTAGGAACAAGTCTTCTATTTGAAACTTCTTTGTCAAACAATCGAACGGTTTAGAGAAATGTACATTATGTAATTCAGTTTTTAAAATAGGAGGTGGAGCTTCTAATCTATTGAAACACTTGAAACTAAAACACCCAACAAATTTTGTGAACCGAGATTCATCTCCTGTAAACGTTCTGAATGCAAAATTGTGAGATTTAGTTAGTGTACTGAATAATGAAAGAACCAGTGCTTTTGTACTTGGTTCTTGAGTGATTACTCAAATCCATTATTCCATTTACATCCGCTCTCATAACCTCAAAAACCAAGTACAAAAGTAATTGGATAAATACTCGGTACTTTTAAGTAATCGATTACTGAAGTACCAGTTCTATGAAATACTCGATATCACCCATCTCTAATTATTGTCAAAAATACTGAAAAGGGGTACTTTTCTGTTAGTGAACCTCGGCAGTGGATTTCAAAATTTGAAAAGATCAACAAAATTGCTGAACGCTCTAGTGTCACTCAAATAAGGAATACGAGTACATCTCAATATTTCTTCTCTCTTTAGCATGTACTATGAAATATTCTTTCAGCATCTTTTCAAGGTTTTTTTCTATCTTTTTTTTTCTCCTTGCAATTGTAATTATTTACAGAATAGTACTTGGGTCACAATATAATTTTCGAGCATGCAACTCATTATAACTTTTTTCATTAAACAAGCTAGTGTCACCTCACTACTCGTACATCAATATAAATTACCCAACATTTTATATGATAGTCTTATAATATTACTGCGTATCGCAACATCCTTAAATTAAAAGTCTTTTTTTTATCTGTTGATTGTTGATTAGTTTTTATTTCATCTATTAAAGGAAAATCAATTAAATCAAAAAGTAGTGATATCCCCCAAAAAACACTCCGTGTTCAAATAGTCGTCAAGTGTTGGAATGATTAAAAAGAACTGATATCAAGAACGTCAATTTTCTATGTTTGAAGGAATTATTTTTCACATAATTAGTCTCTTGATAATTCAAGCAAAATAATAGCCTCACAACAACAACACACCTTTGAGCAAACTTTGATTTGGTATTTTGAGAATTTAACCAAAAAATAGCCACACAACAAAACAATGCTCTTGTAAGAACAATGTTGCATAATTACAGAACCATTGTTCTTACAAGAGTATTGTTTTGTTGTGTGGCTATTTTTTGGTTAAATTCTCAAAATACCAAATCAAAGTTTGCTCAAAGGTGTGTTGTTGTTGTGAGGCTATTATTTTGCTTGAATTATCAAGAGACTAATTATGTGAAAAATAATTCCTTCAAACATAGAAAATTGACGTTCTTGATATCAGTTCTTTTTAATCATTCCAACACTTGACGACTATTTGAACACGGAGTGTTTTTTGGGGGATCTGACTCTTCTTCCAGACGGTGTTGGAAAGTCCAAGAGATGTCCAGCTACTTTTCTTATTCTGAAGCTCTTGTCAATCTGACTCTTCTTCCAGACGGTGTTGGAAAGTCCAAGAGATGTCCAGCTACTTTTCTTATTCTGAAGCTCTTGTCAATCTGACTCTTCTTCCAGACGGTGTTGGAAAGTCCAAGAGATGTCCAGCTACTTTTACTATTCTGGAGCTGTTTTCAAATTTGACTCTTCTTCCAGCCGGTGTTGGAAAGTCAAATAGATGTCCAGCTACCGTGGGCATCCCATCCTTCTCGATCAGGTTTCTACAGGGTGGCATCGAAGTCCTTGAGTCCGTTGGGACAGTTGCACTGGGTGTCGTCTCCAAGGTCACCGCCGAACATGAGGAAGATCCACAGGTTGCCCTGGTTCAAGCTCACGGTGGCAATGTCCTCCTTGGAGTTCGTGATGGCGCATGCGTCCGTGACACTGTAGGTGAAGAGACCCATGATCACTTTGGTTTTCGACTGCATGCAGGTGCCTTGGGTGAAGTTCAGAGCCTTCGCCAGCGCGTTGCAGGATGATTCCATCTGAAAAATGAGTTCACAGGCCAAATTATGAAATACAATAGTCGTGCACTCGTAGTCAAGTGGTTAACGCGCTAGTCTGGTAATCCAGGTAGCGTAGGAATCCGTTGGTTCGAATCCCACCCAGTGCATGAATTTTTCCTCATTAATTTGAGTTTGTGACCACATAATAAGAAGACTCTCAGGAATAGGTGGTAGAAAATGCTTTGAGCATTAACCTCGCCTGGTGGTTACCTTCCACTAAAGAGTGTTACTATTATTATTACAATTACAACAAATTGAATGGAAGACTGTCCCTTACGTCGGATTTTAAACCAATCACAGCACAGCATAATATGTCGGATTAGGGAGGGCTTCTTGTTGTAGGTATTAATTCCAAAAAAATTCAACATTGTTTTTTTTTTAATTATAATTATTATAGTTTGGCCTTATGTGCTTTAAATAGTTATCCAGCATTCAGTTCAATCATAGAATTCATAGATCTACTACGAGAAATGTTATTGAAAAAATGTCCTATTGTAACTTCTGCTAATCATCCATGTATTGTAACAGTGAAATTACGCCACTACATTACTTTGTGGGATCAATACTAGAATTATAGGGCAAATCTCATCTGAAGGGTAATGTTTTTTTTTTTTTCTTTTCTTTTTTTTTTCATTGGTAGCCATTCCATACAGCCATATGGTAGCTGCTAATAATTCTGGTGCTGAGTTCAATAATATGAAGCCAATGAGAAATTTACTACCCAAAGATCTTATTATTATTAAAATACCAAATTTTAACCCCAGTATAGGTAATACATAATTTAAATATATCAATATAGAGTAATACAGAATTAAAAACGCAGTCATCATAAAAAAAGCTACATCTCGCCATGAAAGTCGTTTCCTCTAAAAAATTTAGGGTGATCTAACTTTATTTTTGTTTGATTTAATCAACAATGAAGATATTCACTTACCAAGTTGGTATACTGTGGTGGTATGCTGTAACGGTCGGCATTGATATTCTGACAAAAAGTTTTGTTGAAATCAGCGGTGTTCAGAGAACAAAGGACCATCTTTTGAGCGTCAGTGAGATAGATGCGGCCTGGAAGGAAAACATTGAAAGTTTGCATTTGTCTTTCACGCACGGTGTTCGAATCCCAGTGGGGTCGGAAATTTTTCACTCTGTATTTTACATGTTCAGGTAAACTCAGAACTCCTAAGGAAAAATGAGTGGCTGGCAGCTCCTTTGATGGCAAAATAATGGGCAAATATTATTCTTCTTTTATTCTGTCTTATCCCGCTCAAGCAGGGTACAGTTGCTTGTGACGGATACTTTCCGGTGAGCTCGTCTTGACCCAGCACCTAAATGGGATTCCTGTGTCACTTCTCGCCCATCAGAGGCATACTACGGGATGAGCAGGCTACAACACAGACCACAAGCGTCTACAGTAGCTCCTGTTTCAAAGCTACGAACTTAAAAAATCTGTAAAATACTCATCTTTAAAATAAAAATAAAAAAATCGGCCTTAGGCTAAAAAGAAGAAGGAATAGCTCACCTGTTTTCTCACCACATTCATAAGCCACAAGCAGTTCTGAATAGAAAAAAAGAAGAGATAATATTAATATATTTATTTATTTCCTGGTAAACATATTCTCTAAAAAAATATTCTTCTAATGCCCGTTCATAGATTTTTTGACTGGACTAATTGCTAATCTGTTTTTCTGTACTAATTTTGAAAATAAAAGCGTCAAATCTGGACACGTAATAATAGATTTTTTTTTAGAAGTTTATACAACCTGTACAGAACTTCATTAGTAACTCGAAGTTTTTTTTTTAATTTGGATTTAAGGTCGCTTTCAACTGCATGGTCATATTATGACGGGGGTGTTACCCTCTATTCGCAGGAAAGTCACAAACCTGCTACACACATTGACCTCACCCAGCCTGGGTTGCGCCGGAATGCCAGCATCACGAAGTCTTCACCCACTGGACGTTCCCTAACGGGATTTTATCTTTTTTATCCAGATATCTCTTGCAAAGAGATTATTTACCCTTATAGAGAGGTACATTGAACCAGGAAATTATTCTCTTATATCTAGTTTCGTTATATGCAAGTTCAACTTAATTTACATTTACCAAAAACTGTTTGAAATATTACTAGTATATAACGTAAATGAAAAAGGATAATTACTTACGCAATAAGACCACCAAAACGGGGAAAACCTTCTGCTTCATCTTTCCTCCAAGGAATATGTTTCAAAAAAGAAATTATTTAGGTTGAAAATTTCTGAAACTTTTTTTCTTGAAATGGAAAAACAAAATCTGGTACCACTTGGTTAAACTCGGTGCTTTGAAGAGATTTGTGGTGTAGGTCTGTCGGTTGTCAATCGAGACGAAATGAGCGATGGCAGTTCATTGCAATTAGTGAAAATGCAGTTGATGTTTGTCATTAGAGTGAACTTCCTCAAATTGGGAGTTGTGACACAGTGATGTTGTTAAAACTGGGCCTTCTTATATTTCTTGAACATATTCTTGGGCAAGAATATTGTTCTGAAGGATATGGTTGAAAATTTTAGATTTTATCATGGATGTAAACAATTTATAAATGGTTGGTAAACACGTAAACCAATTTATTGATCGAAATGATGCTGGATTTTCAATATTTTGATTTTTTGGTATAATTTTTTGGTAAAAAAAAGTCTACCAATGAAAATCCGATTTTAAAAAGTATGAAAACCATGAGAGAAAAAAAAGTTAAACAAGAGACAGTTATGTGCTGATCCAAAATCTATCATGGAACATTGGAACATCATTCTCTAGTCTAGTTAATGTTCTGATCTGTTTACACAGCTTCGAAAACAGAACGTAATTGTGGAGAAAGCAATTAATACTCATGATGATATGTCGTGAATGTGTCTGAGGTAATAACCAACACCTTTCCAGAAATAATTACCCTCAAATAGTTTTCATTTAGAGTTTAAATTAGCAACGCATAGTTGTGTTACTGGGAGATGACTTGTAATCGGAGGTCGATGGTTCAAGTCCCAACAAGGGTTGGGCGGAAGAGATTGCCATAGGCAATAACCCCGCCCTTTAGTTAGGACATATGTATATATTTTATTTATTTTTTTCTTGTTTATATTATTAATACTGTCAATTTTATATTTAATTTTTACCATTGTTTGTCTGTATATATGTTCTGCTAATAAAGAGTTTCTAAATAAATAAAAATAAATAAACTCAAGCAAACATTAAGTAAAGCGAATTTGAGTAGTTGTGATATCACGCTTGTGATAGAAAAAAATGATACTAGTTCAAGTATTCATAATATTTAAATAAATAAAAAAATCGAAGCACATTTACTACCGCTTTGTCTGAAGGCCACCCTAGTTCCTCACACGATAAGAGTAAATTTTTCAAACCAAAATCATCACCATTTTTTCGCCTCAAAACGGCGCCACATCACGTTCCAAATGAGAAAAAACTAAATATATAATATAAGAGATGAAACGAAGTTTTCCAAAAAGCACCCAGAGGTAACCCGAAAATGTCATCTCCTTCCAAAAAACGCGGCGAAAATCCGGGAAAGAGTGTAACTTTATAAATCAAAAAGTCCTCTTCGTTCTTCTTTCCTATTTCTCTTTCTCCCTCTTTCTATAAATATAAAATTATATATATAACTTTTTCTCGTCTTTAACCGCAGTCCACACTCACACTCAACTACCAGGAAGGAGAGAGAGAGAGAGAGAGAGCGAGGGACAGGGAGTGAGAGAAATGTTACTGTGAGCAGTTAGGAGAAAATTAGAAGACAAAATTAATTAAATTAGAAAGGAGATATCTCTCTGATATAGTAAATAATATGTGAGAAGAAAATAGGGGGCCGTTGGTTGGTGATATCCAAAGCTTTCTCGTACGCTACTAGCCATAAGGCCAAAAGACAGTAACCTTGAGCATTGGCGACCTAAACAGTGCTGGGTGTTGGTGTTAAGAAAGTCATCCAGAACCAAGCAATCTCACCCTTTAGGAAGATGTTGACCAATGGTGACCTTAACACGTATGAGACGGCGTGCCCACCGGTGGGTCACGTTTTTTTTTTCAATTTCTCTTGTAACGTGACCAGATAATGTGGTCACGTTACAAGGGTGGGCAGTGGGCACAGATAATGCAATTTTTAATATATTTTTGTACTCGCCCGTCCCAATTTTGTTTTGTTGTTGTCATATTTGGAACACATACCCTAATTTAAAGCCCCAGCGTACAAACTATAGAAAATAGGACCCGTCTCATACGTGTTAAATATGTTTGGGAAAAGGCAAATGAAACCTGCTAACCACATTAACCTCACACAGTCTAGGCTGGGCTGGAATGCCAGCATCACGAACTCTTCACCTTGCTGGACGTTGCTTAACTTCGGCGATCCTACGAGAACCGCTGCTTTTAACGCGCCATCGTTGCTAGCAAATGTATTTTGGTTTAAGTAGAAAACTTCTAAAGAATAGTAAAAAAAATTCTCCGCCAAAGATTGTCCCTCGCAATCCAGAGGGACAATGCAACCTCCATTATAAGAACCCTCCCAGTTCATAAGGATTTTGAAAGAGTTGTCGTGTAATAAATTCAATATTAATACATTAAAAAACGAGATTATTATTAATGAAAAGTCTGGCTGGAGGACTTTAAAATTAAGAATAACAATATCTAATAATTAAATAGAGTTTTCCCTCTATGGTGGTGCAACGGACCCATCAGGAAACTGGAATTGAAAAGTGAAAAGGACATGAACGGAAGAAAACTTTTTAAAAGTGTAAGGGAGAGAAAAAAAAAAGTTGCGGATTTCGAAAAAAAAGTCTTAATTGAAATTTATCTTTGGTGGAGCAGAAATTACGTACGTTTAGTGAGAAAAGACCTGCTATAAATATGTATGTTGATTCTGCTCTCCTTGCTGATCCATGTTTAGGAAGCTTTGCTGACTCAAGATGGACATCTCTTGTAAACAGGAGTTACTTACGTTTAGTAAGAAAAGACCTGCTATAAATACGTATGTTGATTCTGCTCTCTTTGCTGATCCATGTTTAGGAAGCTTTCCTGAATCTAAACAGACATCTCTTGTAGAACAGGAGTTACTTACGTATAGTAAGAAAAGACCTGCTATAAATACGTATGTTGATTCTGCTCTCTTTGCTGATCTATGTTAAGGAAGTTTTGCAGACAAAAGTCAGACAAATGGTTCATCTCTTGTAGAACAGGAGTTACGTTTGTTTAGTAAGAGGAGATCTCATATAAATATTTATGCTGATGTTAGTTTTCTTTGCTGATGCATGTTTAGGAAGTTTTGTAGACTCGAGTCAGAAAAATGGTTAATCTCTTGTAGAATAGGAGTTACGTTCGTTTAGTAAGAGGAGACCTGCTATAAATATTTATACTGGTTTTGGTTTTTATTCTCATTCATGTTAAGGTAGTTTTGCTGACAAAGTTCACACGGAGGTTTTAATTATTGCAGAAGTTTTATATCTTGCTGATCCAAAATTAGGAAGTTTTGTGGACTGATTTCTGACAAAAGGTTTATCTTTGGTAGACAAGGAATTTCGTAAGTGAAGAGTAGTGAATGCTGATCTTGATTATTTCTCTGATTCATGATGAGGAAGTTAGCTGACTCGAGTCAGACCTAAGTTTCATCTTACATTATATTATTTTTAAGGGGTCTTTTCAATAAAAATTCGTCTACGTCCACGTCCATTATTCAGAACTATTGCTGTTTAGAGCAGATTAAGTATACCTACGTACACTTTCTGCAATCCACCACATACTGAAAAGTACATTGGATTGAAGCAACTATTAAATATTAAATGAAGGACGTGTATGAAAAGAAAATGTAAGAAAGTTATTGGGAAAAAAATAATGACCTGCTTTAAATTAGATTTATGTTTGACGGGAAAACTATCTTTTCGATTATATTTTACAACAGCTAATGAATGATAAATTACCTAACTTTTATTCAAATATAATAATACCGAACCTAAACCAACATAAAGAGAATGCCGTTGGCATTAGTACCGCCCTTGATCAAGTTTTGTTTTATTAATGTCAATCTCTATGTTTGTACATATTCTATAATCTATATTCTATGTATAAAACTGGATCTAATATGTTTAATAAAGGATAAATGGTATAATACAAATACATTTCTTTTTGTCAGAGCAATGTGCCCACAGCTTCTCAAACTCTTCTTTGTCAAAAAGCACTATCTCCTCTCCTCGTTATAGTGCTACTTGTACTACTTATAAATATGTTCTTCTTTCGATTTTTCTGGTTTTCTCTTACCCCCTCTCTCTCTCTCTCCCCTTTTCCTCTTTCTCTTTCTCTCTTTCTCACCCATCCCTGTTCTTTCTCTCTCTCACTCCCTATCTTTCTATGCTTCTCTTTCTCTCGCTCTTTACCTCTCTCTACTCTTTCTTTTTCTCTCCCTCTCTCCCTTTTATTTAACTATCTCTTTTTCCTTTTCTCTCGCACTCCTCTGTATTGGAGAAGTGCCACAAATGTTTAGTCGTAATTAATTTGTGACACTTTGTAGTTCCCTTGTAAAGTAATAGGTGGGAGAGATTTTCTCTCCTTGGTAAATTCTCTTCCCCTAACTCTCCGTTTCTCCCTCTCGCTCTTATTCTTTTTTCCCTCTCCTATTCTTCTCTCCCTAGCCTATTTTCTCTCTACCTCTTATCCTTCTCTCCTTCTTTTAACCTTCTCTCTCTCTCTCTCTCTCTTATCCTTCTCTCCGTCTCCTATCCCTCTGTGTCTCTCTTATCCTTCTCTCCCTTTCCTACTATCCCTCTCCTTCGCAATTTTACATTCCCATCTCCTTCAACTAACCTCCGTTTTCGTGGTGTAACGGGTATGACTACTGCCTGTGGTCCAGAGATCTCGACTTCTCATCAAGAGAAGAACAAGTCTGGTTAATATATTAAGGGATAGTGTAGGATTAGTTAATCTTAATTATGCTGTTTAATTATTCGGGATGAAATCCTCATAGACATTTATGTATCTTGTAAAAGCACAATAAATTCGATTATCTGAAATTATTTACATCCTTGGGCGTACAAAGAGGAAGGAGATATATAGGGGAAGACTGAGACATAGACGGAGGAACAGAGATATAGAGGGGGAGACAAGAGAAAGAGAGGGAGAGAGAGGAGAGGGAGGGACAGAGATATGAAGAGGAGAGAGAGATGAGAGTAAAGGATGGAGAGAGAGGAGAGGTAGGAGAGAGTGGAAGATAGAGCAGAGAGAGAGAGTGAGTAAGGAGGGTAAGATAGAGGAGAGAGAGAGTGGAAGATAGAGCGAGAGAGAGAGTGAAGATAGAGCGAGAGAGAGAGTGGAAGATAGAGCGAGAGAGAGAGTGAAGATGAGCGAGAGAGAGGTGGAAGATAGAGCGAGAGAGAGAGTGGAAGATAGAGCGAGAGAGAGGGTGGAAGATAGAGCGAGAGAGAGGAAGATAGAGGAGAGAGAGAGTGGAAGATAGAGCGAGAGAGAGAGTGGAAGATAGAGCGAGAGAGAGAGTGGAAGATAGAGCGAGAGAGAGAGTGGAAGATAGAGCGAGAGAGAGAGTGGAAGATAGAGCGAGAGAGAGAGTGGAAGATAGAGCGAGAGAGAGAGTGGAAGATAGAGCGAGAGAGGAAGAAGAGGAGTGGAAGATAGAGCGAGAGAGAGGAGTGGAAGATAGAGCGAGAGAGAGAGTGGAAGATAGAGCGAGAGAGAGGAGTGGAAGATAGAGCGAGAGAGAGAGTGGAAGATAGAGCGAGAGAGAGAGTGGAAGATAGAGCGAGAGAGAGTGGAAGATAGAGCGAGAGAGAGAGTGGAAGATAGAGCGAGAGAGAGAGTGGAAGATAGAGCGAGAGAGAGAGTGGAAGATAGAGCGAGAGAGAGAGGTGGAAGATAGTAGAGCGAGAGAGAAGAGGTGGAAGATAGAGCGAGAGAGAGGGTGGAAGATAGAGCGAGAGAGAGAGTGGAAGATAGAGCGAGAGAGAGAGTGGAAGATAGAGCGAAGAGAGAGAGTGGAAGATAGAGCGAGAGAGAGGGTGGAAGATAGAGCGAGAGAGAGGGTGGAAGATAGAGCGAGAGAGAGGGTGGAAGATAGAGAGAGAGAGTGGAAGATAGAGAGAGAGGGTGGAAGATAGAGCGAGAGAGAGGGTGGAAGATAGAGCGAGAGAGAGGGGTGGAAGATAGAGCGAGAGAGAGGGTGGAAGATAGAGAGAGAGAGTGGAAGATAGAGAGAGAGGGTGGAAGATAGAGGAGAGAGAGAGGGTGGAAGATAGAGGAGAGAGGGTGGAGAGATAGAGGAGAGAGAGAGGGTGGAAGATAGAGAGAGAGAGTGGAAGATAGAGCGAGAGAGAGAGTGGAAGATAGAGCGAGAGAGAGGGTGGAAGATAGAGAGAGAGAGTGGAAGATAGAGCGAGAGAGAGGGTGGAAGATAGAGCGAGAGAGAGGGTGGAAGATAGAGCGAGAGAGAGGGTGGAAGATAGAGCGAGAGAGAGGGTGGAAGATAGAGAGAGAGAGAGGGTGGAAGATAGAGAGAGAGAGTGGAAGATAGAGCGAGAGAGAGAGTGGAAGATAGAGCGAGAGAGAGAGTGGAAGATAGAGCGAGAGAGAGGGTGGAAGATAGAGAGAGAGAGTGGAAGATAGAGCGAGAGAGAGGGTGGAAGATAGAGAGAGAGAGTGGAAGATAGAGCGAGAGAGAGAAGGCTACTTTGTATTCCCCTCAAAGCTTCAAGTTAAAAAGAAGTGAGATAAAGAACTCATAAGAGAAAGAGAGAGAGAAACATGAGGGCCAAATCCTCAGGGAGCCTCTGGGACAGTACAAAGAGGAGAGAGAGAGAGAAAGAGAGAGAGAGAGAGAGAGGTTTGGGGCTGAGAGAGAGAAAGAGAGAAGTTTTGCTCTACTGATGTTGACTTTGTATGTGTTTTTTTCTTATGTTTCTCTCTCTCTCTCTCTCTTGGACATCCCCTGTCCCCCTCTCTCAGTCTCGCTTTTCTTTTGACCAGTTTGAAAAACTAGTTAATGTACTCTTTATTATTCCACCTCTCTTCTTCTCTCACTATCCATACCTTCTCTCTCTCTCTCTTACTCTTACTTCCTCTCTCTCTCTTTCTCCCTCTCTCTCTCTTTCTCCCTTTTACTTCCTCTTTCTCTTCCTCCGTCTTTCTGAACCTCCCCATTTTGACCAGTCAGTAGTAGTTAATGCTAACTCCTTTGCTCCTTTCAAAAATATCTTTTCTCTCATGAAGCATAGCAATGCTGTGTGATCAGTTTGGACATGGTACATTGGTGCATGTATTATGTTATCGGCTTCCTCATTTCCAGCTATACCTCTATGTCCTAGGACCCCTTCTAGATTAACCCTTTGACGCCGAGCGTGTCGTTTTCGACACAGGTACTTTGACATTCAATAATTATTCACTAGAATACAGTATCATTATCGTTTCAGTGTGAAACAGTTCCTTGACTTCTTATCTTCAAATCTATCCAGCGCGATTTTTGAATTGTTTTGTTTACATTTCTAAATTTTCATTTGTTGCTGAGATTTCGAGAGTGCATCATCGCATGGAGTTTTGCCGACTTTGGCAAGTTATTTCTTGTGTTTCCTGGTCGATTATTTTACGATGAAAAAATGAAAAAATTAATTGAGGTAGCTAATATGCTTATTAACATATAGTTTTAAAGAAAATTGTAATAATTTTCTACATTCTTGTTCCTTTAAAGCCCGGTGTGTCGTTTTCGACACGGATTCATAACTTTTTACCGGTAAAAGCTAGAAAGCTGAAACCAACGCCAAAAGTCTTAGAAAACCATCAGGATGAAAGAAAAGTTGGTTGCGATTTTTTTCCCCCGGCCAAATTAATTCCGGCGTCAAAGGGTTAACTCGGTTTTGTTGTCCCAGTCTTTGTAATAAAAAATAATAATAATAATAACTTTACTGTCTTTAGTGGAAGGTAACCACCAGACGATTTTAATGCTCAAAGAATTTTCAAACTATTGAGGAACAATCTATGCACACACACACATTTATATACACAACACACAGACACACACAGACAAACATACATACATAAACATATATACACACAGACACACACACTCTCTCTCTATCTCTCGCTCTGCCACTCTCTCTCTCTCTCTCTCTCTCTCACACACACACACACACACACACACACACACACACACATAGATACACACACGTACATACCCACACACACACTCGCTTTCCCTCACACACACAGCTCGCCATCTTCTCCAAAAGTTAGTCTCATAATTTCTTCAAGTCTTTAGTCTACTTTTTTACCATCATTACTTTTTCTCACTAATACAAGTTTCAACTCTGCCATCATTTGAGCCATCTTGCTCGTCATCAGACAAGTTTGTGTTTTCATTTTCCTTAACTTTTCCCTCCAACTTTTTCTCGCCCATCCCAAAGTTGCTTCACTTTCTGTGCCCTTGTGGTCTCCGGGCCGCACGAGTCACGTTTCGGGGTGACTTTTTTTCCGAAACTTTTTGTATTTATTTTAGTATTTTTTCAGCTTTTTTTGCTGTTTTTTTCTTCTTCTTCTTCTTCTTCTTTTATTTGTAGTTATCATTGAGGTAATTTCAATTCATCTCATACTGTCCATACGTGGTTAAGAATTCTCCAGGGCTCGTCAGGTGTCTAACTCGGTTTGCTTGCGGGAGACCTGGGTTCGATTTTTTGACGTGTATTGTAATTTTGTGTTCATTTATTACAGGAAAGTTAAATAAAAAAAGGTGAATTTTTTCAGAGTCTTTTTTATTTCGTAGACATGAAACAGGAGCTACTGTACGTGCTTCGGGTCGATATCGTAGCCTGCCCATCCCGTAGTATGCGCCTCTCCTGTGATGGGCGTGAAGTGACACAGTACTTCCTAATTAGGTGCTGGGTCAACAAGAGCAAAGCTGAAGGTATCCCTTACAAACAACGTATGATCTTCTATAAAATGTCATTTATTGTCTAAAATATTACAAATTAAAAATCTCTTCCATTTTCAAACAACTGTAACCAAATTTTTAATATAATTTTTTGTCGGCGCGGGGGTTCGAATAACCTGGGACCTTCCGCATGGCAAGCGAGTGCTTAACCACTGAGCTACTCGTACGCACATAGCCTGATACTCTTGCAAAGACACTGAAAGCTTCGAGTCTGAACTGAATATTGTATTCTATTTTATTTCAACTTTACATAACAGCAGAGTGAGGGTGAGTGTCATAGTGGCCTGACTGCCGCATGCAAGACTTGCGGTTTCCTTGAGTTAATTGACAATCCTTCCTCCTTCTCTATCTATCTCTCACTCCCTCTCTATCTATCTCTGACTCCTTCTCTACCTATCTCTCACTCCTTCTCTATCTATCTTTCTCTCTCCCTTTCTTCTCTCTCCCTCTCTTCTCTCACTTCTCTCTCTCTCTCGCTTTCTCTCTGTATCTTTTTCCTCTCTCTCTCTCTCCCTCTCTCTCCCTTTATCTCTTTCTTTCTCGCTGTCCTCTCTCTCTCACTCTCTTCCTCTTTCCTGTCTCCCTCTATTCTCTCACTTCTCTCTCTTCCTCTCTCTCTCCCTTTCTCTCTCTCTGTATCTTTTTCCTCTCTCTCTCTCTCACTTCTCTCTCTTCCTCTCTCTCTCCCTTTCTCTCTCTCTGTATCTTTTTCCTCTCTCTCTCTCTCACTTCTCTCTCTTCCTCTCTCTCTCCCTTTCTCTCTCTCTGTATCTTTTTCCTCTCTCTTTCTCTCTCTTTTCTCTCTCTCTCTCTCCTTCTCTACCTCCCTCTTTCCTCTCATTTTTCTCCTTCTCTCTCCCCCTATTCCTTCTTTATGTGTCTCTCTCCCTCTATTCTTTTCTCTTTCTTTCTCTATATTTACTCCTCTGTCCTTCTCTTTCTCTCTCTATCTACATCTGTATGATCTCCCATACTAAACTTCTATATCTAAATGTGTCGCTCTCTCTTTCTTCTAATACTCTACACACAATACACAGGTATGTCACACTCTATCATTCTCTTTAATTACTCCTTACTTTATTTAGATTTAATAGAGAGAGAGGTGAGAGAGAGAGAAAGAGAGAGAGAGAGAGAGAGGAGGAGAGAGAGGTGAGAGAGAGAGAAAGGGGATGGATGGAGGTACACAGTACGTTTTAAATTGAAATGTTAAAAGGTCTAAACCAGGGAAAAAGAAAGAGAGGGAGGGAGAGACCTTAGTAGATGTGGTAAGAGAGAGAGAGAGAGAAAGAGAGAGAGAGAGAGAGAGAGAGAGAAACCCAGAAAGAAAGAGAGGGAGAGATAGATAGAGAAATAGAAGGGGGGGGGTCTAATGGGGCGTGTAATCCCTGCGGTGCAGTAGCGGTCTCACAATCAAGAGGTCGGTGATAAATTGAATAGAATGTTGTGGTGGCTTCTGTGATGACTAGGCAGACGAAATTGAGAGTTCACCTATTGCAAGAGAGAGAGAGATATGGAGGGGGGAGATGGGTGAGAGAGGGGGAGAGAGATGTGGAGGGGGAGAGATTGGTGAGAGATATGTGGAGGGTGAGAGAGATAGAGGAGAGAGAGAGGAGAGAGAGAGACGAGAGAGAGAGAGAGGTGGAGGTTAGAGAGGGAAAGAGAAAGAGAGATATAAAGATTCGAATAAAACACTTCAGGTGGAGAGAAGGAGGAAAAGAGATGTAGGAAGAAATTAGAGAGAGAAAGAGACAGAAAAAAATTCCTGCCCCGCTGGGAATCGAACCCAGGTCACCATGCGTACAATGCCTAGCGCGCTAACTCACTCTGCCACGGTGACTACTGATTTGACCATGCAGTTGAAAGCGATGTTAAATTTTTGTTTAAAAAAACGCTTGCATACGAGTCTGCAACCATTTCGACATTTTCATCTTTACTATTCAAGGTCCAAAACGCAACTGACCAAATTTCGTATTGTGCGCATGACACACACTTTCCCTCTTCTCTTAGGGTTGCAATATCGAAACGAAAATATCGATATTAGGTATATCGATAATATCGAAACCATAATATCGATATCCGATATTAGAAGACTTCTCTCCCTTTACAATTCGATATTTCGTTACATAATATCGTTACATAATATCGTCACATAATTTTGGTTATGTGCCAGAGCAAAGACATGAAAATGTCAATATAAACTTATTGCGAGGAGAGATATAAAGAAGAGTGAGGAAGAGAGAGAGAAAGAGATTAAAATTAGAGTAATGTAAAGAGAGAGAAAAAGAGGGTTGAAAACTGGAAGGAGAAAGAGAAAATAGGGAGAGAGAGAGATAAAAAAGGAAAGGATAGTGAGAGAGTGAGAGTGAGAGACAGAAAGGAAAGGATAGAGAAAGAGAGAGAGACAGAGAGAGAGAGAGAGAGAGTGAGAGGGAGGGAGATGGTCGGATGAATGAAAGCTTCTAAAAACCACAAAAGTTGATCTGCCATCATAAACACGGCTTCTCTAAGCCCTCTCGAATACTACACCTCTCACCCTACTCACGGATTCTACACCTCTCGCCCTACTCACGGATTCTACACACGCATTTAATCTATTATTTGTCCTCTTCATCCTCTATTTCTCTTTCTCTCCTCCTCTTGTCCTCTATTAATCCCCTCCTCTTTTCATCCAATTATTCCTTTGTCCTCTTTATTAGGTTTATTTTACCGTGTTGTACACACGTGGGCTTAAAATTTGCTAGAACTTTCCGAGTGAGTAACTGCCGAATTATGAAACAGGATTAGATATAATCTTTAGTGGACACTATTCCTTGACTTTAACTTTGACAACAACTGTAGAGTGTCCCGGAGCGACCTAGATATGTAAACAAAGTGTTTGCAATTTGTAAACATGGGTCCTCCAGTCCTCCTGGCATGACAACTACCAAACCTCGGGGCAGTCGAACTGAGTGAGTTCTAGCGAGTGGTTGAGTTCCTGCTGGTGAGTCTAATTATTTCCATCTACCTAATTATATCCGATAGGCTCTCAGATTACACCCTTGATTAAATTAAATAAACATATTTAAGGTACAAGAATTATTTAATTTTATCAAGGGTGTAACATAGAGTTGTCCTCTGAGAGCCTATCGGATATAATTAGGTAGCCAAGCCGGGCTTTGTAGCTGTACAGGAATGTCTCTGTCTTTGTATAAGCGTTCTTCACACCTCGGCCGAGGTGTTTGATTAGCTCTGTGGCGTAACGGAGCTGTGGTCAGCCTTCGTGACGGAAAATCTTGTTTGAAAGTACCTATCGGTCAGCTGATAAAATCTAAGGGTCGGCTTAGATTTACTAATCCTGTTTCATAATACGGCCCTTAGAACTTGGGCTTCTAGTGATAGTTTTATTTATTGGCTTAAGAAGTCTTACGACTTCTACTTACCAGGTAAGGGTTCTACCTCATACACTTTTTAGTACTCGTAGATATAGAACTTTTACATATTAAATCAACATTTTAAATTGTTAACAAAAAATACAAAAAATTCCATACACTTTTTCACTAGGTATAATTATTATAGTATAAAATTATGATTGTATAATAATGTTAAACTTGATTTATTATTTGGTAAAATTTCTCAAGAATATATTATACAGGGTGTACTCACTGTAGGTATATAGAAAAGAATATTCTGCGCCATACAGTTTTTACTAATGATTGTTATAGTATAAAATAGATTAATTTTATATATTTAACTTGATTTATTATTTTGTAAAAAATTTCTCAAGAAAATATACAGGGTGTACTCACTATAGAGGCGTATGGTGCCGTCTGTTTCCCCTCGCGGGTTCTTCGCCACACACTTGTACGTGCCGAAGTCTTTCTCGGTGATACTGTATATTGTGAGCCTCATGTGGACCTGGTGAGAGAGAGAACCAGACAATATTTTGGTGACAAGGAAAATCAAAAAAAAAAAAATATTTTTTTTTTACAAAAACGAACACAATACTTCCGATTTCTAATATTAGAAATTTCTCGGAAGTAATATACAGAAAATAGGTACAACAAAAAAATCTGTAGACAGAGTTATTCATAAAAAAATACTTTCGATTTCTAATATTAGAAATTCATCGGAAGTAATATGCTATACCATCAACTATAGTTGTACGTATCTTGTTTGCATAATAATTATTTATCAAATTTTCATTATTAATACATTCAGCGCCACGTGTACAGTATAGTGTACACGAGTGTTTTCTACTGTGGACCGCGTGTACAGTGTACAGTGTACAGTTGTACACCTCACCCTCTCACTTTCAGAAACCGATGCTCTTTATAGTGTACACGCTACTGTGTATTTCTCATAGGGATTCGATTGTCGTGGTCCGTGGAAGTTTTTTGGTTTTTTTGGAGCAGAAAATATCTATCTGATGACTTTTTATGGTTGTTTGAGTTTACCTACCTCTTTTTTCACACAAAATAAAAAGAGAAAGTTGGTCCACTGAACCATATTACCAAAAAAACCCTTGGCGCTGAATGTGTGAATATAAAAAAATACAGTTGTATTGAAATGGTAACAATATGAATTTAATGATATCTTTCTCAAATTTTAAAATGGTCTAAAGAAGATTCTCAAGTGCTAAATTTAGACTTTTTTCGTCCATGATACTTGACACATATATAATTAGGAATTTAATACAAAACTTTTTTTTAAGGTAATTGTGCCCCGGAACCGCTTTCGCATTACTTCAGGGTACTTTACCTCGAAAAAATTCTTTCTGCTCCGGCCGGGATTCGAACCCGCAACCTCCGGGTCAGCAATCAATGCTCTTAACCACTGAGCCACATAGGTCGGCTATAATACAAAACTTTACTGTATAACTTGTAAGCAGTACTAATATTAGGGTATTAGTACCGCGGTACTAAAAAAATCACCTTGTAGGAGGGCGTGCCCACACTGGAGTCTGTGGCGTACTTCCGACTCTCGTGAATCATGTGGCCGTCCTCCCTCGTCCAGTAGTTGAGAGAAGTGGGATGGGCCTCCGTGAAACATTCCAAGGTCACGTTGAACCCCAGAGGCACGCCCACAAGCTGATGAGGGATCCAGAGCATGGGCGGGACTGGGAACAGAAGAGATTAATAATAGTTCAAGGTAAAGTTTAATTCAAGGTCAGTGGACTGGATGGGATGAAACATTCCAAGGTCACGTTGAACCTCAGAGGCACGCCCACTAGCTAATGCGGGATCCAGAGCATGGGCGGGACTGAGAAAAGAAGAGATTAATAAGAGTTCAAGGTCACGTTCAATTCAAGGTCACTGGATAGGATGAAGCATTCCAAGGTCACGTTGAACCTCAGAGGCACGCCCACTAGCTGATGCGGGATCCAGAGCATGGGCGGGACTGAGAAAAGAAGAGATTAATAAGAGTTCAAGGTCACGTTCAATTCAAGGTCACTGGATAGGATGAAGCATTCCAAGGTCACGTTGAACCCCAGAGGCACGCCCACTAGCTGATGAGGGATCCAGAGCATGGGCGGGACTGGGAAAAGGAAAGGTTAATAGCCAAGGTCACATTTTGATTCAAGGTCACTGGATGGGATGAAAAATTCCAAGGTCACGTTGAACCCTAGAGAAACGCCCACCAGCTGATGAGGAATCCAGAGCATAGGCGGGACTGGGAACAGAGGAGATTAATAATAGTTCAAGGTCACGTTCAATTCAAGGTCACTAGATGGGATGAAACATTCCAAGGACACGTTGAACCCTAGTATAATAATAGTTCAAGGTCACGTCGTTTGTTTCAAGGTCACTGGACTGGATGGGATGAAACATTCCAAGGACACGTTAAACCCTCTACAGGCACGCCCACTAGCTGATGCGGGATCCAGAGCATGGGCGGGACTGGGAACAGAAGAGATTATTAACAGTTCAAGGTCACGTTCAAATCAAGGTCACTGGATGGGATGAAACATTCCAAGGACACGTTGAACCCTAGAGGCACGCCCACTAGCTGATGAGGGATCCAGAGCATGGGCGGGACTGGGAACAGTAAAGATTAATAATAGTAACGCGGAAACGGTTCCGGAAAATAACTTTTTAATAAATATGTGTATGTATAGACTAATTACTTAGGTACCTAATTACTCCAGGGCATTTTTTTTTTGCTCTAGAAGATTTCTCATTACATTTTAATACCATTACCTACTACAAAGAACACTCCTGGATAACAAAAAATGTTTTTAACTATTTATAAACTATAAAAAATCTGGTGTAAACATCACACGACTTTCCTTATCCCCCAAAAAAAGTCAAATTCCGCCACTGGTGACTCAACGGTAACAGATAACTAAAAACCAATGCCAAATTCGTAATCAGCACTTCAAAATCATTGAATTTGATATGTCACAACCCCCATGTAGGATGAATAATAAAAAAGTTAGTCAAAGCGGGTCCCCCCCAAATGCCGGTAAATTGGGGCCGAGTTCCAAAAAGTTCAAGATATCAAAAAAATGATCAGAATAGACCCCTATTATTTTTTTAATCTAAGAAAATGTTGTTCTCTAAAAAATTTAAAGAAGCGGCGCTTGCGGCTAGCATTTGCGGCCCTGTGGCCGCAGAATGCGGCCGATTTCAACCAAAAGTTTCGTGGTTCGTCTGGTGTATAAAATTAATTTGTGTACCAAATTTCAAGTTTCTAGCTTTTACCGTTCTTGAGATATCCTGTTTGCACACACACAGACAGACAGACAGACAGACGCACGGACCAATGGCTGAAAACAACTTTTTTGGTATCCTGAGGCCATGATTCGTCCAGAAATGTGAAAAACTGGGTAGGTCAAATTTTCGACGAATACAATACTTTCCTTATTATAAGATAAGGAAAGTAAAAATGCCTTCCTAGTCTGAGGAATACAATAATATATGATTATTATAAATATACAAAAATACAATTATTATAAATCACTAGCGGGCTGTCGCCCGCTTTGCGGGCCGAGGCATGGCCGTGAAAGCAACAAATCCTTTTTCGCCAATGCGCATCTAGACTATAAGACAAATCTACCTACCAAATTTCAGCTTCCTAGGACTTACGGTTTGGGCTTTAGAGCGATGATCAGTCAGTCAGTCAGTGACTTTGACATTTATATATTAAGATTCTATTTTTTTGATATGAGGTTGATAATGTGTATACCTGTATACCCAATATGAGACTAGGATTCACCGGCTTCGGAACTAATTCATAGCCATAAGATATATTTTTATCATAAATTATAAGGTTCTCAATTTGACTTTTTTATTCCAGCAACAAGCCGCCCCTGAAAATCGTTCCATCATCATTAACATTCCAGCTTTCCTGAGAGAGTGAGAGAGAGAGAGAGGGAGAGAGAAAGAGAGAGGGGGGGGGGAGAGAGAGAGAGGGAGAGAAAGAGAGAGAGAGAGAGAGAGAGAGAGGGAGGGAGAGAGTAGTCTATCTTCCTATATTATTTGCTTCCGCAATGGTGAAAGGAAGATCTCTCTCTTTATATCTCTCCTCTTCCCTTTGTCTCTCTCTCTATCTCTATCTTCTTCTTTTTCTATCTCTCTCTCTATCTCTTTCTATTTTTCTCTCACTTTCGCTCCATTTTCTTTCTCCAATTCCCATCTCACACTCCCAAATGGGTGTTGTGACAAAAATTAGAAGTGAGGATTCGTTTAAGATCAGATTTTTACGTAGAATTAAAAATAAATCATAAAAAATATGCAGTTCCATTTAAAATTACAACGTTGACTTTGAAATAACTTTGAAAAGTTCCTCTGAGAAAATACTGAAGGTCACCACTATTTGTCCCCTTCTGAGCTACGAAAAAGGAACTATCTCTCTCTCTATCTTTTTCTATCTTCAGTACCTTCGGAGATATTCGACTTTATCCAGTAAAACGATTCACCCTGTATAGTTGTGGTGTACATTACATCGTCTATATCTATACGGTATACCCGTATACTAAATAATAAATCAAATTTATGTAAGGCGTCTTTTTTGACACCCTGTACCTCAAAGTGATGAGAAAACGCATTGTAATTATACAATAGGGACTAACAGGGTAATATATTATATTAAACGAGGGAGCGAGGAAGAGGAGAGAAAGAGAAAGAGAGAAAGAGAAAGAGAAAGAGAAAGAGAAAGAGAAAGAGAAAGAGAGGGAAAGGAAGAGATAGATGAGAAAGAGCGAATTAAAGGGGGAGAAAGAGAAATAGAAAGAGACAACAATAGAGAGAAAAAGTGGGAGTTAGAAGGGGAGAGAGACGATACCAGGGAGAGGAAGTCAGACATGAAAGATGAGAAACAAATACAGGCGAAGAAAGGAAGATAAAAATTGAGCAAAGAAGAGAGAAAGAGTGAAATTAAGGCTGAGAGAGAAAGAGATAGACAAAAAGAGTGAAACAATCAAAAATAATAGAGATAAAGAGAGTGTTGGAAATAGAAAAAAAGGAGAGAGAAAGTGAAGTGACAGAGAAAGAGAGAGAGAGAGGAGGAGAAAAATGAAGATAGAGAGAGGTATAGAGAAAGAAAAAGAAAGTGCGAGAAAAGTAAATGAAGAACCTTTTATCTATCCGAACGAGTAGGGACAGAAAAAGTAAAAGCGAGAAAGATAAAGAGACAAAAAAGAAAGGAAGAGTGAGATAAAGGGAGAGATAGGGATAGAGAGAGAGAGAAAGAGAAAGACAGGAATGGAGAAGTAAAGCGAGAGAGATGGGGGTAATTCCTGTAAAAGTGCTATGAAAGGGGAGGGAGGGTGAGAGAAAGCGAGAAATAGGGATAGATAAGTAGAGAAAGGGGGAGATAGAGAGAGAGAGAGATATGGGGATAGAGAGAGATAGAGAGATATAGAGAGAGAGAGAGAGAGAAGAGGAGAGCAATTGTTCTATATTGGTATGAAAGGGGAGGGAGGGTGAGAGAAAGAGAAAAGAAGAGAGAGATAGGGATGGATAGGTAGAGAGAGAGAGAGAGATAGGGATAGGGAGAGAGAGAGAGAGAGAGAGAGAGAGAGATGGGGAGCAATTCCTGTACAGTGGTTAGAAACGGTTGGGAGGGGGAGAAAAGTGGTGATGAAATGATTATTAATGACTCTGAAAAATGGCGAAGAAAATTCAAAGAATGAAAATTCCTGAGGTTTCATTATCATCTTTGTGGTTCTGATTTTTTAATTTCCAAGCATACTCCATTCTGGTTTCATATACAGGAGGTATGTCAACCTATAGCTATAGGTACGCTGGAACCTACAGCCTACAGGTTGATATAAACGATTTTTGGTACTCTGGCGGCTTAAGCCCACGCCAGACATAAAGCAGCTCCTAGACGATCAATATATTGATCAATATTATTGAAGGTCCCGTCAATATGTTTCTTAGACGTCAATATACACCATCAATATCGAGATTGGCCTCGGAATCAGCAGATTTTACACTTTCTAAATTCGTGCTCTAAGCGCCAAAAATGACATTTAAATTTTCCACAATTCATATGGAAACTAATGTTAAAAAAATGTAAACAATCAAATTCGTACCAAAACTGACGTCATTTCAACAAAAATATGTTTGCCTCACAAAGAGTTCAAAAAAAATTCAAGATGGCATCTCTATGTATTATCGGGCGGATCAAGAAGTACCCGTGTTTGAAAAAAGAGTGCGAGATACTTACATTTTTGGGTTCTATTTTTCGACGTAGTCTCCTTTCAAGGCTACACACTTCTTCCAGCGATCCTGCCACTTTTTTAGCCCTTCCAAAAAGTAGCTCCCTTCGAACTCCTCAAAATAGCCCTTTGTCTGGCTTATGAAGTCATCATTTGAGCTGAACCTTTCCACCGAGCCAAACTTTCAAGTTAGGAAACAAAAAATAATCGCAGGGTCAGGTGAGTAAGGTGGGTGTGGCAATAATTCGTATCCAAGTTGATGGATTTTAGCAGCAACAATTCCAGATGAGTGAGCTGGTGCATTGTCATGGTGAAACAAGACTTTCTTTCTCGCCAAATGGGGGCGTGTCTCCTTCAATTTTGCATCAAATCGTGTCAATAACTCACTATAATATGCAGCAGTTATTGTTTTTCCTTTTTCCAAGAAGTCAATAAGAATACTTCCCTTTGCATCCCAAAAAACGGTAGCCATGACTTTTCCGGCCGATTGGACCGATTTCGCCTTCTTTGGGGCAGATTCTCCAACCAAAGTCCATTCTTTTGACTGCTGTTTGGTTTCTGGGGTATAGTGATGTATCCAGGTTTCATCAACGGTCACAACTCGACGCAAAAAATCATCTGGATTGCGATTGAAGAGTTCTAAACTAGCCTTTGAACAATTCAGCCGAATTCGTTTGTTGTCAATTGTGAGCAATCGCGGCACCCATCGCGCCGATAGTTTTCTCATGCCCAGCTTATCATGAAGAATTTTAAAAACAGTTCCATATGAAATGCCCACACTCTCAGCTACTTCACGCACTTTTGTTCGGCGATCTTTGACAATCATATCATGCACTTTTTCCACGACTTCCTCGGTACACACGTCTTCTGGGCGTCCTGGGCGGTCCTCGTCAAAAATGCTTGTGCGCCCTCGTTTAAATTCATTAAACCAAAAGCGAACAGTGGTCATAGAAGGTGAAGAGCTCCCGTACACAGCATCTAACTTTAATTTTATCTCATCACATTTTCTCCCGTCCAAAAAAAGGAATCGAATAACTGCTCGGTACTGTTCTTTTTCCATATCACTCAACTATACGCAACACAACAACTTCAAGTGACCGATAAATAAAAACTAAGAGAGTAATCAGTTTCAAACTATGGATGTGGTCATTTGAGATGTCGTTCCATCAACAAGTATCAACAAGTTTCACCAATGATGTAACATGTCCCTAAACACAGGTACTTATTGATCTACCTACGTACTACTTTTCCTATGTTTTCTCATTACTTCTTTTTTTTTAAATAATAAAATAAAAATTAAAGGACCGCACATGCATTCAGGACGTATCGATCAGAACTGAGACCAAATATTGATCAATATGCCTCAATATGGTTCCTAGACGTCAATATGAGCATCAATATCGTTCCGTCAATATAGAAAAATTAAAAATCCTATCAATATGCTTCAATATGCTGTCAATATTATTGAACCCCTTCTAGACGATCAATATGGCCTTTCAATACGTATTGATCAATATATTGATCGTCTAGGGGCTGCTTTACATGGTTAGATTATTTTACGTGGTACTGGCTCTAGCCCATGGTCCAGGGTGTAGGCCTGAGTGTTCTGATATTCATATTACTCATCTGGTAAAACTTCTAATTCTCATTTCACTGAAATTTACAAACAGTAGAATACAAACACTTTTAAAAAACACACAACTGCAATACAGATTTTAATGAAAACTCATTCCCTGGACACAGGTAACAGGTACAGGAAATCAACAGTTAAAATCACTCAAAGAACACTCAAAGAAAAACTTGATTACATTACAGGTTTTCATGAAAATTCATTCCCTGGACACAGGTAACAGGTACAGGAAATCAACAGTTAAAATCAGACAAAGAACACTCAAAGAAAAAACTCGATTGCAATACAGGTTTTAATGAAAATTCAATCTCTGGACACAGGTATCAGGTACAGGTAATCAAGAGTTAAAATCACTCAAAGAACACTCAAAGAAAAACTTGATTGCAATACAGATTTTAATGAAAATTCATTCCCTGGAGATAGGTAACAGGTACAGAAAATCAACAGTTAAAATCACTCAAAGAACACTTAAAGAAAAACTTTATTGCAATACAAATTTGAATGAAAATGCATTCCCTGGACACAGGTAAAAGGTACAGGAAATCAACAGTTAAAATCACTCAAAGAAAAAATTGATTGAAATACAGATTTTAATGAAAACTCATTCCCTGGACACAGGTAACAGGTACAGAAAATCAACAGTTAAAATTACTCAAAAAAAACTTCAAACTTGAAGTAGAGAAAACTTCAAAGATGAAGTCGAGAAATCTTCAAAGATGAAGTCGCGAAAAAACTTCAAAGATGAAGTCGAGCCACCACTTTCTTCATCTCAAACCGCATCCATTTTTCAACGTCTCTCTGGCTCGCAAACTGTTGAGCTTCGTAAGAATCACACTCCATCCTCTCCTTCACTATCCTCTGTGACCTTCGCCGCACACAAGGTCCCCGCGCCTGCCTCCTGACCATCGGGTGGTGACAGGTCTTGGCTCCGCCCCTTTTAGCTCCGCCTACTTTCCCGCCCACTTCACAGAAGCTCTCTTGCTTCTCCAGCGTTGGATTGTGGGGTCGCAGCAGGTTCTTCAAGGAGGTTGACGTGTGAGCGTATATTGAGAACATGTCCTGAAGTGAGGCCACGTCGGGAGAGTCCACATCGATGGTGACTTTCGACTGCAGAGGTTCATCGGTATTGACGTGAACGCCTGAAATCGGAATGTGCAGGATGCTTTCAAAACTTTTTTTTTTGTAGTATAGTATAGTATAGTAGTGCTTTATTTAGACTGTCGGCTCGAGACAGGGAGTCCCATTTAGTGTGCTATTTTATCCTGTCTTTTCTGATAAATATCTAATAAATATGTATTAGAAATCAAGTTATATTGTGGAAATTCTGTGTTCGTTTTTGTAAAATACATAATAATAATATTTTTGGTTCCGATTTCAATTTTTCTCATATTTTTGAACGTTTCATAACCTCCTGAGCAACTTTGGTTTTTTCTGAAATATCACATCATTATAGTTCAGTTTCATAAAACGAAATGTCACCAATTCTTTTAACATTATAATATTGGAAAAAATTACTTTGGTCTAATATTGAATGTTCGGCTGAGAAAATTTAAACAGGGAGAAGACCAGGTTTTGCTAGAGGACTGTATAAACAGAGAACAGACTAGCCTATCCTAACCTGTTAGGCTAGCTTGCAGTCCCCAAAGGGTTTAATGGTTTATAAAGATTTTTGAAGATGGAAAAAAAAAAAAAAAAGCCCAAGTTCTCATGATGGTTGATCGCACGTAGAAATATGTGCTTCACAACAAGCTAACTTTTCAACTAAAGTTGGATAGGGACCATCACTCCCACAGCTTGTTGTTTTAGCTGTTGTTGTAGCTACAACAACAACAACTGTGGAGCTCAGAAGAATTGTTCCGTATTTAGAGACCAAGTCGGTACTTCAAGAAGTTGAAAACCTTTTCCATCAATATACATATAGGACTTGCACGGACGATAGATAAACTTACCCAAATTAAAAATCAAATGTTTCCGTCCATCTTGGAAGGTCAGATGAATGTGGCACTGGTCCATAATCACCAAAGACACGCCCTTCTCTATTTTCATCACAAGCCGGATGGGCGTTTCCAAATTAGACACGCCTTTCAAACAAGACACGCCTTTCGACAGCGGGTCTGGGAGTTCCAAATCGGACGCACAGAACTCGAAATTGACCTCTTTGTGTTTCCTCGATTTTTTCAACCTCTGCGGGCTTCTGAGTGAATTCGTCGAGCGAGCAGTGGACGGTGACCTCTCACTAGAGTTACCTGATACTAGTTTTGTCTTGGACTTTTTTATTTTCAAGCCTATGAATGATTTACTTTTGACTGTCTCTTTGGTTTTGGATCTTCTCAGCACGGAGACAACAGATTTGGAATCAATGTATTTCTGCGAACTGTTCTCCTTGACAGAGTTTGCTCCTGTATTCTGGGTACCACCTATTTTGAAAAAAAAATCGTTTAGAATTTTGTTACCTCGCTGGGTGACGTCAAAAAGGTACTTCAATAATAAAAAAATAAAAAAAACTTTACACAAGCTTAAGGGTTAACCCCTTTTTTGTTACAAAAAAACAAACAAAATTAAAAATAATTTTTTAAAAAAACATGATGATAAGAATTCTCTAATCGCAACCCCAATTATGCCAAGAGCACGGACCCCGGAGCAAAAAATAATAATAACACTCTTTAGTGGACCACCAGGCGATGTTAATGCTCGAAGCATTTTCTACCACCTCACCCTCAGAGTCTTATTATTATGTGGTCACAAACTCAAATTAATAAGGAAAAATTCATGTACTGGGTGGGATTTGAACCAACGGATCCCTACGCTACCTGGATTACTAGACTAGCGCGTTAACCACTTGACTACCAGTGCACAGTGTTAGCGCCTTTAACAGGGTTGGCGTTTGAAAAGACATCCAGCCTTGAAAGGAAGTAGAAGTGCCAGAACTAAAGAACCGCAATAATAAGGAAGAGGTTGTCTGATACTATAATGATGCTTATTAAAAAAAATCATTAATATTTAAAAGATAACAATATGTCATGATTACTTTTAAATGCCCTATCGAAATTAATTTTACATGTATCTAATTCTAGTGTTTTTTAACGATATTCAGAGAACTTTTGTGCCAATATAGTCATAGCTCTATAGTCAATAAACCGGGTGAATCGGTGCGTGGAAAGATACACTGCCGTGCTTGCTGGAACTTGGCCTGGCGCAATGTCCTGCGATCAGATAATCTAGTATGTAGACATTGATTTTGTAATTGTCTACATAAGACGTATAATCAATTATTAAAAAAATCAATTACTAAAAAAAAAAAGTCTGGCTGGGGGACTATAAACAGGGTGTAGACCAGCAGTCTGGCTGGGGGACTATACACAGGGAGTAGACCAGCATTGACTTGGTTCTGGGGGCCCTTGTCAATTATTAGCCTCCTTGTAAAGACAGTGGTAGAAGTGCTGAGTCATTCCTCCACTGTCTGGCTACCATCGTTCACGATGACGCCACCCTATGATGATATGATAATTTAAAAAAAAACAAAGTTTAATTTTTTTTATATTCTTTAGTTCCAAGTTTTTTTTTACCTTCTGTAGGCTGAAGCGGCGCTCTACGACGAGGTAGATAATGTTTGAGGTTCAAATATTCCTCTTTTACGTTTGGACAAGCCAGTTTACTATTGAAATACTGTCGCTTTTGCATAATTCGCTGAAAATTTTGCCATCTCCAATGTAGAGGCGGGTGTTCTACTGTTGACTGTGATCGCACAGGAAAGTCAAACAGTTTGCCTTCGGCTTGGTCAAACACGAGTCTGACTTTTCCTGTAAAATAATGTCAATCCTCATTCTTTTAATTTTTTTTTTTTTATTTTTTTTTATTTTTTTTTTTTTACAAGTTCACAAGTTATGCCCATTTTTACAATAAAATACAAAAAAAAATAATATTAAACACTTAGGTATGACTAGAATTAAAAACAAAAAAACAAATTCACAAACAAAACAAAAAACAAATCTAATTGATATTTAGATACAAATGAATTAACAATATTATCTGTCTGGATCATACTATGTTTTCGTTTTTACTTCTCGCAGTGAACAGCAGTTTAATTATTTATAAGATTTTTTATCTTTACGTTCACCACATAGATTAAAATAATTCATATCAATTTATAAAGTAACGCACCTTTTGTATCATAGACAACACCGTTGCCAAACGAATCGAATATGGCCGCAGGCACATCATTCCTGGTCATATGCTCTCCTGTGTTCCTCCCATGTTCATCTTTGTTGAAGAAGACCACCAGGCGATAGTGGTTCTCCCCGACGGGTATCACTTGAATGGCCAGGTCGCCGCCACAGTTCTGATAGTAAACTTCCACACGTCCATCTTGTTCGATCCTCGCCATAGTCCTCCCGTTTGGATAGTAACGAAGACTTCGCTTCTTTTTCCAAACCCTGGGGTCAAGCAGAGGACCACAGGGCTCTGCCTGAAGAGTATAGAAAGTTTTCTGTGTGTCTTCCAGCAATCGAGGCAACTTCGTCCAACCTTTGGTTATGTTTTCCCAATCGGACAAGCGGTACTGGATGGTTCCCGCCTCGGGAGGGGTCTTGTCAATCACTTTCGGTGTGTACACACAAGAAGTCGGGTCTGGCGGCTTTGGTTTGGGCTTTGGGGAATTGGTTTTCTAATTTTGGGCGGTTTCTTCTTTTTCGGTGACGGTGTTGAAGATGGAGTTGAAGGTGGTGTTTTCTTGGGTACTTTTTTCTTTTTGGGCTCTTCAACAAAATCAATGGCCGGTGGTGGTTTGGGGGCGTTCCCACAGAGACCCAGTTCCATGCGACGTTGAATTTCTGCGATGAGGTCTCGCTCATAGTCACCATCAGTCTGCTGACATGCACAATTTGACAATCCTTCTCTCTTACGTACATAATTGAGGAGATCTCGGTAGCTCTCACAAGGGATTTTGGTCGCCCGTTTGGAGCATACACCACAACATGATGTCTTGAAACTATCAATCAATTTATCGACAGTTTTCTTAACTTGCCTAGCCTTCCAGTGGAGAGTCTGCGCGCTGGTACATGTCTTTGTTTGTGCAATTTTTTGCTGACCATATTCTGAATTTTGATGATAGTTTATACTTTTTTTCCAACAATCTGGAAGTTTGTTTGTTTGAGAAAGTTTTCGGTGACCATATTCTGAATTTTGATGATAGTTTTTACTTTTGTTCCAATCATCTGGACAAGTATACTGTCTATTTCTATTGTTAGGTGTCTGACCACATGGACTACTGTCTTGTACTCTACTGTTTCTGACTATGCCATTGCTTTCCACAGGTATCTCTCGGCCAAATGGGCGAAAGTCTTTGGCAATTCTTTTTTCTCTCGCAAGATTTTCAGCATCTTCATAACCATTTGCTGGAGGCTTTTTCTTTTTTGTCTGGCTAATGTATGTCTTTATTTTTTCAATATGACTGGCGTCTTTTGTCATCTTTAAATAAACAGAAGACCTTCATACCTATAAAATAATCAATAATGTGCGTTAATAACTTTGCTATCGAGCATTTTTTTTTTTTTTTTTTTAATTTAAAAGCAACGTCATATTATTTCGAAGTGAGGAATCACAATAACAGTGGACTGTAACTCACCGGGCTTGAACAAACGGTTACCTGGATTAAAATACCAGCGGATATTCCGAGGCTCACTCATACCTCATGAGTGAAATTGAGTAGCTGATTTGATGTGAGCAGCACCGAGTAGAGGAATTATGCATAAGCAATAAAATTGATTAGGATTTTAGAGGATAAAAATGTCCTGTAATTCTGTGCTACCCACTGAAATTGTGATAAAATAACACAAGGAGACACATTTAATTCTTATTAATTATTAAGTAAGCCGACCTCAGTAGCTCGATAAGGCGGCGAACCCCCGGTGGTTCAAAATTTCCTTTAGATGAATTAAAAGTTCAAATCAGGAACAACCAGAAGTTCCTAAGCGCTCTCGGAACAATTGGATGTTCCTAGGAAGAACTGGAAGTTCCTGAAGAATTAGAAGTTCGAATCAGGAACAACCAAAAGTTCCTAAGTGCTCTCGGAAAAATTAGAAGTTCCTAGGAAGAACTAGAAGGTCCTGAAGAATTAGAAGTTCGAATCAGGAACAACCAAAAGTTCCTAAGCGCTCTCGGAACCATTGGAAGTTCCTAAGAAGAGCTAGGTCTATGAGAACAAAGGAAACACTAGTTGTTCATAGGAGTAGCTAGGTAGTTGTTTGTGAAAATGGAAATTTCCTGTAACATATCTCTGAGGCAAATCATTGCGACTTTACTCTTGCTAGAGTAACCTCCGTGGCTCAGTGGTTAAGAGCATTGATTGCTGACCCAAAGGTTGCGGGTTTGAATCCCGGCCGGAGCGGAAAATTCTGACCGAGTTTTACCAGTTCCGGAATGGCATGGATGTAAAGGTCAAGTGCCCTGAGGTAATGCGAAAGCAGTTCAGGGGTACAACTATCTTTAAAAAAAAAAAATAATAAAAAAAACGATAAGGTTTATCTAGCTTAATTAAGGGGCGCGGCTCCTGCTTTTGATTTATCCGCTTTTGTTCCAGTAGCACAAAAATTGGTTGGGTGGAAGAGATTGCCATAGGCAATAACCCCGCCCTTTAGTTAGGATGTATGTTTTATATATTTTCTATTCTTTTTCATTTTTATTGTATACATTGTTTCCATTTTTTCATTGTTAAAATTATTATTTGTATGTACATAATGTCCATTTATATCTAATAAAGTGTTGTATAATAATAATAATAGTTATTCCTCTGTAACATATTTATAATTAGGTATATACCCTTTACATAATATATGTACTATGTCCTAAGTAAAAGGAGTTGTTATTACTGGTGGCAATCTCTTTCACCCAGCTCCTAGCAGATGAATAAGATTTTTCTTTTCTTATCCTTCTCTCTCTCGCTCTCTCTCTCTCTCTCTCTCCTTCTCTCCCTCCCTCTTATTTACTGGGTATGTTGTAAATTACATGATGAGTCGCGACAATGGGTGAGGATGTGTTCACACTCATTCGAGATTCTCTTCCTCCCCTTTCTCACCCCCCCCCCCCCCCCCCCATCAAATCATACCCTGTAACCAAAGTGAAAGGCGCCGTTAAAGTTTTCCGATTTATCTTTTAACGCTCGCCTCTTCCTTCCCTCTCTCTCTTCTCTCTCTCTCTATCTTTCTTCCCTCTCTCTGTCTCTCTCTTTTCTCTGCCCTCTCTCTCTCTATTTTATTCTTCCTTCCTTCTCTCTCTTTTTCTCTCTACCTCTCTCTCTGTTTCTCTCTCTCTCTCTCTCTCTCCTCCCTTTAGCGGTTTCCTCTTCATAAAGGGGTAATCCATAAATATTTCTTTTTTGTCTGCAAAAGAGGGGTCTTTCTATCTCTCTCTCTCTCTCTCTTTCTTTCGACATAGATATACTTATACATAGTTTTTTCTCACATTTTTTGTTGGTTTTTATTCCTTTTATTTTTAGCGGATGTTTGTGATGTGACTTTCTTTTATTTCTCTCTCTCTCTCACACACACACACTCTCTCTCTCTCCCTCTTCCTCTCTCTCACACCTCTCCTTCTCTTTCTCCCTCTCTCTTTCTCACACTCCTTTTTGAACGAAATTGAACGCGATAATAGTTTATTATGTTGTTGTTGCTTTTTCAAAAATAAGTAAAAAAGCCCCTTTAACTTATTTTTTCCAATACCGTTTAAGGCTCGCTTTTTTAACACAAAAATGTCTCTTCATGCATAATATGTCACAGCTCAGTTTAGGCTCATTTTTATAACAGAAAATTTGTCGACAAGTTTCATGAATAATAATTATATTGGAAATGATTATTTCATCTTCACTTCTATCTATGCTGTCACCAAGAGGTGATAATAAATTGGAACATATAAATCAACCTGAGGAGATAGCGTTGTACAGGGTGGCCCAAAATTAACAGTTCCAATGTAGGTCCAGAGGAATACAAAGTTATCACATTTGTGTTAATCACTTTCGAATCAAATTTGCGAGGAAGCCTGCAACAGACATGGATGGGTCCACCTAGGCCAAAGTCACCGTTAATTAACTAAGGATATCAGTTTGAACCAATTTTGGTTAGAGTACCAGTTTTTGACCAGAAAAATAATATATCGCTTTATTTATACTGCACGATTAGGGACTGATAAGTCCCATTATTCCAGCACTCAGCCCAATACGTATTATTATGTGGTATAAATCCCAAATGGGAGGATAACTTGTCATGTCCCGGCTGGAAGGGAACTACAGAAAGCGAGAGAGAGAGAAAGAAAGAGAGAGAGAAAGAAACAGAGAGAGAGAAAGAGAAAGAAAGAGAGAGAGAGAGAGAGAAAGAAAAAGAAAGAGGAGAGAGAAAGAAAAGAAAGAAGAGAGAGAGAGAGGAAAGAGAGAGAGAAAGAAAGAGAGAGAGAGAAAGAAAGAGAGAGAGAAAAAGAGAGAGACAGAAAGAAAGAGATAGAGATAAAGAAAGAGAGAGAGAGAGAAAAAAAGAAAGAGAGAAAGAAAGAGAGAAAAAAAAAGAGAGAAAGAAAAAAAGAGAGAGAGAGAAAAGAAAGAGAGAGAAAGAAAGAGAGAGAGAAAGAAAGAGAGAGAGAAAGAAAGAGAGAAAAAGAAGAAAGAAAGAGAGAGAGAGAGAAAGAAAGAGAGAGAGAGAAAAAAAGAAAGTGAGAGAGGGAGAAAGAAAGACAGACGAGAGAGAAAAAAGAGAGAGAAAGAAAGGGGAGAGAGAAAGAAAGAGAGATAGAGGCTATGCCCAATATGCATTAATTTGTTAAAATTAAAAAATAAAAATAAAAATAAAATAGAGGAAACAGAGAAAGTGAGATAGGGAGAGATTACCAGACTGGAAGCTACCGGAACAGACGAGAATTCGACTTTCAATCCACCCTGTATGTGTATGGAAATTGGAAAACGAGATTTGAATTAGCAAGGAGCAGAGAAAGACAAGCAATGAATTTTCTATTTCTTGAATATTTTTGTTTTCATCATCGATATGTTTAAATCTTCAATATCAAATCTGCTAAAAGTCTGTCCCGGTAGCTCAGTGGTAAAGGCGACACTCTGTGAATCCAGAGATTCCAGAGGTCGCGGGTTCGAAACCCAACCGGGACATGACAAGTTATCCTCCCATTTTTACCACATAATAATATGTCTTGGGCTTACTACTGTAATAATGGGACTTTAATAGTCCTAATTGGGCAGTATAAATAAGGCGATATTATTATTATAAAAGCACAGGAGACCTTATAGGTACGAGAAGACAGATGTTGTGAAGTGGTTAACGCGCTAGTCTGGTGGTCCAGGTAGCGTGGGGATCCGTTGGTTCGAATCCCACCCATTCAAAATGTTTGTGGGGTGCTGCCAAATAAACCAGACAAAAATGGAATTTAAAGAGTAGCCTCTTTTAGTACCTACCTAACGAGTTCGAGTTTGTTAACCAGGCCAATCATTATTATTTTAAATTATTGCTTTTATTAATAAAAAAACTCTTTTCCTTTTCGTCTGGTTGTGCTGCAGTTCCGCAGCTCCTTAGCACCGGCCGCACCTGAATTTGATGACTATTATTATTATGATAATAATTCTTGTCAATAGTTTTATATCATCGACTAAGGTATTTTTTATTACCTATATAAAGACAAATGTTTCATAGTCTTTTTTTATCTGGCACAAAACAGCAGCTACATTTTAAGAAAAATAAGACATTATTATTTTTAGTTTGGAGTGTCCCCTAGAACCAAAGACACCCTGTATAAACAATAAGAGATGGATGACATAGATATTGGGAGCTGACAAGACATCAATATGTAAGGTAAGCACAGTTTGCAGTTCAATTTGTTTTATTTAGGTTTTATAGGTATTCGAAAGAGAAAGATAGATAGAGACAGAGAGAGAAAGCGTGTTGGGAGAGAGAGAGCTAAAAGAAATAGATAAAAACGTGATAGATAGAGAGAAAGATAAAGCTGATGGATAGATAGAAAAAGAAGATAAATAGAGAGATATAAAGAGGATTGATTGATAATAAAAAGAAGATGGATAGAGAGAGATAAAGACGATGAATAGATAGAAAAAGAGAGAGAGAAAGAGGATAGATAGATAGATAAAGGAAGAGAATTAGAGTTCCGGAGAGATAAAGAAGGTGAGATGGAGCGAAAGGGTAACAGGGTGAAAGAGAGATAGAGGAAAAGAGAGAAAGAAGAGAGTGAAAGAGGAATATACATGAAGGGAGAAGAAGATACAGAAAGATAAATAAAGGAAGAGAGATGAGATGGGGACACGGAGGAAAAAGAGAAAAAAATAGGCAGAGATAGAGAGAGGAAGAGATGAAGGCAGAAAGAGAAAGACGGAAAAAGAGAGGGAGAGAAATAGGGAAAAAGAGAGAGAGAAAGAGAAAGACGGAAAAAGAGAGGGAGAGAGAGAGAAATAGGAAGAAAGAGAGAGAGAAAAAGACGGAAAAAGAGACGAAGAGAGAGAGAAAAATAAGAAGAAAAGAGAGAGAGAGGGAGAAAGAGAAAGAGGAAAAGAGATGGAGGTATAATATAAAGAGAGAGAGAGAGAGTGAAGGAGAAAGAGAGAGAAAGAGAGGGAGGTATAATATAAAGAGAGAGAGAGAGAGAAAGAGAGGGAGGGAAAGAGAGAGAGGGAAAGAGAGGGAGAAAGATAGGGAGGTATAATATAAAAAGATTTAACGAGACGACAGCCAGGTGACATGGTCTTGTAGTATAATTAATGACAAGCCCAGCCCTTACGTCTTGAAGGGGGTGGGGGAGGATTCTGTGGGGGTGTCTATGTGGGGGTGAAATGAGAAGAGGGAGATATACGTAAGATGGGAGTCAAGGAAGTGCGTTAAAAGAGAGAGAGAGAGAGAGAGGAAAAATGAGAGAGAAAGGGAGAGAGATATGGAGGAAGAGAGATAAAAAGAAAGTTAGATTGGGAGAGAAAGAGAGAGAGAGAAAGTGGGATAGAGGAATAAGAGAGAGATGAAAAGGAGAGGAATGACAGGAAGAGTGAGAGAGAGAGAGAAAGAAAGAAATAGAGAGAAAGAAAGAGAGAAGAAAAGAGAGTAAGAGAGATATGGAGAGAAAAGAGAGAGAGAGAGAGAGAGAAAAGAGAGAAAGAGAGATATGGAGAGAAAAAGAGAGAGAGAGAGAGAGAGAAAAGAGAGAAAGAGAGATAGGGAGAGAAAAGAGAGAGAGAGAGAGAGAAAGAGAGATAGGGAGAGAAAAGAGAGATAGGGAGAGAAAAGAGAGAGAGAGAGAGAGGCAGGAAGAAAGAGGTAGTTAAAGAGAGAGAGAGGAAAGGGAGGGTAGGAAGATGATGAAAGGAGGCACCGAGATTTCTCTCTTCCCCTATGATGACATTTCGGTATGAATTTAACCCTCTGAAGCTTATTCTACTTGTGGACAGCACACAGAGAGATCATTTAAAAGACAGTATAACAAATACTTACCTATTTATGGGATGTTAGACACTGTCCTATCTCGTTCTTGTATTTTTGTTTCTTTATTATATTATTAAACACTTTATTAGATATAAAAAGACATATTATGTACAATACAAATAATTATCATAACAAATTAACAATTAAAAATTGGAAACAATATATACAATAAAAAAAAAAGAGAATAGAATAGAAAAATATATATAAACATATGTCCTAACTAAAGGGCGGGTTTATTTCCTATGGCAATAATCTCTTCCACCCAACAGTATTTTTTCACTTCCACTTAATTTTTCTGCCGATTGCGGTTCTCGAGATACATCATGAAACACTTACCCACTTAGGGGTTCTTAGAGACAAAGAGGGTTAACAAAACACGAAAAAGTTTTAAGAACTGTACAGGTGTTGCTAAATATCAAACTATAATCCTCTCCCTGTCTCTTTCTCTCTCTCTTCCTTTCTCTCTCAGTCCCTTTCCTTTTATCTCTCTCTTTCTTTCTTTCTCTTTCTGTCTCTGCTTTTCTCTCTCTCTCTCTTTCTCTCTCTCTTCCTTTTTCTCTCTCCCTCCTTTCTCTCTCTTTTTATTTTTCACTCTCTATACCTTTCGTTCCCTCTCTTTCTGCCTCTCTCTCTCTCACTCTTACTCTCTCTCCTACTTGTCCATCTATATCATTTTTGTTCGGCAATGATCTAATCTAATGTATCATTTGTCTCACTGAAACATAGCTAATAATAGGGTGAGGGTGTGCAAAAATTACCGAACCTAAAACCACTTACTTACCTATCCGAAAGAAAAGAACATCCTCCCGGAATTTAAACATAACTTCCAGTGGGGCAGAAGCATGATCACTACTGCAAGAATTTTCCGATCGAATAAATTCGGCTTTAGAAGAAGGAAAATGGTCGTACTAGCTATCACCGGATCTATCCATCAGTACGACTTTTCATTTGATAAGACCGTTCCAGCCAATATATATACATTATATTGAAAGAAATACGCAGAGGGAGGGAGAGAGAGAGAGGGAGAGAAAGAGAGAAAAAGAGAGAGAGGAAGAAGGAAAGAGAGAGAGAGAAAGAGAGAAAGAAAGAGAAAGGGAAAGAGAAAGAGAAAGAGAAAGAGAAAGAGAAAGAGAAAGAGAAAGAGAAAGAGATACAAAAAGACAAAGAGTAAAAGAATGATGAAGAAAGAGAAAGACAAAGAGAGAGAGAGAGAAAGAGAGAGAGAGAGAGAGAGAGACAGGGACAAAGATTTTCTCTTTTCTTTTTATTTAATTTTTGATGCAATTAAGAACTTTGGAAAAATTTCTTCTGTTCTTTTGTGAAATAAAGAAGTCATCTAGCTGTTTTTCAATTCCAGGATTCTTTTTTTTTTCGTCTGTTGTATAGCTCTACATTATAAACTCAAATCTGTGCCCGATCTCTTACCATTTCTACTACAGCAAAACTAACCAAATCCACCCCCTAAAACTTTCCTCCCCTACCCCCATCGGATAAACACGCCTCATTCGTTCTATAACTCCCCCTGATCTCCCTACCTAGTTTCCTAAAACAGAAAGTTCTAAAACAGTTCTCCTAAAACTAAAACAGTTCTCCTAAAACTAAGCAGTTCTCCTAAATTAAACGTTTCTCCTAAAACTAAACAGTTTCTCCTAAAACTAAAGCAGTTCTCTAAAACTAAACAGTTCTCCTAAAACTAAAACAGTTCTCCTAAAACTAAAGCAGTTCTCCTAAAACTAAAGCAGTTCTCCTAAAACTAAAACAGTTCTCCTAAAACTAAACAGTTCTCCTAAAACTAAAGCATTCTCCTAAAACTAAAACAGTTCTCCTAAAACTAAAGCAGTTCTCCTAAAACCCCCTCCACCAAATGGCAGAACGCACTTTCTCCTGACCTGACTAATCAACCCCCCTCCCTCTCTCTCCTATCTCTCTCTTCTCTCTCTCTCCTCCTATCTTTTCCTCTATTTTCCTATCTTCCCCGTATCCATCTATCACAAAGTAAACTCCATGACCCTTCTTCTGATTTCAAACTAATCAACCCCCCTCCCCTCTCTCTTTCTCCTTCTATCTCCCCCTCTCCTCCTCCTGTCATCCCCTCTTATCACAAAGTAATACTCCCTGCACCTTTCTCCTGATCCTAAACTAATCACCTCCCCTCCTCTCCTCTTCTCTCTCTCTCTCCTCCTATCTTCCCTCTCTCTCTCTCTTTCTTCTCTCTTTCTCTCTCTCGTCCTATCTCCCCTCTCTCTCTCTTTCTCTCTCTCTCTCCTCGTCCTCCTCCTATCTCCCCTATATCCATCTTATCACAAAGTAATACTCCCCCTTCCCCTCTCTTTCTCCTTCCTCCTCTCTTCCCCTCCATCCATCTTATCACAAAGTAAAACTCCACCCCCACCTGCCCCCCTCCGGCTGAAACTTTCCTCGAAAGACAAAACAAACAAACAAACACACGGGGGGGGGGGGGGGGGAAGAAAGCGAAAAGTCCACCTCCACCACCGCTGTCGGAACAACAGAAGACGGCATCAGTGGAGAGCGTGTGTATGTGACTTGACTGGGCGATGACGAGGCGAGAAAAGTTTTGGCGAAAAACAAAATGTCATGTAGCCAACCAACAACTTCTTCTCCCCCGTTGTTGACGAACTGCTGACGAACTTCTGCTTATACCAAGAATAAGAATACTTCTGCTAATACCAAGAATAATAAGAATAAGAATACTTCTGCTAATACCAAGAATAATACGAATAAGAATACTTCTGCTAATACCAAGAATAATAAGAATAAGAATACTTCTGCTAATACCAAGAATAATAAGAATAAGAATACTTCTGCTAATACCAAGAATAATAAGAATAAGAATACTTCTGCTAATACCAAGAATAATAAGAGTAAGAATACTTCTGCTAATACCAAGAATAATAAGAATAAGAATACTTCTGCTAATACCAAGAATAATAAGAATAAGAATACTTCTGCTATAACCAAGAATAATAAGAATACTTCTGCTAATACCAAGAATAATAAGAATAAGAATACTTCTGCTAATACCAAGAATAATACGAATAAGAATACTTCTGCTAATACCAAGAATAATAAGAATACTTCTGCTAATACCAAGAATAATAAGAATAAGAATACTTCTGCTAATACCAAGAATAATAAGAATAGGAATACTTCTGCTAATACCAAGAATACTAAGAATAAGAAACTATCACGAAGCTATGTTTGTCCTCTCTGCAGCTTCTGAAGATGTTTCAGAAACCTCTAATTATTATTAACAAACCTATGTTTGCTATATTAGCCCATAGATAAAATAAGTATGTACCATTTAAATAAATGAGAAAATATAAATAATAGTAAGAATAATAAATGTCCAAGTTTATGTGAGAAAGTATGAATTTACTCCTCACACAAACTAAGAAAAACTGTAAATGAAAATACAAGTATCTCCTTCATGATAATACAGTCTAACCTGAATGTAAGAGAACTCAAGGAGCTGGATATCGTTTCTCTTATAATATCCAGGTTTGCCTTATATCCAGTTCTCTTATATCAAGGTTTGTCTTAAATCCAGTTCTCTTATATCCAAGTTTGTCTTATATCAAGTTCTTCTATATCAAGGTTTGTCTTATATCCAGTTCTCTTATAGGTATACAGGTTTGTCTTGTATCCAGTTCTCTTATATCCAGGTTTGTCTTTTATCCAGTTCTCTTATATCCAGGTTTGTCTTATATCTAGTTCTCTTATATCCAGGTTTGTCTTATATCCAGTTCTCTTATATCCAGGTTTGAATTATATCCAGTTCTCTTATATCCAGATTTGAATTATATCAAGTTCTCTTATATCCAGGTTTGTCTTATATCTAGTTCTCTTATATCCAGGTTTGTCTTATATCTAGTTCTCTTATATCCAGGTTTGTCATAAATCCAGTTCTCTTATATCCAGGTTTGTCTTAAATCCAGTTCTCTTATATCCAGGTTTGTCTTAAATCTAGTTTTCTTATATCCAGGTTTGTCTTAAATCCAGTTCTCTTATACCTATCCAGGTTTGTCTTAAATCCAGTTCTCTTATATCCAGGTTTGTCTTATATCAAGTTCTCCTATATCAAGGTTTGTGTTAAATCCCGTTCTCTTATATCCAGGTTTGACTTATATCCAGTTCTCTTATATCCAGGTTTGACTTATATCCAGTTCTCTTATATCCAGGTTTGTCTTATATCAAGTTCTCCTATATCAAGATTTGTCTTATATCCAGTTCTCTTATATCCAGTTGTCAAGGGTTGGGTGGGGTGGAAGAGATTGCCATAGGCAATAACCCCGCCCTTTAGGACGTATATATATATTTTGTTTTTTTTCCTCCTGTTTATATTAATTTTGTCAATTTTGTAGTTTCATTTTCACCATTACTTGTTTGTATATATGTTCTTCTAATAAAGCGTTTCATAATAATAATATATCCAGTTCTCTTATATCCAGGCTTGTCTTATATCCAGTTCTGTTATATCCAGGTTTCTCTTATATTCAGTTCTCTTATACCCAGGCTTGTCTTATATCCAGTTCTCTTATATCGAGGCTTGTCTTATATCCAGTTCTCTTATATCCGGGCTTGTCTTATATTCAGTTCTCTTATATCCGGGCTTGTCTTATATCCAGTTCTCTTATATCCGGGCTTGTCTTATATCCAGTTCTCTTATATCCGGGCTTGTCTTATATCCAGTTCTCTTATATCCAGGTTTGACTGTACTAGAAGATAATAATAATACTAGGTGGAAAATAACACATAACCCTCAGAGTGAAGCCAGCTCGCGTGGTGTAACGGTTGTGACTACTGCCCTTAGTCCAGAGATCTTGAATTCGATTCCCAAATGGAGGCAGATTTTTTTGTTAGACAATTCTGTTCTCTCCAAGCCACGGTGACTACCTCAAATTAAGAAATAAAAATATAGATACACATAACCATCTATTTCCTCGTTTTTATTCCTCTAGCTCTCTTCCCTCTCTCTCCCTCCTAACCTCACTACACTTCTCTCTTCCTTCACTCTATCCCTCCTAACCTCAATACACCTAACTCCCTCCCCTCACTCCTCCCAATACCCCCTCCCAATACCCCCTCCACCTTTCATTAGCGCTCGAAAAGTTAATTACCTGGAATAATAACAGAATATTTATTTATTTTTACTCTCTTTTTCTCTCTCTTTCCCTCCCTCTCTTTCCTATGGTTTCCGTTTCTCCATTTCTCTCTCTCCCCCAACGTTGTTGTTGCTGAAAAAGTGACAGATTTGATGCCGTAGAGATTGTCATAAAAGGAGGGAGGTAGAGAGAGAGAGAGAGAGAGAGAGAGAGAGAGAAGGAAGGAGCGAGGGTTGAAGTGCTTTTCAATACTCCGATGATATAAAAATGAAAATTTCGGAAATAGAACTCACTCATTTTCTTGTTTTTCACTACCTATTTTAACCTCTTACTGAAATAGCGCACAAATATCTCAGTGGTTAAGCACCCGCTTGCCATGCGGAAGATTCAGGGTTTGATCACCCGTGCCGACAGAAACTTGTATTCAAAATTTGGGTACAGTTGCTTGTAAGGGTGCGCTCGTGTTGACCCAGCACCTAAATGGGAAGTATTGTGTCATTCCTCGCCCATCAGAGGGGAGGCATACTACGGGATGGGCAGGCTACAATACAGACCACAAGCGTCTACAGTAGCTCCTGCTTCATGGCTACGAAATAAAAAAGGCTGTGAAACACTCATCTTTAAAAAAAAAAAAAATACAGATTAAACTCGATACGTATACGTACATAAGAGAATAGGAAGTTAGAAAAACCATGAATAAAAGAGAACAATTTACCTCTCTATAAGAGAAAATAACTTCTTTATAAGAGAAACCTGCATAAGAGAAAATTAACTGGATTGAAACATTTGACACCACACTGCTTGCCTTATTGCCGCCTTATCACTCAAAGTCAAATTCAGGCACTGATGAAATTCGTAATTAGGACCTCAAAATCATTTGATTTCATGTGTCAAAACTCCCATAAATGTAAGATGAATAATAAGAAATAAAAAGTTAGTCCAACCGGGGGGTCCCGGTTGGACTAACTTGGATTACCAGTAAATTATTTCCAAAAAGTTCAATAAAAAAAAGATCGGAGGAAACTCCTTTTGTTCTATTCTAAAAAAATGTTGCTCTCTTTTTTCCATCTTTAACCAATCCACAGGAACAGCCCTTGCGACTGATTTTCCACAAAAAGTTTGTGTTTCGTTCGTTATGATTCGTGTTATCATAAAAAAAATCGTTCTCCATGAAGTGAAAGGCCTAATGAGTTAGTGTTTTTTCATTCTTTATAAATTGATGGATGACCTTTCACACCTCCCTCCTATATTTTTTATTCATAACATTTTGTATATTTTCATTATTTATTTTATTTTACTGCCTTTTACATTTATGTATTCTGTAGTAGGTCTCTCAATTTTTCGTTCTCTATTTTTAATTTTTCATTAGATTTTTTTTTTTTTTTTTTTTAATTATGATTTTATTTCAATAATTGTGATATTTCATTAGATTTAATTTTTTTATATTTTATATTAAGATTTTATTTTAATAATTCTGATAATGTAAACTGTGATGCCATAAACAATCAAACCAGCCTTATAACAATTGGGACTGGAACCACCAACCTCCCTGATTGTCCGTGTAGATCCTCTGTTCCAAAAATGGACTCCATTTTTTATCCATTCAAATTATTATTAATTTATGAATCAGGATTAGATTTAATCTAAGAGGACACTATCAGTATAGGCAATAACCCCGCCTTTTAGTTAGGACGTATGAATATATATTTTGTTTATTTTTTCCTGTTTATTTTAATATTGTCAATTTTGTATTTTAATTTTTACCATTATTTGCAGGCTCCCTTCCTCAATTATATTTATTACTAGCTAAAACCCGGCGCTTTCTCTCTGATAAGGATTTGCCCGTGGGATGTCATATTTTTTTAGGTTTTTTTTTAAAAAACTATTCTAAGTACCTAAACTAAACCCTGCATACCAAAAGGAGACACTGTGCAAGTTGGAAATTTGGTCTAGTAATTTTTTTTTCTCATAATTATAATAAACGGGCGGACTAATACAATATTTGGGCTCTCTAGCTTAATGTATAGTAATACTTACTAACTAGCTTAATATAATATAATGCTTATATAACAATAATATTTAATATTAATTTTATTTCAGAGCTCATAATGAATAACAAGATAGATTTTCAAGTTTCTTCTTAATTGATGAACATAAATAAAGTTCTCGACATAAAATGAGATCTACTTGGACAGTAAATCAAAGTCCGGATACATCCTGTCCAGCTGTTGTAGAGCCGTTATTATGTGGTCACATTAAATTATGTGGTCAAATCAAATAAGGATTTTCTTTGATAACTTTGGGACGTGATAAATTATTTATAATTCAAGCCCGGACAGGTTCTAAATTAAAAGACATGGTTGTCTTTAGAAATGGCTTTCTTTTTGTAGTATTATCACATCCTGTCGCTGTCCTCATTTCTACTTAATTCCTGCTTTCCTGTTTTTTTCTCTCCTCTCTCTCTCTCTTTTTTCTCTCTCTCCCTCTCCCCCTATCTCTCTCTTTTTCTCTCTATCTCTCCCACTCTCCCTCTTTCCCTATCTCTCTCTCTCTTTTCTCTCTCTCTCCCTATGTCTCTCTCTCTCCCCCTCTCTCATTTTCTACCTCCTTAGTTATTTCTTTCCCTATCTTTTTGTCTCTCTCCCTTTTTTTCTCTCTCTCTACCTATCTCTCACTCTCTCTCTCTCTCTCTCTCTCTCTTTCTCTCTCTCTCTCTCTCTCTCTCTCTCTCTCTCTTTCTGTCTTCCTGTAATTGTACGTTTCCTTCATTTATCTTTTGAAACAAATTCATCTCTGATTCTCTTCTCCCCCTCCTCCTCATCCTGTTCCATTATATTCTTCCCACTCCTCACCCAGCCTCGCGTTACGCAGCCATGTCGTGTAAGGAAAATTAATTTTCTTTAATTTTTCACATGTTTCCCCTGCTGAATTTCTTCTTGATTTTTTCTCTCTCTATCTCTTTCTCTGTCTCTTTCTCTCTCTTTCTCTCTCTCTCTCTATGTCACTCCCGCATTTCTCTCTCTATCTTTCTCTCTTTTTCTTTGTCTCTCTCCCTCTCTGTCACTCTCTCACTTTCTCTCTCTCTGTCACCCTCTCTACTTTCTATTTTATGTCGAAAGTATTGTTTTCTTCGGTCGCTTGTCTTTTCTGGACTCTCCTGAGTCAAAAAAAAGTGATTTTTTTATATCAAACAATGGCCTCCTTCTAAAATTTCATAATATATTGACTTTAAAAACCTCAGTTCGGAATAATGTAGAAAAAGTCGTGTGATAATCACACCAAATTATTCTTTTTACTGTCCTAGTTAGTAATTCTTCTCACACGCTTGTTGTCCTCTCCCTCCCTTCTCTTGTTCTACTTCGCTGTTCTTTCCTCCTTTTCTTTCTTCCCCCTACTAATTATTTGTTCTTCTTTCTTTCTTTACTTTCTTACCCTCACTAATCATTTCTTTTTTTCTTCCTCTTTATTCTACTTTTTTCTTCCTTCTTTCTCATTTTTCTTCATTACTTCAAACATTCTTCTTCCCATTATCTCTTCTACTAAATCCTTAATTTCTAAAATTATCCCTTTCTCTATGTGATTCGCTTCTCCAAGACATTCTCTAGTTATGCCTCCTTCTCCTTCTCCATTTCCTCTTTCTCCTTTGCCTTCTCTTTCTCTTTCTCTTTCTCTTTCTCCTCTTTAGTCTGATACTCCTCTTGTCTTTTATCTAAAAGAAGAAGAAAATCACCTCAACTTTGTTGAACAGAACTTTGTCACTGAACTTTTGAGCAAGAAAAGTTCGACAATCTGAATTAGTGGCTATTGTTTCATTTCGCTCTCTTTCTCTCTCTCTCTATCTCTCTCTCTCTCCCTCTCTCTCTCTCTATCTCTCTCTCTTTCTCTCTCTCTTTCTCTATCTCTCTCTAACTCTCACTCTCTCTCTCCCTCTAACTCTCACTGTCTCACTCACTCATTGAAGTATAAGTTAGTATACATAACCAGTTTAGTATACATCCAAATTAAGAATGTCACATGTATTTTATGTACATGTACAATGGTCCAAAACTAAACTTTGTGACCCGCAAAACCAGAAATAATTTCGCCACTGCTTCAAACATTGAAAAACAAGATTCACGAGTTTTCGTTGAAGTTATACATTTTACCTGTTGAGGTTATACACTATAGAGGTTATACACTATATTACTTATACCTATTGGTTACAATTATTACTTCCGATAAATTTCTAATATTAGAAATCAGAAGTATTGTGTTCGTTTTTTTTATTATTAGACTAAAAAACAATTGAAGGGTGTTGTGTCAACTTTCGATTTTCAATCTTCTAGTCTTCAAAAATCAACATACTCACCTCTCCTGCAACTATCTCTTTCCTTTCCCTCCCTCTCTTTCTCCAATATATAATACCCTTTCCCTCTCTCTCCTCCTTCACTATATAATACCCTTTCCTTCTCTCCCCTCCTCCACTATATAATACTCTTACCTCCCTCCCCTCCTCTACTATATAATACCCTTTCCCTCCCTCTCCTCCTCCCCTATATAATACCCTTTTCCTCCCTCTCCTCCTCCACTATATAATACCCTTTCCTCCCTCTCCTCCTCCCTATTAATACTCTTCCTCCCTCTCCTCCTCACTATATAATAACCTTTCCCTCCCTCTCCTCCTCACTATATAATACCTTCCTCCCCTCCTCCTCCACTATATAATACCTTTCCCTCCCTCTCCTCCTCCACTATATAATACCCTTTCCCTCCCTCTCCTCCTCCACTATATAATACCTTTCCCTCCCTCTCCTCCCCCACTATATAATACCCTTCCCTCCCTCTCCTCCTCCCTATATAATACCCTTTCCCTCCCTCTCTACTCCCACTTATAATACCCTTTCCCTCCCTCTCCTCCTCCACTATATAATCCCCTTTCCCTCCCTCTCCTCCTCCACTATATAATACCCTTTCCCTCCCTCTCCTCCTCCACTATATAATACCCTTTCCCTCCTCTCCTCCTCCACTATATAATACCCTTTCCCTCCCTCTCCTCCTCCACTATATAATACCCTTTCCCTCCCTCTCCTCCTCTCCCTATATAATACCCTTTCCCTCCCTCTCCTCCTCCCTATATAATACCCTTTCCCTCCCTCTCCTCCTCCACTTATAATACCCTTTCCCTCTCTACAATAACCTCCCTCCCTCCTCCCCACTAATAATACCCTTTCCCTCTCCCTCTCCTCCTCCACTATATACCCTTTCCCTCCCTCCTCCTCCTCCACTATATAATACCCTCTCCCTCCCCTCTTCCTCCTCCCCTTATCCCTTTCCTTCTCCCTCCCTATTAATACCCTTTCCTTCTCTCCCTCCTCCACTATATAATACTCTTCCCTCCCTCCCCTCCTCTACTATATAATGCCTCTCTCCTCCTCCCTCCTCCACTATATAATACCCTTTCCCTCCCTCCCCTCCCATATAATACCCTTTCCTCCCTCCTCCTCCACTATATAATACTCTTCCCTCCCTCTCCTCCTCCACTATATAATACTCTTCCCTCCCTCTCCTCCTCCACTATATAATACCCTTTCCCTCCCTCTCCTTCCCCTAATAATACCCTTTCCCTCCCTCTCCTCCTCCACTATATAATACCTTCCCTCCCTCTCCTCCTCCCTATAATACCCTTTCACTCCCTCTCCTCCTCCACTATATAATTCCTTCACACTCTTACCTCACACCCACTCCACCTAATGCATAATAATATATTAGGATTTAATACCCTGTGATAATATTTATACAATCCAGGTGACTTTGCAATTATTTCTCCCCTTCAGTTCAAATATTTTTGGAAAATTTTTGCTCCGTCATCATCATCCTCCTAAAAATAATAATAATAATATCGCCTTATTTGTACTGCCCGATTTGGACTATTAACACTTAGACGACCGGGTGTACCACCGGTGGTACATGCACGTTCGTACGGAATGGACCGGGTGTACCACCGGTGGTACACAATGTCGGAGAGCCGTATTATCGCCGGTCCCACAAGAGAATTCACGAAAAACCATGCCGGTCGTCTAAGTGTTAAGTCCCATTACTCCAGTAGTCCGAAATGGGAGGATAACTTGACATGTCCCGGCTGGGTTTCGAACCCGCGACCTGTGAATTACCAGTCGGACCCCTTGGCCAGTTAGCTACCGGGACAGACATCACGATGATATGAATAGTATCTAGTTATAATCATACTGTGGTTTGTACAAATATCCATTTCTTTATCATAGTAAAGGATCGAGTGGAACAGATTGTCAAAGGAAATAACCCCGCCCTTTAGTTAGGACATATCGCTACTGATTTGCCTAGCGCCAGGGGTCGATTTTTTTCTAATTTATGATATTTTTTTGTTTTGTTTTTTTTTTTTTTTAATTTCCATCGATAGCACTTATTATGTTTTGCTTATCCCAGCATTGCTAGTCAGAAATTAATTTGGGGGCCCTTCTTTTTATATTCAGGAAATATGAAAAGCAAATTTTCTTCTGTTATTGTTCTTTTTATTGTAAATTGGTCATGTAGCGTTAAAACATATAATTCCTAACGGTATTATTTATAAAATTAAATATACGGTATTTATAAAATTAAAATAAAAACGAATCGAATCGAACCCACGACCCCTTGTGGTTCTGACAGCTCGTGACACTGAAGATGTTGTATTGTGCTTCGCGCTGAAACTTTTACCTGGTAGATGGGGTGCGGGGGGGGAGGGGGGGGGGGGGGTTGGAGGGGTGCAGGGGTACTAGCAAGCAATACATTGTCATGCCCCCCCAGGGACGACTCTACAGAGGGGTATCAGTATTTAGCGTGCATTGGTAGTTTGGTGAGCGTAGAGATTCGTAGGTTCGAATCCCGCTCACATACAGCCTCCGGGGCGTAATGGTTGTGACGACTGCCCGTAGTCCAAAGATCCCGAGTTCGATCCCCGGTTGGAGCAGACTTTTCGCACAGAAAATTCTGTTTCCTCCAAACACGTGAGGCTGGCATTTCCGGCCCTACCCAGGCTGGGTGAGGTTAATGTGGGTAGGTGGTACGATTCCCAGCAATGGAGGGTAAAACCTTCGTCCTAATTCAGGACGTTAAATCAAATACATAGAATCGTCGGCGTTAGGAAGGGCATTCAGTCGTAAAAATGTGCCAAAACCAACCAACATCAACCATGAGATTGAACAACGTCGACCCTGCTTAAGCGGGATAAGACAGAGTAAAAGAAGAAGAAGAAGACATTTGGATATTCGGGGTCCGTGGTCAAGCGCGCTATTCATTGCACGTATCGCCTGGGTTCAATGACCAACAGGGTACGATTTTTTAGGACCGCAAGTAAGCTTGACCAAAGGCATGGCGAAAGAAGAATAGTAGGGGGAAAGACATAAAAAGAAGAACATGATTGTAGGTACTCAATAATTACCTGAATAAGGTACTCAATAATTACCTGAATATAAGGTACTCAATAATTACCTGAATAAGGTACTCAATAATTATCTGAATAAGGTACACAATAATTACCTGAATAAGGTACTCAATAATTATCTGAATAAGGTACACAATAATTACCTGAATAAGGTACTTCAATAATTACCTTGAATAAGGTACTCAATAATTACCTGAATAAGGTACTCAATAATTACCTGAATACGGTACTCATAATAAGAATGGTACTGAATAAGGAGGTCAATAATTACCTGAATAAGGTAAGAAGGTACCAATGAATGTATCTATTATATCAATTTAACATTACCTGAATACGTCTCACTATAAAGGTGAACAGGTATGTTAGGGAAGAGGTACAATGTTTTCCCTCTCACTCTTCTCTCTCTCTCTCTCTCTTTTCTCCTCTCTCTCTCTCTCTCTCTCTTTCTCTCCCTCTCTCTCTCTCTCTCTCTCTTTCTCTTTATCTCCTCTCTCTCTCTCTCTCTCTTTCTCTTTATCTCCCTCTCACTCTCTCTTTCTCTCTCCCTCTCTTCTTAATCATACTCTTCTAACAATGTTTATAAATCTGCCCTCCCTCACTCTCCCTCTCTTTCTCTCTCTCTCTCTCCTCTCTCTCTCTCTCTCTCTCTCTCTCTGCCTTCTTCTTCTTTATGTTCCCCCAGTAACATAATGTTTATCAATCTCTTATCTTCCTAATACCATGTTTCTTTGTATAGGTGCGAGCGAGAAAGAAATATAGATGGACAAAAGAGAGAGAGAGAGAGAGAGAGAGAGAGGGAGGAGACATAGGTACGTATAGGGATGTATAATTTTTAAAAATGGGTGTGTGTGAGAGAGAGAGAGAAAGAAAAGTCAGATAGAAGAGAGAGAGGGAGAGAGAAGAAAAAAAGGAGAGAGAGAGAAAGGGAGGAGACATAGGTAGGTATGGGGATGTATACATTTATAGGAATGGGTGTGTGTGAGAGAGAGAGAGAGAAAGAAAAGTCAGATAGAAGAGAGAGAGGGAGAAGAAAGAAAAAAAGGACAGAGAGAGAAAGGGAGGAGACATAGGTAAGGTATGGGGATGTATACATTTATGGGATGGGTGTGTGAGGGAAAGAGATAGAGGGAAGAAAGAAAGAAAAAACGACATAGAAGATAAGAGAGAGAGAGAAAAAAGGAGGAGAGGAAGGCGACACAGATACGTATGGGGATGTATGCATTTAATTTCGTAGCTGGCACATTTGGAGCAAATGGAGGGTAAAACTCCGTCGCGAATAACTCAAAATAAGACACACACACGGAATTATTATATAATTACACGTGATAGTTAATTTTTGTTTTCATTAACTTATTACTCATGTACAAAATAATATTAAAAGTAAGAAGTACGTACAGGTCCTATTTCAATGCGAATAACCAAAAAAGAGAGAAAAAAGAGAGAAAGCATTGAGCAGTACTCACAGTCGACGCTGACCTTGATCCTCTTGCTCACTGTGGGGGGAACATTATTCGAAGCTATGCAGAGGTACGCCCCCATGTCTAGGCGGGAGATACGAAGCATGTCCAGCACTGGCCCCTCGAACTCCGACACTGAAATAAAAGTCAATCTATTATTATTATTCTTTATACTTTATTAATAAGGACATGTAAACAACACAGATAGTTACAAATTAATATAGGTACAATATGAGAAGAAGTAAAATTGAAAAAAAAAAAAAAAAAAAAATGGAGAAAAAATAAATAATTCTATACACATGTCCTAACTAAAGGGCGGGGTTCTTGCCTTTGGTAATCTCTTCCACCCAACCCATATTTTTAACCGGTCGAAATTTATTTTAACTGAAATGTAACGAAATGAAATTAATAAATAATAATGTATTGTGTGGCATAATTAAGGTCTCATTGAGAGAAGTTCATTGCAATAAATTTCAGAGAAGCCAATCAGTTGGCTACGACTCATGGTTTACGAGATATAGGGTGGAAAATATGAAAATGGACTTTTCTAGAGTGACCCATAGCGAAAAATAAGGTAAGACGAAATTTTGACCTTAAAAATAGCTCAACTGTTTGTATTTCACCTTTTACAAGTGAAAATTTTACTTTGGTTAACTGTGGTACAGTGCGTGCTGTTTGGGACAAGCGTATCCTCATAGATATGGATTGGCAGATGGAGACTACTAGAATGGTTAGGGTTACCCGATCTACTGATTTTAAATGAAAATTTTCAAGAGAGAGAGAGAGAGGGAAATAGAGAGAAAGAGAGATAGAGGGAAAAAAGAAAAAGAAAGCGAGAGAGAGGGAAAGACAGAGAGAAAAGCAGAATTGTGAAGAGGGAGAGAGAGAGAGGGAGAGAGAGAGAGGGAGAGAGAGAGAGGGAGAGAGAGAGAGGGAGAGAGAGAGAAGGGAGAGAGAGAGAGAGGGAGAGAGAGAGAGGAAGATAGAGGTACGGAGTCAGGAAGACAGAGTAAATAAAGAGGAATGAGTAAGAGAGAAGAGAGAGAGATAGAATGGGAGTGAAAGAAGAAGAAAGAGAGAGAGAGAGGGAAAGGATAATACTTGTTCAATTGTTTAAAACTGAACGAGATAAGTACAAAACTTATGAAGTACCCACCTACGGGGTAAAAGAAGTGGGGGGGGGGGAAGAAGGAAGAAGAGGGAGAGATATTGAGAGGGTAATATATAATATTAAGGAAATGCATAATTTGAGGTAAATTTGAGGTCAAAATTTGTCTTGCGGCTTGTTATTGCTATCTACCGCACCTGTTTCCCTATTCTCTACTCCTGCCTATACTCTTCTCTTCTCTTTAATCTTACATTTCTCTCTCTTTACTCTCTCCATCTCTTCCTATTCTCTTTCATAGTTAGATCATAACTTTTTAACTATATTTATAATATTAGTCCTCATTTTATTTCTCTAATATTGTACGTTGTTAATGCTCATCTCTCTATTTCCCGGCACTTTTCTCTCTCTCTTCTCTCCTCTCTCCTTCTCTTTCTCTTCTCTTTCATCTTCTTTCTTCTCTATTTTTTCTCTTTCTCTTATTTTTTTTTTTCTTTATCTCTTTTTTTCTCTCTTTTATCTCTCTATTTATCTTTCTCCTCTTTCTTTCTCTCTCCATCTCTCCTCTCTCTTCTTTTTGTTCTCTCTATTCTTTCTTCTCTCTTCTTTTCTTTCTTCTCTCTCTCTCTCTCTGTCTCTTCTTTTCTTCTCTTTATCTTCTCCTGCTCTTCTCTTTTAGCTTCCTCTATCTCTTTCTTTATTTTTCTTTATATTTCTTTCAGTTATACCTAATCATTTCCTGGAAGTTTTTCCCTGCCCGGTTTTCCTTGCAACAATCGCTTTGCTAAGGGATCTTTCACTTTCTTTAGGGTAAGATGGTAATGAATGGAGAATGAAGGGGAAGGGGAGGGAGAGAGAGATGGAGAAAATAAATAAAGAGAGAGAGAAAGGGAAAGAAAGAGAGTTTGAGAGAGAGAGGGGCAGTAAAGAAAAAGACAGAGGAAAGTAAGAGAGAGAGATAGAGGGAGGTAAGAAAAAGAGAGAAAGTAAAGAAAGAGAGAGAGGGAGGGAGGGAGTAAAGTAAGAGAGAGAGAGGGGGGAGGTAAGAAAGAGAGAGAGAGGGAGTAAAAGAAGAGAGAGAGAGAGAGGGCGGAAAGAAAGAGAGAGAGGGAGAAAATAAAGAAAGAGAGAGAGAGAGAAAGGGAAAGAAGGAGAGAAAGACTTGAATATTTTACCTCTTTGTAATAGCCGAAGGGATTCAAAAAGTATCCTTCGTATTGATAATTTTATTTGGAGGGTAACAATTATGAAGATAGCAAAACCATCCGTTCTCAAAATGTAGATTTGAGGCATTGCACGCACGGTGACCTGGGTTCGATCCCCAGCTGGGCAGGTTTTTTTCTGCTCTGTACTTGGGAATTCGGGATCCTCTCATGCCTCGTGAGGAAAAATGAGTAGGTAGCTGCTTTAATGTGATCAGCGACCAGTGGCGCTACCCACTAAGATTGTGATATAATAACACAAAGAAACACATTTTATTTATTATTACTATTCATTTTGTAATATATTTGCTGTCATTATTTGTTTGTATTTGTTCTTATAATAAAGTTAGAAGTATTCCTTAGGGAGAGAGCCACAAAAATTGTAAAAATAACAAAAAAATTATTATTTTTTTAACAAGTGTCTACGCTTAATTATGTTGAGTTAACAAGCATAATTAAGCAATAACTGAAACGTTATTATTTTAAAGAAATTAAAATATTTCAAGCCTATTATGCATGAGATTCTTTTTTATTTGGTATATTGAAAAATATATTACCACTTATCCTTTCATTTGGAATTCTAATTTCTAATTTTTCTAGTATGTACCTACGGGCTTACTATAAATATGATTTGTAAATAAATTTGTAACAATAATAATACCTAATAGTATTCTGCTGTCACTGACAATAATTGCTTCACAGTATTTCACTGTGATCATTACAATATTAGTCCCTCTAATACCCCACCACACCGCCAGGGGAAATAGTAAGCCCTCGATTCTGTCCCACCACAAAGAATACATTTACATTTACATGCATTATACATGAACTTGTGAAACTTCTTCCCTCGATACGGGACAGAGAGAGGGATTTTTAACCTCTCTCGATGAGAGAAAGAGGAACGGATTTTTTTCTAATTCGCCTCAAAAAGGGTGTGGTGGGAGATTTTTAGCATCCCTTCTTGAGGGGAGAGGACTGTGTTTTAACCTCGATGAGTGAAAGAGAGATGGGGAGATTTTAACCCCCTTAATAGTGGAAAGAGGAGGGATATTTTTAAATCCCCCCCACTCGAAATGGGAGAGAGGGATTTTTTTTAAACTTCCGTTCCCTGTGGCTGGTCTTTTCTCCCTCTTTTGTACGGTAATTTGTAAGGGACAAAGGGACAAATTGCAGGAGGAAGGGAGGCAGGAAAAAGTTTCTGAGTTATGACCATGATAGAGAGGTAGGGACGGAGTGAGAGAAGAAGAAAGAGGGAGAAAGAGAGAGAGAGAGAGGGAGGGAGTGAGAGAGGAAAGAAAGAGGTAGAGGGAGAGAGGGAAAAGCAGGAGAGAGAGATAGGGGAAAAGAGATCCCATCTCTCTTGTAGAACAGACCACGGGCGTTCTTTGATTCACCCATAAAAATGCATGGTTTTATGTTGCCAACTGTCTGAAATAATATTGTTCCTAAATTCCTGAAAAGTACAAGAATACAGGAGGTATAGATGATGTGACATAGTATGAAAATATGGATAAAAACAATTATTATTATTATTTTTACAGATCCAAAAATTTTTTTTTAAATTAATTATTGGTCAAAAATGAAATTTAATTGGGGTTTAATGTGGCTGAAAAAATAAAGGGGAGGATTCGGAGGCACGGATCTTTTTGCAAACTGAATCCTTGAGCCACCAAACTATATGTAAGAGTAATTATGAACTATATGTACCAAAATATATGTACGAGTAAATGAATATGTTCATATTTAAGGTAGATTCACCAATACTTCAAAAAACGTTGGCAACACTGAGTGAAAATTCTGTCGATACTGTCCGTACAGTACACAAAAATATTGCAAAGAAATTTGTCTGTTCGCTCAACGCATCGAGCTAAAGACAGCATGGTAGCGCCGTCGATAGCACGTTCATACGCCAGTTCTCGTTCTGTGCTGTTTGGTAACAAAAGAAAACTTGGCAACAGCGCAGTTCCAACTCATACTGAGCGGACTATAGGGACTGACGAGGTATCAGGATATTGTGTGAGGGAAACATGGCAACAGCGCAGTCCCAACTCATACTGAACGGACTATAGGGACTGACGAGGTATCAGGATATTGTGTGAGGAAAACTTGGCAACAGTGTAGTCCCAACTCATACTGAACGGACTATAGGAACTGACGAAGTATCAGGATATTGTGCGGGGGAAACTTGGCAACAGCGCTATAGGGACTGACGAGGTATCAGGATATTGTGCGGGGGAAACTTGGCAACAGCGCAGTCCCAACTCATACTCAGCGGACTATAGAGACTGACGAGGCATCAGGATATTGTGCGAGGGAAACTTGGCAACAGCGCAGTCCCAACTCAAACTGAACGGACTATAGGGACTGACGAGGTACCAGGATATTGTGTGAGGGAAACTAGGCAACAGCGCAGTCCCAACTCATAATGAGCGGACTATAGGGACTGACGAGGTATCAGGATATTGTGCTAGGGAAACTTGGCAAGAGCGCAGTACCAACTCATACTGAACGGACTATAGGGACTGACGAGGTATCAGGAGTAATATTTCCCTCTCTGTCCCTACCAGAGGGAAAACTTTCAGGGGGGGGCGGAACAGACCAAAAGTCCCCCCCTCCCACAATGCTAATAGTATAATTGTCGTAACCTACAGGCATTCTTGCGAAACTTTAAACTTTCTTTTCTCTCTCTCTCTGATTCTCTCTCTTGTTCTCTCTCTGTCCCTCCTTTTCTTTCTTTCTATCTCCTTCTCTCTCTCATCTCTTTATCTTCTTCCATATTCTTTCTTGATCACTCCCTCCCTTTCTCTCTCTCTCCCTCCCTTTCTGTCTCTCTCTATACGTTTCTTTCTCTTCTTCCATATTCTTGTACCCATCTTTCTTCATCTCTCTCTCTCTCTTCCTCTTTCTCTCTCTTTTCTTGTCTCTTCTTCGTCTTCTTTCACTACAAAAACGATGAAGAAAGAGAGAGAGAGCAATTATTATTTTATTAGTAACAGAAATCTTCGAAATTTTAGGAAATTCTTTGAGAAAGTCTCTTAAGAACGTACATAAAGATATCACGGAACTTGCCAAACTATTCCAAGATTCCAAGGATTTCTGGTAATATCCTGTAGGGGAGAGAATCTCCTCGGGATGTTAAATTGGGGAGAAATTTCCCCTCAAGACAGACCGATAATTTCCCTTGTATTGATAGTATTATTCCTTTGATAGTATTAATTTAGTGTCCCGTTCAGCGCTTCTCAACATTTTTACACTAATAATAATTCCGTGTCTGTGAGGTAGGTATTGATACCTAAATCACGGTGGTGAGAGGCCCAGATCCAATTTCTAGGCTCCTTTCATGTCCATTGATTCTATTTGATTTTAACGTCCTGACTTGAGGTAGACAGGACGGGGGTTTTACCCTCAATTCGCTGGGAATCGTACCAGCACCCACATTAACCTCACCCAGCCTGGGTAGGACCAGAATTGCCAGCCTCATATGTTCGGAGGGAACAGAATTTTCAGTGCGAAAAGTCTGCTCCAACCGGGAATCGAACTCAGGATCTTTGGACTACGGGCAGTAGTCACAAGCGTTACGCCACGGAGGCTGGCATTTTTACACTATTAATTTTGCCCTTAGAGTCTTATTATTATTCGGTCACCACCTTAAATTAATGAAGAAAAATTCATGCACTGGGGGGGATTCGAAATAACGTATCGCTATACGCTACCTGGAACACCAGACTAGCGCGTAGCGCGTTAACCACTTGACCACCAGTGCACAAATAAATACACCACGTGTGTATGTATCTTTTACATAGATCCATACGTGATGCTGGCATTCCGACCCAACCCAGGCTGGATGAGATTAATGTGTTGAGCAGGTTTGTGAGTTTCCTACGTATAACAGCCCCGTCGTATTATGACCAAATGACCAAGCAATTGAATCCATTTTTTTTTTTTTTAATATTATGGACGCATATTAAAATTTGTATTAATCACTTTCGTGATATCACAACTACTCAAACTAGCTTTACCAAATCCACGCTGAAACCGGTACATAAACCACCGACCTCCACGTTACAAGTTCGCCGCCTTTTCGATCAAGCTTCTGAGCTCGGTAATTGGTTTTACAAGGTAATTTATCGGAAGTAAAAAGTCGACCCCCAAATGAAAGCTCAACTGACAGTCATTTACAAGATTAATGTCTTCGTCTTTAATAATTCCACAATCTGAGGAAACAGCCCCCCGTAAAACAAGAAGTTCGGGAAAAAGATTTTTCACTGTAAAAAAAAGCAAAAAAAAAAAAAAAAAAAACGCAGAAAAAAACTGAAATAAATTTGAAAATAAAACATTTTCAACCGGGGGTGTTTTAATAAAATTTTATTTGCATTAGTACCTGTCCCCTGCGCCTCCCCTAGCACGAATGTCATTTGATTAAGTATTTGTATTCTTCCGGCTGGGTAATTCAGCTGAAATTTGAAAGTCCGCTTAGCTACCAAATTTTAAGAAATATTTAGAAAATTCCGGCCCTACCCAGCCAGGCTGGGATAGGTTAATGGGGTAGCTGGTATGATTCCCAGCGAGTGGAGTGTAAAACCCACGTCCTAATCCAGAACGTTAAATCAAATAAAACCGTTGGCGTTAGGAAGGGCATCCAGCCGTAAAAAATTGCCATAACCAACCAATCTCACCCATGAGGTTGAACAACGTCGACCCTGCTTGAGCGGGGTAAGACAGAGTAAAAGAAGAAGAAGAAGAGGAAGAAGAAGTAAAAACAAAAATATTGGAGAAAAAATAAATCAATAAAGTGTAAAAGTGATTCACAAAAATTCTTTTAATATGATAACTTTTAAGTGCGAAGTTGCAATCAACCTCAGAAGTCGAGCGGTGAGTATGCTCGGTGACCCGGGTTCGAATCTCAACGGGGTAAAAATCTACTCAATTGACCCATCTGCCGAATAGGTGAAACGTACTGGATTTATTTTTATTTATTTATTTTACACTTTATTAGATAATAGGACATATACAATACAATACAAATAATTACAAACGAAAATACAAAATACAATATAACAAAACAAAAAAATAATAATAAATAAAGAAAAAATAAATAAATATATACATAATATATGTCCTAACTAAAGGGCGGGGTTATTGCCTTAGGCAATAACCCCGCCCTTTATTGTCAACTGGATAGTTGACTCCGATTCAGTCCAAAGTCTCCTTGGGGTATGTAGATGTGTGCTAAGAATTTTTTTTGAAAATTCCAAAATGGACACCAGCCACGGGCTAAAACCTCAACTACGACTAAGTGTCGGAGGATGGGAGTAGAGAGCTGGGGGATGGGAGCAAAAGATATACCTATTATATTCTATTTTATAACAAGGTATATTCTATTTTATAACAAGGTAGGTATATTCTATTTTGTTCTAATAGAAACATAAAGAGAGAAAGAGAGAGAAGACACATAGAGAGACAGAGAGAGATAGATATTGAATTATTGAAATGGTATAAGATTCTTAAAGGGAGATATAGTTAAAGAGGGTTAAAGGGTTAGAAAGAGAATAGGTAAAAAGAGGATAGATATAAAGAGTGTGAGAGAGATAGAGAGTGCGAGAGAGATAGAGAGAAAAGACAAGAAAGAGCCTTGGAGGGGCGAGGAGAGGAGAAAGAGAAAAGATGGAGTTAGAAAAGGATGGAAATATATTAGATGAAGAGAAAGAAAGAGACAAAGGAATAATAATCATAACATTTTCATATCACAAGTCAAATAACTCGTGAAAATTGTGTTTCTCAAATTCAAAATACAGGGTGACTCCGTTTCAAAAGACTGATGATATAACATTTTATTTTAGAAGTTTTTAAATTTATGAATAAATGTGAATAGTTTTTTTAATGCGCTTTATACGGGGTGGAATTATTATAATCAACACTCTTTAGTAGAAAGTAACCACCAAACGAGGTTAATGCTCAAAGCTTTTTTCTACCACCTAATCCTCAGAGTCCTATGATTATGTGGTTACAAACTTAAAATAATGATGAAAAATGAATACACTGGGAGGGATTCGAACCAACGGATGCCTACGCTACAAACATGCATTACCAGACTAGCGCGTTAACCACTTGACTACCAGGTCACTATTGATACACATTAATCAAACTTTCCCCCGAAACAATATTGCAACAATAATAAAGAAAATAACTAAAGGCTACAGCTCATGGCAACTAAACAAAAAAGTCTGTGAAACACTAATTTCTTCTAAAAAAAAAATTATTAATATTATTATTATTAAATTCTTTATAAGATAATAAGACAAAAACAGCATAGTCCACCCCGTATAGACGAAACTTGAAAATTATAATACTTCATTTTATTTCCTTGGAAAACTTCATTCAACCCCACGTCCATTTCATTCGACCCCATGTCCATTTCATTTGTCCCATCCCACGGCCATGAGGGAGACAAAAGCTTCTCTTCTCGTCCCTCAATTAAAAATTCCCCCGACCATGAAATATTCCCTCGCTCGTCCCTCTGTCCAAATGTTACCTTTTGTTTTTTCAAAGTTTCCTTTGTGTTATTATGACTTCCTTCATTGTCTCTCTCTCTCTCCCCCCCCTTCCCTCTTTCTCTCTCTCTCTCTCTCTCTCTCTCTCTCTCTCTCCCTCTCACACCGTCACTCTCTCTCCCTCACCCTTTTTCTCTCTTTTCATCTTTCTATCTCCTACCCTCTTCTCTATCACCCCCTCTCTCTCTTCTACCTCCCTCCTGTCTCTCCCCCTTCCCTCTCTCTCTCTCCCATTCCCTCTCTATTTCCCCTTCCCTCTCTCTCTCTCTCTCTCCTTACCTCTCTCTCTCTCTCCCCTTTTTCTCTGTATTCTTCTTTCTATCTCCTACCCTACTCCTCTATCATCCCCTCTCTCTATCTACTTCTCTCTCTCTCCCCTTCCTCTCTCTCCCCTTCTCTCTCTCTCTCTCTCTCTCTTCTCTCTCTCCTTCTCTCTACCTATTTCCCCTCCTCTCTCTGTTCCTTCCTTTTCATTTTTTCAAGCAGTTCCTCAACCTTTAGCCCTTCCAACTCTCTCTCTCCCTCCCTTCCTATCTCTCCCTCTCCCCTCTCTCCCAGTCTTCAACGTTTGTTATTCTGTACAATTGTTTTTAATCCTTTATTATTCCGAACGAATTAGTCGAGGGGGGCCGTTACAACAACAACAACAATGTTGGAACTGAATGATGATGATACTATCAACTTCCACACAACAAAGAGTTGGGTGGAAGAAATTGGCGTAGGCAATAACCCCGCCCTTTAGTTAGGACATATTATGCAATATGCATGTGTGTAATTGAGTATATATTTATCTATTTTATCGCTGTTTTTGTTCATATTCTACAATTTTATCGTATTGTTTTTTTTTTCATTTTTTAAATTATAATAATTTAAATGTAATAATGAAATTCCAATAGAACTAAGGCCAGCATCGATGGCATGTTGAATACACCAAATGTCGTTCTGTCACTGAAGTTGAGCAACGTCGAGCGAGGCTACCACTTGGATGGGTCTCTACTCAAATTCGAATCCTCGTGATTCTGGCTATTCCAGCAATAAAATAATCAACCAGAAACAAAGGTAGAAGGAAAGGTCTGCTGGGGGACACGAGAGATTCACGAGAAACTGCTGAAAGCGAGGTTTCTAATTCCTTTGTTGTTGTTGAGCCCTGTGGTGATAACAAAGTTGTTGTTGTAGTATTCATCTGCTTTGTTGACGTAGTTCTCAGACAAAGTATTCGCCAAAAGATTGATATTCAAAACAATTTGCAACAAAAATAAAGAAAATAACTAAAATAATAAGCCCCTACATTGCAAGTAAACAAACAAAGGCTGTAAAACAATCATATTTAAAAAAGTAAATATTATAATTATTATTATTAAAATAATTAAATATTAAATAATAAGACATATGTACAGTAATAATGACTACAAAAAATTAAAATCGGAAACAATATAAACAATAAAAAGGAAATAAATACTTAAATGTATACACACATAATTATGTCTTGACTAAAGAGAGGGGTTATTTTCATTGGCAATCCCTTTCACCGAACCCCTAGTTAGGACAAGAAGCAGATTTGTACATTAAAGTGACCAAAATATTCTTCAAAAACACAATAAAATATAATTATCCATAATAATTTGACTCCATTAATACGGCCCAATTGGACTTGTATGATTTTTATTGAATTACACTTTCCGTTACTATCTCAGTTGCTAATCTAACGTGCTAGGAAATATACGAATTCAAAGTATACATGTACACATCAATGCATGTTTCTTAACATATTGAATTTTTTTAATGGCTATATCACACACATTGAATCTTGACCAGGCCTTTACGAAAAGAAAAAAAAAAGTTAACTTACCTGCATGAGTTTTATTCAGGTTAATTTTAGCCACGTCATCTCGTTTCCACTTGATCACGGGGGGCGGGGACCCGGAGGCGTGACAACTCAAGGTCACGTTGGCTCCCTCACGCACGATCACGTCCGAACTGCTCAGCGAGTCGTCAATATTCGGCGGCACTGAAACAAATAGATCGGAATGTTTTGAAAACATGAAGTGGTTGTCACTATTTGAAGGCATGGAAACATGTAAGCTTCAATACTCTCGTCACTGGTTGCTACTGGGGAATCAAAAACAGAATGTGAGCCAGCGTCGATGGCATGTTGAATACACCGGTTCCCTTCAGAACACCGAAGTTAAGCGACATCCAGCGAGGTTAAGACTTGGATGGGTGACCATTCAAATTCTAATTCTCGTGACGCTGGCTTTTCCCGGCCCCACTCAGGCTGGGTGAGGTCAATGTGAGTAGCAGGTTTGTGAGTTTCCTGCGAATGGAGGGTAAAACCCCCGTCGTGATATGACCATGGCAGTTGAAAGCGACGTTAAACCCCACTTAAAAAAAAAAAAAAAAAAAAAAAAACAGAATGTTGTGAGACCAAAGCTTGAGAAACGCATGGGGCAGAGTCATCTCATTAAAAAGACATACATAATTATATACATACATAAATCCAATTTTATACATAAATCCGACTAAATAGACTCGTGAGAAATATCGTGTCGCTTCTTCTATCAAACATGGAAACATTGTAACCCAAAGTCAGCATGAGCAAAATGCCAGGGCGAATCCTGTCGTATTTTTTTCACTGTGAAAGCAAGTCCCACGACCTACAGGGACAAACATGTGTTCGAGAGGTAACAAAAAATATGCGAGGGAGAGATGGCGATATATGTGTGAAGAAGAGAAAAAGAAATAGAGGAGAAAACAGTAGGGAGAGGGACATAAGCGTGGAGAGAGGGAGAGGCAGGGAAGAGGAAGAGAAAGGTAACAAAATTGTGGAAAAGCACGAGACAGAAATAGAGGTAACACAATGTAAAGGGGCAGAATGAGACTAAGAGAGAGAGAGAGAGAAAAGGTAGAGAGAGAGAAACAGAACTTGGGGAGTTTCGAGAATCTACATAATGTCATGTAAAAATGAGAGATTTTGGGTTTTGGGAGAGAACGTGAATGTGAAAATAACTTTATTGCGTATCCCCCCACTCCTTCATTTTAGCTTCCTTCATCCTTCTTCGCTTTCCTGGTATTATTTCCTACATTTTTTACTTTCTGCCACCGTCCCATTTCTTCTTTTGAGTCTGTTTGGTTCTTGTTTTAATCTTAGATATCTCGTAGACTTGATCAACTTTTCGCTGTTTTTTTTTTCATTGAGCACTTTTACCAATTTTATTGTATGGTTGTCCGTGCCGATTAGCTCCTCTATCTCTCACTCTTTTTAAAAACTCTCTTTCTTTCAATCTATTTCTTCATTTCCTTCTAGTTACTTCTTTGTTTATTTTCTTTTTTCATACTTTTAACATTACCTAAAAACCTATCGTACTTTTTTCTCATTTGCATTTACATATTTTTTTTTCTGGAAGTATCAAAGGCTCAGTTTGGGATGACTCATTTTGACTTTGACTGATGAATGAATCGTGTACGGTACATAAAACTTCAAAGATATCATAGTAAAAACAAAAACGGCGCGAATGTCTAGCTGCTGACTGGTTTAGAGTTTATTCACACGTTAACGTACTGTAGTGAAATGTAAATCTGGCCTTGAATAATAATGTTGTCATTGCGAGAACTGAGAACGGCGGAGACACATGTCTTGGTCGTATTTCCAACAAATTCACAAAGATTAGGGCCTCATTCTTGAAAACACTCTCAATCTTAAAATCCACAAATTCCTTTTTCAACCGTCAATCCCCGAGTGCATTATTTAATTTGAAGGTTGAAAGGGAAATTTGGGGTTTCTGTGATTGCTTCCTAGAACGAAGCCCAGGTATACGACTTCTCTTGTCAATGCGTTTTCTAAGTCGATTCGATAGGAACATCTCACATGTGAAATGGAAAATGAAATCACAAA
>CM044966.1:13632469-13728461 GCA_024516035.1 Bactericera cockerelli
ACAGCCCGCTAGTATTTCTATACTAGAAATCATGATTTTGATATGAGGAAGAAAAAAAACTTTAAATTAGGTCTAAATCTCACAAACCAGCTAGCTACTCACATTAACCTCACCCACCCTGAGTGGGACCAAGATTTCGAGGGTTGGGACTAAAATAGTCAACCATCCAAGTCTCAACCTCGCTAAACGTTTTGCTTAACTTTAATAACTTTAGATTAACTGTTGTTTAAATTAAAAAAAAAACATAGGTACCTAATAACATAGATAATAATATGACATAATTTTAATTTAAACATAATTTTAATTTAAACGAATTTCCTCTTCTTCTTCTTCACTTATAAAACTATACAGTTTCCTTTTAGACATTTTGAACACAGAAAAAAATACGAAAGAAAAGGAACTCCACTGAACAAACCATCCGCAGGTTGCACTGATAATAATGTTTTTTTACACAGCCGTCTTACGTTTTAGACACTTTTGACTTCTTCGTAAATATTCTACGGAATATCACGAATCGACTAGAATAAATCTGATAGGCTAATAATTATAGAAAAACATAAAATGAAATCAAATAAAGTGGAGGGAAATCTTGCATGTGGGACATGCACTGGACCTTAAGAGCGTTATTAATAGTTGCATGTGGGACATGCACTGGACCTTAACGACTGTTCTTGTGAATTTTATACTGGAGTGTAGTGGCGTTTCTATGGTTGCATGTGGGACATGCACTGGACCGTATGAGCGATTCCAATATTTTTTCACTGAAGTGCAAAAGGTTAAGAAGTTCTTCAAAAATAGGTTTCTCCATGAGGGAGTGCTCCTTGGAAGGTGGCAGAGTTTCCTCTTTGAATTACCAAACTAATTCTTTGGTAAGGAAACACTTCTATAAATTAATTCTCATTTTAAACTTACCTGGGTTTGATGTGGTAATTTTGTTTTCTTGTTTGATTGGAAATCTTGCTGACAAGCAATAAATTGTGGGAGTGCTAAAATCTCAATCTTAATTAAAATATTTTTAAAAAAATGTTGAGGATGAGGATGAAAAAATAATGTTTTGGGCTCAATAGCTTTGTGCTTTGCCCTTGTTAGATTTAATATTATTATTGTGAACTGGTATTTAAGTGGTTAATGTGCTAGTCCAGCTAGTGTAGGGTTCTGTTGATTCAAATACCACCAAGTGCACAAATTTTTCCCCATTAACTTTAGTAAATGACCACATAATATTAAGACTGAAGGTGGTAGAAAATGTTTTGAACATTAACCGTGCCTAATGGTTAACTTCCAGTAAAGAGTATTATTATTATTATGCTGACCTCTTGAATGAGAAACCAAGACTAAAGGTTGATTTTATATTCAAATCATTTAGTCCATCAAATATCATTTCACCTAAACTTCTACCTGGTTCTTGAAAATTTAATTTTGGTTACAAATTTGATAATATGACAGGAAATCCACCATTAGTTAATGTTGGTTGGATCAACATCAATATTTTGTATTATGTTTGTCTTGAGACCTTCACGACAATAAAAACATTCATTTTTTTTGTCTGTCCCATAATAGTATAATTCTCCAACAAGGATACTTTTTCAAGTAGCCTCATATTAACATAATTGGAAAAATTCAACTTGTCTATACTTGATGTATACTTTGAAACTTTTGAGTACATGAAAAGCTCAACAAAATTTGTATTAAAAACTTGGATACAGTTGTTTGTAAGGGATACCTTCCACTGTGCTCGTGTTGACCCAGCACTTAAATGGTTAGTATTGTGTCACTTCTCACCCATCAGAGGGGAGGCATAGTACTGGATGGGCAGGCTACAGCACTGACCACAAATGTCTACAGTAGCTCCTGTTTCATGGCTACAAAAAAAAAAAGGCTGTGAAACACTCATCTTTAAAAAAAAAATGCATTGATGTTACAATTAGGTACAGGTAGATACAAATTATAAAACAAAATACACAGGAGCTGACATGTTTCAACATCTCCTGATGTCATTTTCAAGTGACTCAGAAAATGAGTCACCTTGATGTGAGATGTCAAAACATGTTGGCTCCTGTGTATTTTGTTTTATAATTTGTATCTACCTGTACCCAACTGTAAAATAAACGCATAGTTTCAAATCATATGTCAAGTGAAGACAAGTTGATTTCTTTCATTTATACCATATTAGTATGTTTAGTAAACTCTGATGAATATATTTCTGTTTTAGAATGGTTGAGACTGAAGACCACATCATCAAGAATCCAGAGTTAAGACAGAACCTTGGGAAAATGCTGCATAACCCCAGGTACAGTGACACAGTTTTTCTTGTAAACAAAACAAAGTTCAATGCATCAAGTCACCTGGTATGTTTTGCCAGTCCTGTTCTGGAATCCATGCTGGATATCCACTATGAAAACTGCAAAGACCGAGAAATTAGAATTGGTCCTATTAAGCATGACAAAAGCTTCTCCATCATATTGAATTTCATATATGGCTTGGAAATCAACTGCACGAAGACAAATCTTCATATTCTTTGTGAAGTACTCAGTCTTTCTGAACAGTTCAAATTAAAATTATTTGCTGAGGAGCTCAAAAGCTATCTGTCCAATATCAAAAATTTCCAAATAGAATTTCTAGTTGTGTTGCTCAATACATCAAAAAAATTTCATCTGGATGATCTGTATGATAGATTAAAATTGTTTGCCTATGTGCATGCAGATGAACTTGTGAAACATGAACATTTTGTTGATCTGCAGTATGATATTCTTCGAGACCTACTAAAAGCAGACAATTTCTTCACTGATGAAATTAATATTTTGAAAAGTACATTGGAATGGCATGCTGTTAATATGAGCACCAGTTCAAAACCTGAGGATGACAATGAGTGTAAAATTGTTAAAGAATTGGATGATGATATTGACTCAAACAATGATGCTGAAGATTCAGAAAAAGTTGACAAGAATGGGGACATAAAGTCTGAAGAAACAAATTCAGACAGCAGTACAGGAAATGAAAATTCAGAACTAGATAATCTAAATCCTCCTGAAGATTCAAGTGTATCATTGTTAAAAGAATTTTCCAGAAACATCTTGAAATCCTTGCTATCTCATATTCGAGTCACAAGGATTTCAGCCTTTGAAATTTACCAACTTTTGGAATTAGAATCTTTCATCCACTATAAGGAGTATCTATCTGATAGTAAATGTTTTTCTGTAAGCAGCACACCCAGAGTTCAGTATGTGTCCATGCAAGTGCACTTCATTGAAAAACATGTACAGGATGTCACCAAGAAATTTACAGCTGATTGTACAGCAAATGAACTTATGATTGAATCATTTGAGGAGTATATCATTGATGATATGAAATGGAAGATTTGCATGAAAGGCCATAGTTTTCGTAATGGAAACTATTCTCTTGACATGTTTTTAATATGTAGATCTGTTGAGGATGTTGAGGTGCAAGATTGGGAGTGCACCATTCAATGTCAGATCAAACTTCTTCAGACTGAAAATATTTTTATGAATCTTATTCTACCTGGAAGCAACACTCACTCAAATGTGACACTTACTTCAAAGGACTCTTCAACTGTGGAAATAGGAACATTCTATTTCAACTCAAAAATTTGGAAATATTCAACTCTCTTGGACAAATATTCATTTGAAGTTAGTTTCAAAAGTATTCATACCAAGGTGAAAGTTAATTAAAACTAAAAAAATCATGTACAGTAAAACTTACAATGGACAAAAATGAGTACAGAATCTTTGTTGGTGAATTACTATCATTACAATAATACATCAGTCATAACACAGATGTAATATGTATATCAACCCTGTATCTTGAGAATGGTAAGTCGCAGCTCACAGAAAGTTATTGCAATGAACTTCGCTCAATGAGACCCTTAAAACAATATGTCACATGACATACCATTCCTTTTAGGATTTAAAGTTGGTCCATGCCCAGCCTTAATCAGCCATGTAGGCAACAACAAAAAAAATTGGTGAAAATTAATCCCCCTAAAATTAAAGGAAGACGGGTTTTTGTGTTTTGTGATATTTTGATGTGATAGTTGTTTTCAAGAAAACCAGGCCTGGGTGAGACTTTGTGGAAGCCCCTGTATACATATAAATAAAGTGTGTTCAATAAGTCCAGAAGCAGCTAAATAACTTTTGAACGTATAAAGCTGGGAAGTTGAAATTTTGTTTGAACCACCTTTTTAGTTTAAATGAAATTTCAGGGACTAACCCAGAGTTAGTCCCTGAAATTTTACACTTCCAGGGCGTACCGCCCAAGGGGGGCAATTTTAAAATCTAAAATGAGATAGCCTAATTACTTTTATCTTGTAACTTCTATATTCATTCCAAAAGTATGAAAAAAAAAAAAAAAAAAATGAAATCTTATTCACTTTTCAATTTAAAATGGTGGCCTGTTAAGTGTGGCATAAACTTACAATTTAAGAGTATTAAGTACTTAAGCACAAGTCAACTGCAAAAATTTAACTTTCCAGCATTAATTTGTTTCAATATTTACAGCTGTTGCAGGACTTAATTAACAAACTGTATACAGGGCATCCATAAAGTCTCACCCAGGCCTGGGTTCCTCAAAAACGACTAAAAATATCAAAAAACGCAAAAAACCCGTATTCCTTTATTTTTAGGGGGATTTGCCTACACGGCACCAGTCAGGCTGGGCATGGACCAACTTTAAAATCTTAAATAGAATGGTATGTTTTGTGGAATATTGTTTTGAAGGTCTTATTGAGAGAAGTTCATAACAACAAATTTCATTGAGCTACAACTTACCGTTCTCGAGATACAGTGTCGGATGTCCTGCATAATATCCATATATTTTGACCTATAACTCGTTAACCGTAAATTATGGAGAAAATATTTCTTGTTAATAATAACTCCTTATGACAAGACCTTTCGAACATGTTATAACTCGACATACTCTGTTGATGTTAGTTTCTGGTCGGTTTCGTCAGCCAGCCGGACGAACAGTCGAAAATTTTTAACGAAAAAACAAATAAAATTTTAACTTGTTCGAAAGGTCTTGCCATAAGGAGTTTTATTAACAAGAAAAATTTTCTCCATAATTTACGGTGAACGAGTTATAGGTCAAAATATATGGATATCACGTAGGACGTCCGACCCTGTATCTCGAGAACGGTAAGTTGTAGCTCACTGAAATTTGTTGTTATGAACTTCTCTCAATAAGACCTTCAAAACAATATGCCACAAGACATACCATTCTATTTAAGATTTTAAAGTTGGTCCATGCCCAGCCTGACTGGGGCCGTGTAGACGAATTTTTTTTGGCTGAAAATTAATCCCCCTAAAAATAAAAGAATACGGGTTTTTGCGTTTTTTGATATTTTGAGTCGTTTTTGAGAAACCCAGGCCTGGGTGAGACTTTATGGATGCCCTGTATATGTGAATACTATTTTCACGTGAAATTAATTTGCAAATTAAATAAACTACTTATTTTGCAATTTAGTAATATATTAATATTCTTTATTTTAAGGCATAATTCATTTATAAACTTGAGATCACAAGTTCAAATCAAAACTTACATTTCCCCTTTTAAAACAACCAACAAAATCGAAACTCTAATCCACAGAGGTATAACAAAATGTCGATTTATTCTGCTCTGCGGAAGACGGATGGATTATAAAATGAAAAAAACAAAACAAATTAATGAAAAATTCTCAAACTTTTTTTTTTTTTTTTTCTCGCATTGAAAATTTAGATGTATTTGGTTTTGAAAAGCTTATCTGGCAAATAGGCAACATCGCTGTGAATACACTGATCAAGCTGTTTCCTTACATTTTCGTGAACTCGGCGATGTTGGCCCTAATATTGTTCTTGAGGTCTTCTATGGTCCTGGTATGATCATTGTAAACCTTGGATTTGAGGTAGTCCAAAAGGAAATAATCTGGTGTAAAACCACAGGACTTTCCTTATCACTAATTCCGCCACTGGTGACTCAACGGTAAGAAAAATCAAATTTGTAATCAGCACCTCAAAATCATTGGATTTGATATGTCACAAATCACATTAGGAATGAATAGTAAAAAAGTTCGTCTAAGCAGGAACCTTAAAAATACTGGTAAATTAGGACCGGGTTCCCAAAATTTCAAGCTATCAAAAAAAAAAAAAATGATCTGTGCTATCAAAAACTTACCAGTTACCTCTTTCTAATGAACTCCCTCACAGACCCATGCAGGGCATTGCGCCTCTACCAAATCAATCCGTCTCCCTTGCTCGACCCTGTACATTGTAAATATTTATTGTTCAGTAAAATTATTATTTCAATTCAATTTAATACTGGGTGAAACATTCCTTTGTAACACTTTTGCTATTGGGGGAGAAGCTTCTCTGCCAAAAAACTTGCAACAGTTTCCTTGCAAATCCTTTCTATGAAGGATGTTCATAATTTTTCTTATACTAATCTTGCTTTTTGACTTGATGATAGCACTGCACCCCACCAAGTCAAAAAGTGAATAAAACTGACTACCTATACCTTTCAACTAAAAGATATTACAAGAAAGTTCCTTGAAATTTTCAAAACAAAATTTAAAAAAAAAAAAAAAAATATTAATAAAAATTGACAGTTATAGGTAGTCAGTTTTAAGTGCATAATAACAACACCCACTACATTACATAGAAGAAGCCTAGGACACTGGTTCTGGATGTCCAAAAGGGTTCAATACCCATGTCCATCCTTCCACCATCATGTCAAACCCTCATGGACATGGAAAGTAAGTAATTAGTACAAAGTGCCGATTTTACTCCTTTGTCACTGAAATACTCGTACTACCTCTAAAACGTATAGTGAAATAAATTTTACTGGAAGGTCCAAGTTTAATAAAAAAGACAAAAAAATCATCAAAATTGCTTGAGTAAAACGTGCGATAATCTCTTCTGAAAACTGAAAATAACAATTTTTACGTTCTATTGCTTTTTCTTCTGGGATACGTTAAGGTTACTAGACCAAAAATTGACCCCAAAAAACGCTTTTTTAGATTACTTAACAGTGTATAATTTAGAAATTAGAAATCGGGAAGTAGTTTGGGAAGGAAAAAGTCTGGTCAAAGTAAGCGAAGGCGAGGCGGAGCGCCTGCATCAAATTGCACTTTTTTGAGCTTGATGTTCTCCGTCCTCCGGTTGTGTTTTTTTGATTGGCATAGGGTTGCAATATCGAAACGAAAATATCGATATTAGGTATATCGATAATATCGAAACCATAATATCGATATCCGATATTATCGATGGGTCGAATATCGATATTGGGAATATCGATATTTTCAATATCGGTAACCGCTAACCGCATGAGATAATAAAACATGCTGCTTACTACGGTATGTGGGATGAAAAGGCTACATATTAATAACAGGCAAACTGCAAAGGAGTCTAAAGTGCTTGCTTGGGCAGAACCACATACAGGCTGATTTTGTGATGGATACAAAGAATTATAAATAACTGAGTGTGCAACCCGGAGGTGGGCTTTCAGATTTGTGGTATTTCCTGAAGTTTTTACTTTTTTACTGCATATTTTGCAAGTACTACTATCAGTACCTTTGATGTAATGCCTCCACAATGTGGAGTTGGAATGCTTTGGCATATTATTTACTTGCTGTGAACTTTTCAATATTAAAAACTACTGACCACAAACTTCTTCAATTTACATAGTCCTTCTAACTAATATTACTAATAATAGATATACTGATTACTGATATAAACCAAAATAATAAAATCTTCAAAAAAAAAAAAAAATAATAAAAGCTTCAACTTTAATCAAACTAGTTCAAACTAATTCAGTATTTCAAAATTTCCCGGCTACTAACTGTTAAAAAAAAAAATGTCCCGAGTCCCGATAGCGATATTTTTATTCGATATTGTCTTTTTATTTCCATATATCGATATAATATCGGAACCTTAATATCGATATAAAATATCGATATATCGAAAGCAGAATATCGATATTCGATATTATCGATATAATATCGTCATCCCTAGATTGGCATGATTTCATTTTTGATATGTACGCATGTCGGTAGGATATGTACGCATCTTGCTCCATAACCTTTTCGTCTAAAACTAATTTGTGAATATCAGAAGCTGAGTTTTACGGTACGATGTGAAAAGTGAGTAGTTTTGATTGAACACAACTGCTCTGAAAATGAAGGTATCTGAAAACTCGTATGATACAGGAAAGTAGACTGTATGACAAGTGCGTGAAAAAAAAAACCAATTTGGTTGAGCAGATTAGGAGAACGAGGAACAAAAAGAAGCATACCACCGAAATGCATTTCAGAGCCAGTTTTATGAGTTCTACTCTACTGTTCTTCTTACTTCAAGTGATGAAACGAAAGCTGACAATGTGCTGAGTAAAAAAAAAAAAAAAAAAACAAAAAAGGAATCCATCCAGTAGTTCCGGAGGTATCAAGGCTTAAAGTCAAAGACTCATTTTGGGGTCTTATTTTTGGTCTAGTAACCTCAATTTGACAGCCCACCGGAATGGATCTTCTTGCAAACTATCACAAAGCTCTGCACTATGTCGCACCACTTTTTTGCCTCAATAATATACCAAAATAAACACTAGGCGCTCCTGTGAAGAAGTGTCCAGGAGTCAAGACAAGTATACTTACTTGATTTTTCATTATTTTGTTTCAGAATGGAGGAAACTGAAGACCACATCATCAAGAATCCAGAGTTAAGACAGAACCTTGGGAAAATGCTGAATAACCCCAGGTACAGTGACACAGTGTTTCTTGTAAACAAAGCAAAGTTCAATGCATCAAGTCACCTGGTATGTTTTGCGAGTCCTGTACTGGAATCCATGCTGGATATCCATTATGAGAACTGCAGAGACCGAGAAATGAGAATTGGTCTTATCAAGCACAATGAAAGTTTCTCCATCATATTGAATTTCATATACGGCTTGGAAATCAACTGCACAAAAACAAATCTTCATATTCTTTGTGAAGCACTCAGTCTTTCTGAACAGTTCAAATTGAACATATTTACTGGGGAGCTCAAAAGGTACCTGTCCAATATCAAAAAAATTCAATTAGAATTTCTGGTTGTGTTGCTCAACACATCAAAAAAATTTCATCTGGATGAATTGTATGATAGATTAAGTTTGTTTGCCTATGAGCATGCAGATGAACTTGTGAAACATGAAAATTTTGTTGATCTGCAGTATGATGTTCTTCGAGACCTACTAAAAGCAGACAATTTCTTCACTGATGAAATTAATATTCTTAAGAGTGCATTGAAATGGCATGCTGATAATATGAGCACCAGTTCAAAACCTGAGGATGAAAATGAAAGAGAAACTGTTAAAGAATTGAATGATTCTGTTGACTCAAACAATGATGATGAAGATTCAAAAAAAGATGACAAGAATGGGGCCATGGAGTCTGAAGAAAAAAAATCAGGCAACAGTACAGGAAATGAAAATTCCGATCTTGAAAATCTAAATCCTCCCAAAGATTCAAGTGGAGTATTGTTAAAAGAATTTACCAGAAACATTTTGAAATCCCTGCTATCACATATTCGGTTCTGCAGTATTTCAATTGTGGAAATATTTGATCTATTAGAATTGGAACAATTCACGAAGTACAAAGAGTTTCTTATTAATAAGCAATATTTCTCTACTAATCTTGGACCAAGGACTAAAGTTGGTAGAGTTGTACAATGTACCGCACTGGGGATGGTGCGGTACATTGAAAGAGATACTGTACAAGATGTCACTAAGAAGTTTGTTGTTAATGCACCTGAATTTGATAAGACTTATGAATCAAATGAAGAGTATCTCATTTTAGATATTAAATGGAAGGTTTGCATGAATGATACTAAAATAACTGATTCAATTTACTTTTGTGACTTATATTTGAAATGTACATCTGATGAATTGCTAGATTGGAAATGCACTGTTGAATGTCAACTCAAAATGATACCTTATGAAGCAAGTATCCCCACTCTCTGTATACCAAGAAATAATTCACACACATTTATTAGACTAACTTCAGATAATTCTTGTGTAAATGTAGGAGGTACCTTCTACTCAAATGAGCATAAATATTATTTAAGAAATTATTGTTACACATTAGAAGTTCACTTCAAAAAGATTTATACCAAGGTGAAAATTGATCAAAACTAAACTTCTATGTAAAATTTCTTCTATCTTCTCAATAAATCACAAAATTTACTCTTTGTACAACTATTTTTAGGGGTCCATTTACTCAGAAAGCATACATATTATACAGGGTGGTCCAGAAACATGGTGACAACGGCCTACTGATGATTCATTGGACCATTTCCAACAAAAAATATACCCGTACAAAAAGGTCGATCTCCCTTGGTTTCGAAGATAACCGCCAGTTTGTAGTTTTTTGAAGAAATCAGACTTACCCTCAGTTCTAGTGCAATAACTTTTATTTCACTACATCTTGGAAAGAAATTGATTTTATTTTTATAATCTGCACAATATACAGATATACAAGACACTAATAAGACCGGTAATAACCTACGGTAGTGAAAATTGGACACTTACAGTACAAGACCAAGAAAAGATAAAACGCTTTGAGCGAAAAATAATAAGACGAATATACGGAGCAATAAGAGTCAATAACACCGAATGGCGTATCCGAAACAACCGGGAAATAGAGCATATCCTGAACGGTGAAGACATAGTAAAGTTCATTAAATCCCAAAGACTCCGTTGGTTTGGGCATGTTCAGAGAATGGAAGACGCCAGGATGCCCAAAAAAGTATTGAATGCCAAGATCTACGCTACTAGGAAAAGGGGAAGACCAAGACTACGATGGGAAGACCAGGTGTTGGGTGACTTGAGGACGATGCAAGTGACCGGCTGGGGGACTCTGGTTCAGAACCGTATTAGATGGAGGCGAATCGTGGAGGAGGCCAAAGCCCACACCGGGCTGTAGCGCCTATTGGTTATGGTTAATCTGCACAATATTTTCCATTTAAATCATCATCGCAACATGCTAGAAGTAAACTCGTAAATGTTTCTAAGAGACAAACTGATCCAAAGGCTGGTGGTTACAGTTTTTCCGCCACATTTTGTAGTTGATTTACTAGAAATTTTTCCCGGGTAGAAATCTGGCACTCTTTTGTAAAAACATGTCTGTTTTGTTTCCTAACATTAGACACCATGATCATTGAAATCGGACCAGTGAAACCGGAGAAAAAACATAGGATTGTTCAGAAAACGTCATGAACCCTACAGAACCACTTTCATCTAACTGTTCCATTTCTCAGAAATTATTGATACTGGCGTCCTTAGTGCTCGATGCACATGTTGCCTCTTCGTCACATGCTTCTTCTAATATTTCTGAATATGTTTCTTATCTCTTTGAAACGTTCGAAAGCTACGGCAATTCTAGCAACAAGGTCTTCGTGGCTGTCCAGAGGGGTTTCATAAACCAAGTCTTTAATGAAGCCCCATACACAAAAATCAATTAGATTTTGTTCGAGGGACCTGGCTGGCCATGGGTTGGGCCCTCCACGACTAATCCACCTCCCTGGAAATGTTCGGTCGAGAACCTCTCGCGTTCTTCTAGCAAAATGGGCCGGAGCTCCATCATGCTGATGGATCATGTTTTCCATTGTTTCTTCGGGAATGGGTATATCTTCGAGTAATTCCGACAAAGTTTCAGTCAGGAATGTGACATTAACATCCGCTGTAAGACGATTAGGAACGAAATGAGGACCTACTAGGTTATCACCTGCCCAGACATTCACACTAAATCTCCACTACACTTTGACATGCATGTGGATTTTCAACACTTCATAAATGGGAATTGTGAATGTTGAACATAATTTCATAATAAAAAGATAATAATTTTAATGATTGACTGGCCGGTTTTTCATTTTTCACATAAACAATATGAGCTTTTCAAAAGCTATGAGTTTCAATATGTTGATTGACACGATAGCAATTGACATGATTTCCAGGGAGGTGGATTAGTCGTGGAGGGCCCAACCCATGGCCAGCCAGGTCCCTCGAACAAAATCTAATTGATTTTTGTGTATGGGGCTTCATTAAAGACTTGGTTTATGAAACCCCTCTGGACAGCCACGAAGACCTTGTTGCTAGAATTGCCGTAGCTTTCGAACGGTTCAAAGAGATTAGAAACATATTCAGAAATATCAGAAGAAGCATGTGACGAAGATGCAACATGTACATCGAGCACTACGGACGCCAGTATCAATAATTTCTGAGAAATGGAACAGTTAGATGAAAGTGGTTCTGTAGGGTTCATGACGTTTTCTGAACAATCCTATGTTTTTTCTCCGGTTTCACTGGTCCGATTTCAATGATCGTGGTGTCTAATGTTAGGAAACAAAACAGATATGTTTTTACAAAAGAGTGCCAGATTTCCACCCGGGAAAAATTTCTAGTAAATCAACTACAAAGTGTGGCGGAAAAACTGTAACCACCAAACTTTGGATCAGTTTGTCTCTTAGAAACAGTTACGAGTTAATTTCTAGCATGTTGCGATGATGATTTTAGATGGAAAATATTGTGCAGATTATAAAAATAAAATCAATTTCTTTCCAAGATGTAGTGAAATAAAAGTTATTGCACTAGAACTGAGGGTAAGTCTGATTTCTTCAAAAAACTACAAACTGGCGGTTATCTTCGAAACCAAGGGAGATCGACCTTTTTGTATGGGTATATTTTTTGTTGGAAATGGTCCAATGAATCATCAGTAGGCCGTTGTCACCATGTTTCTGGACCACCCTGTATAAGAAATTATTGCTACACATTAGAAGTTCACTTCAAAAACATTTATACCAAAGTGAAAATTGATCAAAACTAAACTTCTATGTAAAATTTATTCTATCTTCTCAATAAATTACAAAATTTACTCTTTGTACAACTATTTTTAGGGGTCCATTTACTCAGAAAGCATACATACAAAGATTATTTTGCTTTTTACAATTATTTTGACTAAATAAACTTTAGTGTCCTATCCTATTCCTCCCAATATCATTTGTGTTAATTCACCGTGGCTGAAGTAAGTCTTGCACTGTGGTCTGGGTTCAATCCCCTGAAGGGTAGAATTTTTCTTCTCTGTACTTTTTTTATTTTAAATTGTTGATTTTAAAAAGGTAAGTGTGCCCCGGAACCGCTTTCGCATTACTTCAGGGCAAATTATCATTACATCCATGCCATTCTGAAAACGGAAAATTTCGGTCAGAATTTTCCGCTCCGGCCTGGATTCGAACCCGCAACCTCCGGGTCAGTAACCAATGATTTTAACCACTGAGCCACGGAGGTCTCAGGATGTTTGTAGTTCACTCATACCTACATACGTCGTGAAGAAAAATAACTAGTTATTTATTTGAGTTATGAACTTATGACCCTTATTCTGTCACTGATGTTAAGCAACGTCGAGCAAGATGGGTGACCATTAAAATTCGAACCCTTATTCCTGAGCCCACTCAGGCTAGGTGAGGTTGATTTTAGTAGCTGTGAGTTTCCAGCGAATGAGGATAAAAACTCAGTCATGCTATGACCATGCAGTTGAAAGCGTTAACTCCGCTTTTTAGTGAAGATACCTATACTTAATATTCCAGAGAAAGCCATTTTTGCCATCTAAACTACAAAAAACGAACGCGAAAGACCTTGAAAAGCCTTTAAATGTTACCGAATCGGAAAAGGTTTTTCGCTCTATTAACTCAAAGCGACGACCTGTGTTGTGTGTGTTCCGAGTGGTGCGAAGATCAAATCAAGCCTCACCCTGCTCAGCTAGCGTGAATGACACATTGAATACACCAGTTCTCATTCTGTCACTGAAGTTTAGCAACGTCCGGTTAGGACTTGGACGGGTGACCCTTAAAATTCGAACGCTCGTGATGCCGGGACTTTTTCCGGCCCCTCTCAGGCAGGTTAATTTGAGTAGCTGAATTGTGAGGTTCTAGCGAACTGATATTATCATGCGGTTGAAAGCGACGTAAAAAACGATGTTTGAGCCTTGACCCACGTCCTCATAACTGATTTTTTTGAGTTTTGTTCAATCACTCAAAAGAGATTGCCATAGGCAGTAACCCCGCCCTTTACATAGGACACATGTATATATTTTGTTTTTTTTTTTCCTGTTTGTATTTTAATTTTTACCATTATATGTTTGTATATATGTTCTTCTAATAAAGCGTTTCATAATAATATTATCTTATTTATCTGACCTGGTTGTAGGTTTCCAGTGAAATGATGTGACCAAAGAGTTAACACATAAATATATTATTTTATTTTATTTTCAATTTGGGTTTAACATCGCTTGTTCTACAGACAATGTTCCACTAGCTTTAAACCTCCGTGAGTGTAAACAAATTTCTGAACCGGGAAATTTAAATATTTTGGAAATTAAAAAAAAAAAATATTAAAATAAAGTATGTACATATTAAAACATTTTCGCATTAAAAGAAAGATTTATAGCTTACACAAGTTCAGTTAAATCTGCAAATCAAGTTGCAAAAGTAATATCTCAGTATTCCACGGTCCTATACAAAGCAGTGCCACAAAATAAGAAATAATCCGAAAGTGTAATTTAGAAAGTTTCATACATACTTTTAATAAAAATTTGATAAGAGCCTGCAATAATTGGGGTTTCTTCCGCCCTATTTTATTGAAATAAGCAAGAATTTATTGAAGAGATAAGCTACTCATAGAGAGAGAGAGATGCTGACACCTCTTTTCCAGCAGCAGACTACCCAAAGACAAACTAAATGCTCAGGTGAAATCCGTGATTTATCTAAACAATATTCCATGTTTCACTGAAGCTCCCTAGTTACCAATATTTATGGAATCATCTTCAAGCTGTGGTTGCTGAATTGAAATTCTATTCAAGTGGTGAGGTCAGTAATGAAAACATGAAGGACATTTTAATTTCCTAAAAAATAAGAGAAATTTAACAAGCTAGTTATTCATAGTCTAGCTTGGGGACTGTAAACAGAGAGTAGACCAGCATTTTGCTTGGTTCTGGGGGCCCTTGTCAATTATTAGCCTCCTTGTAAAGCCAGTGGTTGAAGGGCTGAGTCATTCCTCCACTGTCTGGCAATCATCATTCACAATGACTCCACCCTACAATGATGATATGATGAGTTATTTGTGTTATTATATCTCAATTTCTTGTGGGTAATATCAAAATTATGAGAGATAATGCCAATGCATCACATATCCAACCAACCATCATATTCCTATGTCAGTCTGGTAATGCTGCAACTGGTCATTACCCACTCTGCATCAACCCCCATTGTCCTTACAAGACTAGATTAGCCCCTGACATTCAAAGTTCAGAAAAAATTCCAGCCCCACTAGGATTCAAACCTGGGTCATCTGGAGTGCAAGCCAAACATGCTACTGCTGGGCTAAGGTGACTATATTTAAGAGAAATATAAAAAGGAAGAGAGAGAGAGAGATTTATATAAAGGGAGAAGGTTGGATATAATTCATGTTGTCATCTGTATCAGCATGATTCATGTAATGTATTGTATTATGAACTCTGCATGACACCACGAGATCCTCAGATTATTTCAGTTTTAATCATGAATTAAAACAAACTACAAAGTAAATACCTGCATGCATTTTTAAATGAACAATAGGGGTTGCATATTGAAGAATACTTCCTTATGCTTGCATTTCAGTCCAACCCAGGCTGGGTGAGGTTAATGTGGGTAGCAGGTTTTTGAGTTTCCTGCAAATAGAGAGTAACACTCCTGTCATGATAATGACCATGCAGTTGAAAACAACGTTAAATCTAAATTTTAAAAAAAGTATGAAATACCAAAGGACACTGATACAAAAGGTTTTAGATTATATTTATGGTGGAATTTTAGATGATGTATCGGTTTGATTTTTAGATAACCATGATATTGCCAGGAAGCTGTTTATCATTATAAGTTTACCAATAATGATCCTTTTGAGGGCCATAAAATGCTCCACTATTTAGCTACCTATATTATATTTCGGCACTTTTTAGGACCACCAGAATTAATTTTTGACTTTTAATGGACACTGCACAGTTTATGGAATCATTCTCATGCATAACATTATTCACAGCTACTTCAAAGTTAAACTGAAGAAGTTCTATTAATTAATATTATTTTAGGTCAATTCTACAGATTGACCCAGATGATATATTTTTTCAATTTCCGTACCATAAAGTCATTTGAACTGGTCTTTTCTATCCCTTAATTTAAGTTTTCCCCTCTCACAGGCACTTTTCAGTTTCCACAGATCTAGCCAAAATGTCTGGATTATGATCAGTACCTTTTCGTTTTCTAACTATTGATGTTATTTGTTCCGTGAATCTAATAAGTTTTCTTTTGTGCACTGATCAATAGGTAAGTAAATCAAATTTGGCATGCTTTTATCTTTATTTTCTTCTCAAAATATTCTTTAGAAGCTGAGCTTTTGGCTCATATTCCAAACTTTCTCAAGATATTCTGAGCTTGGCAAGTACCTCATGAACCTTCTCTGAGGAAGTTAATTCCTTTGCTCACTCTCTGAGCCTTCTAAGAATAGTTTGAGCCTTTCAAGTACCTTATCAAGCTTTCTTTTAGAAAATAAGTTAATCTTTTGGCTTAGTGTTTGAGCCGTACCAGTATCTCTGTTTAACGTTCTACTTACATTTGGTCTTATTTTCATTGTTTTGATTTTATTTTTATGATTTTTTTCAGCATGACTTCTGCAAGTCTGTTTTCTTCCTTGGGTGCATTATACGATGAACACAGTGACAATGTCGTCCTCAATCGACTGAAGTCCTTGGCAGCAGAGGTGCTTCCTGACGGCTGGAGATTGTGGCAGCTGCTTTCTTCCGGTGATGTGCCACCGCTGGATCCTGCAGTCCTCAACAAAATCCGATTCGCTCTTCCTACGGAGGGCATTGCGCTCGCTTTTGATCCTGCAGCAAAGTCTCTCAAAGAGCGTCGTTTCCGTGATATGAAAGTAAAAATGCTGCGATGGCCTTTCTGTAGAGGTCTCATTTTTAGTCCCTCCTCCCTCTCAATTCGGATCAGAGGTTCATCATCACAGCATAAATCCGTAATTCAATGTATTGCTTCTCTCAGACCATATCTCCTGTCTAGGGAAGCGGCAGATCGATTACTATCTTCCCAGTATCCTCCACACCTTCGATCTTCCTCAGCTCCAAGTTCAATAACAGCAGGGGAGCAGTCTCCTGTCCTGGATAACTTGGAAGAACGTTTCGCCATCCTGGAAGCTCGCGCAAAGAAAGTGGAGGATTCCATGGCCGACATTTTTAACGAGATTCGCAGAAAAACCTCTTCTACCTTCTCTGATTATGAAGAATCGTTAGCTTCCACCTCCTCCGGCGATTCCAACATTACTCAAATGTCAGCAAAATGGGCGCCTTCCTCAGTTCTTCAGGAGACGATTGTGGTGAAACATGAACTTCCTGAAATGCCCTTTGTGTTCACTCCAATTATAAAAGAGCGCGAGCCTGATATTCCAGAACCTTCAACCGATACAGAAGCCACCGGACTGACCTGTCAGCGCTTTAATTCCAAAGCTTGGTGCAATATCCCATATGAGGAAGCCCAGAAAGCACTACATGCATCTGGATCTTTCGCTCAGCTACAAGTAAACCCTGAACTTCTTGGACCTTCAAGCGCCTTTGGTGACCTTCTGGCCAACACAGAAGGTGACTTTGGAACTCTCTGCCATGGTCTTCTGCTGCAACGCCAGTTTCTGGCAGAAGCCGTAAACCAGGTCATAAGCAAACACCCGGCCGCCGCTTCCGATCTGCGTCTGTGTTTGTCAGCTGAAGAATCACCGTTTCGGCAGTCATCTGACAATCTACTACAATTTGTCTGTGGAAAGCGGTCTGAACTCATTGCGAAGAGAAGAAAGATAGTTGAATCCAGTTCAAATGTCCATCCGAGATTCCTTAAGGATATTCCCCCAGCCGGAGGATATCTGTTTGAAGAGAAGCAATTAGCAGATGTATTACGAAGCCAACAAGGGACGAGTCGGACCCCTCAGCTCCGGAGAATTCAGCATTCCAGGGAAACGTTAAGGAAGGGCCAGAGTTCCCGTCTTTACGATGTTCGCAAGAGGCCTACACCTTTCAATGATCACCCGGCTTCAAAGAAGAAGTTTTCTGATAATCCTAAAAGTATGGTTGCTCATGAGTTTACTGATCAGAGTCAGAGTGAAAACTATACTACTGAAAACTATAGTCCTACTATGATGGACGATCATTCCAGTTCTCACAGTGCTGGTGTTACTCTCATAGGTGATCAGTCTAGACCTCAAAGTGATGGTCTTACTATGAAAGACGATCAATAGTGCTGTTTTTACTGCAGTTCGAATTTGAACCACCGAACTGACATGTCCGCCACGTTATCGATGAATTCATGTATATTTGAAAATTTTGTATGGTTATACAATCCTTCTGTAAGGATTTGCGATAAATGGCTTTCCCAAAAGCTAGGGGAAAATTTGGTTATAAAATTTTAAATACCATTCATAAATGATGACAAAAACATTAAATCTATTTCGTTTTTAATTAAAAATATGATAAAAAATGTAATCAGGTTTTTTTTTACATTCGTTTAGAGGCTGTCTAAATTTAGTTTCATTGATGTACAAGTCTAAAAAATTAATCTTTTTACGGTTGCATACTCTGATTTAGTTATTATTATTATTCTTGTCAGCCAAATAAACTGTTTATAATTAATTCTTTGTAAATGTAATTCCTACACCAAACTTATCTATTTCCTTCAACAACCTCTTAGAAAAACCAGTTTCTATTTCACAGTAATCTTTTCTGCACCCGCAGACTGCAAACTTATCTCATCCGGGTCAAGCTGTAGCATAGACCTAACAAAAAGATTTCCACCTGTAGTGAATAAATTCCATGGATAAAGAAGTAATGAAGAACTCGTAATGTCTCAAACTTGTCCCCTAAAATTGGCCATCTTTGTTAGTTTTAACATAGAAGACATCACAACAAAAACAAATTGATTTTTCTTCTCACATGCTTTGAAGGTAATCATAGTCGCCATATTGGATCGTCTGTTAGGGACAGATTTATTACCCACGAGATAGAAGTTATTGACGTCTCCATTTACGTTCTACATGATAAAAAAACTACAGTTATTTCGGGTTTTACGTAAGCTTGACCAAGGAATAAGTTCTTGCTGGTAACAAAGAGGCACTAATCATGCGCCACACCGCCCGTTTGGCCAAAACTGTGGAAACTGAAAAGTGAGGGGAAAAGCTTCTACGAGAGGGAAAAGTTCAAGTTAAGTGATAGAAAAGATTGGGTCACACGATTTCTAGGGTAAAATTATAAAAGAGGATTAAATTTAATCAAAGTGAACACCACCCCTTAACCCCCAGATCTTCCCATGAATTTTTTTGAAGATTTTTTCTTCTCATATTTTTAGATATCAGCCCTTAACTCGGGCTATAGTGCACTGTGATTGGTTGAAAACTCCGACTTAAAGGCGTGTTAGTCTTGGCTAAACATTAATCTGTCATAATGTGGTGTCACTTAGTGGTGCGTAAATCGAAAAGAAATCGCTTCCGGTCAACATGTATCTGTACCAGTGTACCCTCATTCACTAATAGGGTTAGGTGGTAGAAAATGCTTTGAGCATTAACCTCGCCTGGTGGTTACCTTTCACTAAAAAGTGTTATTTTTATAATCAAATCTGTTCAGTCTAACTTCAAAGTATCTGTGTATAATGAAGTTATAGCTGCGCCCTTTGTGACCCTAAAGAGGGTCAAATTATAATGAATAGCCACCTATGTATACATATTATAACTATCCCCGAAGACATGTTGGTAAACGCAATGCTTGAAATAGTTCTTTTTTTTCTTTAAAAAAAAGTTGATTATTTCACAACCTTTTCTTGTAGCCATTAAACAGGAGCTGCTGTATATGCTTGTGGTCTGTGTTGTAGCTGGCCCATCCCGTAGTATGCCTCCCCTCTGATGGGCGAGAAGTGACACAGTACTTCCCATTTAGGTGCTGGGTCAACTCGAGCGCACCGGAAGGTATCCCTTACAAACAACTGTAACCAAATTTAGAATACAATTTTTTTGTTCGCTCTCGGATTCGAACCCGGGACCTTCCGCTTAACAAGCGAGTATTTTACTCTTGGAGGAATAAGAAATAGAAAACTCATAACGTATGTCTCATGGGTAATGAACCTGACACATAAAATCGGCCATTTTGAATAGCTGAAACACAGAAGAAATAACAAAAATTACGAATTAATTCTTCTTTAGTTTTATATGCTTTTGAAATTAATAAAGGTACTGTATTGCTGTTATCAGTTTGTTTACGTAACGGGTTTGAGGCATTACATGTTCTCCACGACACACTTAGGCATTACATGACTAAGTGTGTGTGGGTGAGAGAGAGAGAGAGAGAGAGAGAGAATGTTTATGTGTAATATTTTGCAGCAACATTGAAAAGATACCTTGTGGAATGATCCTCGATTCAATAGAATAAATAGCTTTTTTTTTATTATTATTAAAATCCCCTAGAAGTACAATATCTATCTACTCAATTGTTTAATTAATAAAATTCTAATCGATATTATGTTCTTTCATATCTTTTCAGAATTCCCAATGTGAAGGATCGTCCAATGTCTGTAAGATTCTTGTATGCACACAGAACAATGATTGAACACCAAAGACAATCTCCCAGATTTTATAGGAATAACTAAATAGTCTCAAAAACCATATTCTCTATAACTTTCAAGTGATAAAACGTAAAGAAAAGTTATTGTCTATCATCAGATGTCACCTAAACTTGTCCTGGTCAATGGACAAAACATTTTACACAAACATACTACTTAGATGCTTTATAAGTAATACACAAATATAATAATTATATTTCGATGTATAACATACTATGTATTAATTTTAACATACTGGATGTGTATATGTTTTATTAGTTCTAAAAGAAGAAGAAGAAGGAGGAGGAGGAAAAAAAGTCGCTAGAGTTATTATGAAACAACTTGATTTGTTACTTGAGTTTACTGGGAAAATCTTTCAGTTGAAAGTCAGTTTGCTCTCCCTACCTGTTTCTCACAGGTAAACAACACATATGACCATGCAGTTGAAAGCGACGTTAAACCCAAATTAAGAAACAACACTGTGCCATGAGTCAATTTCTCTGACAAGACTCTTTACGATTGAACTGGAAGAGACTGACCAGAAACGTCGACCCTGGTTAGACGAGATAAGACAGAGCAAAAGAAGAAGAAGATACGATGCATATCTGAACCACAAAATGGCAATTTGTGAGCAAAACCAAAACATCTCTGAAATGACAGTGACCACAAAAAGCGAAATCCTTGACGATGAAGAAGATTACACGAAGGAAGACACAAAGCTGGAAGATTTCCTGGCCATCGAGATGAAAGAAACGCCCGAGTTGAGTTTGGGATTCAAATGCAAGACTTGCTCGCAAGAGTTCCCAAGCAAGGAAGACCTGAACCTGCACAGGATTATATTCAAGAACAGCGACACTCCCTGTACGCCTGTCTCCAGACCTGCGCAAAGCGACTCAAAACAGAAAGTCCGATTCGCTTGTTCGCAATGTCCAAAAGACTTTGCTTTCAAAAAAGATCTAAAACGCCATGTGGACGGTCATCGAGGCGTCAGGTTCTCCTGTGACTACTGTCCCAAGGACTTCGCCCGTCGAAGATACCTGACAAAACATCTGAACGTGCACACGAAGAAAACGCTGTTCAATTGCGATGATTGCGCCAAGTCGTTCGCGCACAAAAGCAGTTTGAAGAACCACTTGACGATTCATGTGGGGGCACGGTTCACGTGCTACGAATGCTCGAAAGTGTTCCTGCACAAAGCGAACCTCCGGAAGCACATGACGGAGCATACAGGTATTTTTTATTTATTTACACTTTATTTATTTTTACAAAACAATCATCAACAAAGAATTATTAATAACAATAACTTTTAAAAAAAAAAATTTGGAAGTATGTACAAAGAAAAAATAATAATAAAGATCAATATTAATTTTTAATTACAATTGTTTTGTAATCCGGGGCGAAGTTAATGCCTTAGGCATTCTCTGCCACTTAACCCCATTCACAAAGGTATTCACAAAGAGAGGGAGGAGTGGTACCCAGCAAGAGATCACAAATATCCAACAAGACATAAAAGAGACCTCTTTACCCCAGCTTATGTCGAACAAAAATCTATCTACTATGAGGGCAAATGTCTTTATAATTCTCTGCCAGATACATATAAGTTATTAGACTGGGACAACTTTAAGACTAAGACCAGTGATCTCTTGCTGGAAATATCGCCATATACCAAAGATGAATACTACCATCATTGGTCAAATGACCAAACATAAAAAAGGAAAAAAACAATAGTAAAAATGATGTTCTCTAATTTTTATTTTTTTTGTTTTATTGTATTTCATTGTGTACTGACCATTGGAATGCCTTCGTGGCGAAAATACCAAATAAAAGTTATTCTTATCTTATCTTATCTTACAGGTATCTTATCTGTCCCGGTAGCTCAGTGGTAAAGGCGGCACTCTATGAATCCAGAGATTCCAGAGGTCGTGGGTTCGAAACCCAGCCGGGACATGACAAATTATCCTCCCATTTGGGATTTTTACCACATAATAATGTGTCTTGAGCTTACTGCTGGAACAATGGGACTTTAATTATTGTCCTATTCGGGCAGTATAAATAAGGCGATATTATTATTATTATATCTCCCTTGCCTTTATCCCATATTAGCTTATGTTGCTTTTGGGGTCGGCATTGTTCAACCTCATGGCTGAGGTTGGTAGGGTGGAGCACGTTTTTTTATGGCTGGATGCCCTTCCTAACGCCAACGATTCTATTTGATTTTAACGTCCTGATCTGGACGGGGGTGTTACCCTCCATTCGCTGGGAATCGTACCAGCTACCCACATTAACCTCACCCAGCCTGGGTAGGGCCGGAAACCATTACGCCACGGAGGCTGCTGATATTATTATTATTATTATTACAGGTAACCGGTTCCACTGCACCCAGTGTACGAAGCACTACTCCACCGCTTACGCCCTCAGGAGACACGAAGACAGCCACAAGGGTGTTCGCTATCAATGTTTCCACTGCCCGAGCAACTATTCTCCTCTTCTCTTCTCTTCTCTTCTCTTCTCTTCTCTTCTCTTCTCTTCCTTCTCTTCTCTTCTCTTCTCTTTCTCTTCTCTTCTCTTCTCTTCTCTTCTCTTCTCTTCTCTTCTCTTCTCTTCTTCTCTTCTCTTCTCTTCTCTTCTCTTCTCTTCTCTTCTCTTCTCTTCTCTTCTCTTCTCTTCTCTTCTCTTTCTCTTCTCTTCTCTTCTCTTCTCTTCTCTTCTCTTTTCTCTTCTCTTCTCTTCTCTTCTCTTCTCTTCTCTTCTCTTCTCTTCTCTTCTCTTCTCTTCTCTTCTCTTCTCTTCTCTTCTCTTTTTCTCTTCTCTTCTCTTCTCTTCTCTTCTCTTCTCTTCTCTTCTCTTCTCTTCTCTTCTCTTCTCTTCTCTTCTCTTCTCTTCTCTTCTCTTCTTCTTCTCTTCTCTTCTCTTCTCTTCTCTTCCTTCTTCTCTTCTCTTCTCTTCTCTTCTTTCTCTTTTCTTTTCTCTTCTTCTCTTCTCTCTCTCTTCTCTTCTCTTTTCTTTTCTTTTCTTTTCTTCTCTTCTCTTCCTTCTCTCATCTTATCTCATCTTATCTTATCTTATCTATCTCATCTTATCTTATCTTATCTTATCTTATCTTATCTTACAGGTAACCGGTTCCACTGCACCCAGTGTTCGAAGCACTACTCCACCGCTTACGCGCTGAGGAGACACGAAGACAGCCACAAGGGCGTTCGCTATCAATGTTTCCACTGCCCGAGCAACTATTCCTGTCAGGCCAAGCTGAGGGAACACTTGGAGACGCACAGCGGGAACCGGTTCACGTGTGAGATCTGTCTCAAGGCCTTCCAGAGCGTGTTCCAGTGGCGGAGACACACGAGCATTCACGCCAAGGTGCCGCTGGACTGTCGGCACTGCTCGGAGAAGTTCTCCAGTAGGTTCACGTTGAAGAAGCATGTTCTCAAACACCATGCGAAACCCTCTTGAACTTTTTTTTTTTTTTTTTTTTTTGAAATTTTAAACGAGGAAATTATAATTTATTAAAAATAAGTACATTCAATTGCATCTTCAAAGGCAACGCCGTCTAAATTTGGAACACACCATATCCATCTTCAACTTTATCACTTGTGAAGTTACTTAGCCTCCAATGGGTCTGGCGTCTAGGGTGTAGGGTATAGGCCAGAGTCCTCGTTGTGGCCACCTACTAAGAACAAAATTAATTTCTTTCGATTTCCTGTGTGTTCCAACTAACCAAGATGGCCGATTTTACGGGACAGATTTGAGGCATTACGAGTTATCCATCACTTATTCCTCCATGAGATTTTTTTTGTTGACAAATAGTCTTGGCATTTAATTATGAATGACTAATATAAAAGCAACTATTCCTGTCAGGCCAAGCTGAGGGAACACTTGGCGACGCACAGCGGAAACCAGTTCACGTGCCAGATCTGTCTCAAGGCCTTCCAGAGCGTGTTCCAGTGGCGGAGACACACGAGCATTCACGCCAAGGTGCCGCTGGACTGTCGGCACTGCTCGGAGAAGTTCTCCAGTAGGTTCACGTTGAAGAAGCATGTTCTCAAACACCATGCGAAATCCTGAACTATATTATGAGTAGTCATGATCTTAAATACATAATTATAAAATTGTATGATGGTGGGTTCAAGCCCCACCATGAATGTATAATAAGTAACCACAATAAACCCTGTTTAACTTTTTCAGAAGAGTACCTAAGTACATATTAATGTTGCTAACTTCTAATGAGTATTAAAATGTATCATAATTTTAAAAATGTTTAGTCAGCTGACCTCCACCTGTGTATATTTGTAAAATATTTATTAAACAAATAAAACACATTTTGAATTGAATTGAATATTATGAGTAGTTGCAGTGCGCAAACACAACGGAGGCCTATACACTGGACCATGCTACCACGTAAAATCTATCTATCTATCTTTTATTAGATAATAGTGGTTTATGTCACCACGTAAACTAATCTAACCATGTTATTAGATGTAAGCCACTCTTACCTCGTGAGGACTAATAAGAAGGTGTTTTAATGTTAGCAGCGACCAGTGGCGGAATTATAGGACGCACAGCGGGAACTGGTTCACGTGTGAGATCTGTCTCAAGGCCTTCCAGAGCGTGTTCCAGTGGCGGAGACACACGAGCATTCACGCCAAGGTGCCGCTGGACTGTCGGCACTGCTCGGAGAAGTTCTCCAGTAGGTTCACGTTGAAGAAGCATGTTCTCAAACACCATGCGAAACCCTCTTGAACTAGATTATGAGTCGTTGAAGTGCGCAAACACAACAGAGACGTATACCCCTGGACCCTGCTACCACGTAAAATCTATCTATCTATCCTCGAGAAGTTCTCCAGTAGGTTTACACTGAAGAAGCATGTTCTCAAACACCATGCGAAACCCTCTTGAATTTTTTTTTTTTTTTTTTTAAGGAGAGGTGGTAAAATCTATAAACGAACACTAGATTTTACCCTAGAGAACAGTGTGAGTACTGAGATGCGGACAACAGTGCATCATCCTCACTAAAAACCACCTCTCCCCCTAAACATATGATCCCGGAACCGTTCAAAACATTACATCGGGTAATCTCTTGAACTAAATTATGAGTCGTTGAAGTGCGCGAACACAACGGAGACGTATACCCCTGGACCCTGCTACCACGTAAAATCTATTTATCTATCCTCGAGAAGTTCTCCAGTAGGTTTACTTTGAAGAAGCATGTTCTCAAACACCATGCGAAACCCTCTTGAACTAAATTATGGGCGGAATTAATAGATGTTTTTATAATACCTCTGTGGCGCTAAGCCATGGATTGCGTACTCTGTAAGATAGGGAAAACCGACGCTTAGAAATGACTTAGAATTTGTCTATTATATAATATAAAAGATGTAAATAAAGCTTGATCCAAATGTTTATAAATAAAAATAAATTAATATTAATTTCGTGTTATAAGTCATTAATACGTCTCCGTATTAATGACTCAAAAGTGCGAGAACACAACGGAGACTTATATTATACCCTGGACCCTGCTCCCACGTAAAATCTATCCATCTATCTTTTATTTGTTTATCACATGTGCTACATGTTGAAATTGTTGAACCATTATCTTAACTACAATGATATCGCCATATATACGGTATGTACGCCCCCGATTAGGACTATTGAGTCCCTGGATTCCAGCAGTCAGGCCAAGACGTATTATTATGTGGTCAAATTGCCCAGTAGGAGGATACCTTATCATGGTCCGGCTGGGTTTTGAACCCGCGACTTCTGGATTACCAGACGCCTTGACCATTCAGCTACCGGGACTGACGTTTTTCAATCAAGATATTCTTCTCCTTGGCTTATTTTATATATATTTTCTCAATTAATAAACTACCAAAAGGATCTTTAAAAAAATAGGATTGTTGCCATAGGCATACGTATATTATAACGTGTCTATGCAATAGGCGATAAACCTGCCCTTCAGTTAGGACTGATAACATTATTATTCACTTATTGTATAGTTCTTACATTTATTTATGTACCTATTTGTAAATTTAATTTTATGTACATAGAATATTTGAATGAAATATATAATTATACACAATCTTATAAAAACTTATAATTATACACAACTATTGGTATTTCGATACAATATAATTATCTTACTACGTGTATATTAAAGAATTATGTTAACAAATTTAATAAATTATCGCCTTGTTTTTTATTCTTATTTATATACTGCCCGACTATGACTAATAACGCCAGCCTCCGTGGCGTAACGGTTGTGACTACTGCCTGTAGTCCTGTGATCCTGAGTTCGATTCCCGGTTGGAGCAGACTTTTCGAAGAAAATTTTGTTCCCTCCAAGCACGTGAGACTAGTATTTACGGCCCTACCCATACTGGGTGAGGATAATGTGGGTAGCTGGTACCTACAGGCGCGGCCGGTGGGAATGTGGTTTGGGGGTGCTGTCAAAATTTACGAAAAGAAAAACTATGCAACATTTAATACATGTCTGTAAGGCCTAGTGGTGAAGTGGTTATGTCAGGGAGAGGGAATTCTAACCAGGGGGTCAATAGTTTAAGTCTCAAGTGTGGTGATTTTCGAGAATTCTGTTAGAATGGTTAGGTATCATAATAAACTAATTGGGTGAGGATAATGTGGGTAGCTGGTTGCTGGTACGATTCCCAGTGAATGGAGGGTAAAACCCCCGTCCTGACTATTATTCCAGCTGTAAAACCAAGACTTTTTTTTAAGTGGGGTTTAACGTCGCTTTCAACTGCCATGGTCATATCGCGACGGGGGTTTTACCCTCCATTCGCAGGAAACTCACAAACCTGCTACTCACATTGACCTCACCCAGCCTGAGTGGGGCCGGGAAAAGCCAGCGTCACGAGAATTAGAAAGTGGATGGGTGATCCAAGTCTTAACCTCGCTGGATGTCGCTTAACTTCGGTGTTCTGAAGGGAACCGGTGTATTCAACATGCCATCGACGCTGGCTAAAAACCAATACTTACATTGTGGTCAAATTCCCAAATGGAAGTATTAAGGGTTAAGCACTCGCTTGCCATGCGGAAGGTCCGGTTCGAACCCCGGCGCCGACAAAAAATTATATTCAAAATTAGTTTACAGTAGTTGTTTGTAAGGTATTTTACGTACGCCAAATTATGTAGTTTTATTAAAAGTTACAGATAGAACATTGAAGTCAATTCTTCTGATGGCAATGCTCCTAACACGCTGGCAGCATTACCTCTCTGGATTGTCATGCTTATTTTTGCTACCAGGTGACTCATTGATTGTGTATTCCCTGTCTTCTCTATCATCTTCTTTCCTATCTCCTGAATCCATTTCTTTCCCTCGTCACACCACACTCCCATTGTCTCCACTGCCAACACAACAAGCTCTACTCCTCTTGATTTTATCGTTGAGTACTTTAGGTGCTTCCTTTGAACTGCCATTTGTGCAGCAGCACCAGCATTTTTGTATGTTTGGTTTAGGTAGCTTGGTGCAAAGCTGCAAAGGTGTCTGTACATGTAAAATCCCAAACAAGACTTTGTCCCAAGCGCCATGGAATTATTGTGGCCCCATCTGGTCTCTTGCCATCGTTTCTGTCTAAACCAGTAGGTTCTAGTTGTGCAGGAATATCAATACTGCACAATGCTCTTTTCAGAATGTTGTTAACTTCTGCATGTCTGAAATATCTGCCAGAACTCTTTTCGCAGGACAAAGGATGCAATCCTTTTTCATCAACAGTTTGACCACACTTACACGTAAACTTTCTACAAATGTTACATCCCAATCTTTGTCCAATACACATTTGAAAACTCTGGTCATTCATTAAAGTTCCAATGTTTTTTGATGGATACACATTTAGCCATGCGCCCGACTCATTGTTCTGTAATGATTTCATTCTGGCAACATCAATAGTATTTTCAAAGATCATTTCTTGTTGAATCTTATTTTCAATTACAATTTCATCCCATTTTCGTTGTTGGTTTTTTAACTCAGGAATTGTAAGGTATTATACCTTCCGGTGCGCTCGTGTTGACCCAGAATCTAAATGGGAAGTATTGTGTCACCATTCGCCCATCAGAGGGGATGCATACTACGGGATGGGCAATCTACAACACAGACCACAAGCTTCTACAGTGATAAAGTAATAATATCGCCTTATTTATACTGCCCAATTAGGACTATTAAGTCCCATTATTCCAGCAGTAAGCCCAAGACGTATTGTTATGTGGTAAAAATCCCAAATGGGAGGATAACATGTCTTGTCCCGGCTGGGTTTCGAACCCGCGACCTCTGGAATCTCTGGATTCACATCAGAGTGCGTGTTTACCACTGAGCTATCGGGACAGACGACAGTACAGTAGCTCTAGCTACGACATTAAAAATGCTGTGAAACACTCATCTTTTTTTTGTAAAAAAAAAATGTGGGTAGCCAATACGATTCTTAGCAAATGGAGGGTTAAAGCCCCATTCTGAATAATTGACCATCTCAAATCAGGACGTTAAAAGCAAATAGAATCAATTGACATGAAATTAAGGAGCCTGGACATTGCATTTAGGTGGCCATATCCTCTCACCACCGTCACCATATATTAATTTTTAAAGTTGGAAAAAAATACATGTTTTACGAGTAATATTACGACGGGTTTTACCCACCATTCGCTGAGCAAACGAAATTTTTCATCAAAGAAAATTTCATCGTGGTATTCGAACCAACGCATCCCCAACACGTAACTTGGAACCAGTGCCTTGACCACTGCTTGGCACACTACCACTCTATTAGATATTTTTATTTTTACAAAAATAAAAAATATATATATATAGATGCATATAAATAAAACTAAAAATAGTTGTCAAGTTCTAAATAAGGTGCGAGCTAGGAAACGCAAGTTGCCAGAACTCCACCCAAAGCTCCGTTCTGATTGGTTGATGGCGAAAATTTTCCAGCGTTCTCATTGGTCGAGTCCCGCGCGCAGGAACACCTGAAGTTCTTTCCAAGACGTTTTGCCTTTCGCCTTTCAGTAGCACGTCAGCTGTCGTACCGAGCGGAACGACAGGCCTGTGTCGGAACTTCGGTTGAACTTTCTTCACGTTCGCGATCGACGAAATATTTTTCGGTACGTCATTTCTGTCGCGTTTTTCTGACCGGTTTTGGCGACGGATGACTCATACCTCGTGAGGAAAAATGAGTAGAAAAAAAAATGTGAGCAGCGACTAGTGGTGGCATAATGGGCAACCGGCAATCGGCGACCAGTGGTGCCATTATAGTCTATCGATAGTACCAAAACCTCAGTAGCTTGATCGATAGGGCGGCGGACTTGTAACCTGGAGGTCGGTGGTTCAAGTCCCGGTTTCAGCGTAAAGCGAGTTTGATTAGTTGTGATATCACGTAGGTGATGAACACAAATATGATAACTTTTCACCATCGATAGTACGAATAATTATGTTTCCGCCCAAACTGTTGTTTTTAAGACAAACTAGTTTATTATTGGACAAAATAGGTCAGGATACATTAATACCTACAGGTTAGGTACATGTCAACCCAAACTACAGGAAAAGTCTGACTTAACTTAACTTAGCGTACAAACTACAACCTCACATCCTTTAACCTAAAACGTTAAGTAACCTATCAATATGAAACCTAATTTAACCAAAACTAGTTTTTCCTAAAACTAGTATGGTCTATTAGGATAAATTAGTGTGTCCTGCAACATTAAATTTATTGACAGACACCGACCTCAGTAACTCGATCGATAAGGCCAGTGGTTCGAGTTCCAAGTTAAGCAAAGATTTAGCAAGTTATGTTGAATAATTTTACTGTAGTTTTACATCTTGATTAACAAAAAATAATATGATAAACCGACCTCAGTAACTCGATCGATAAGGCGGCGGACTTGTAACCTGGACGTCAGTGGTTCAAGTCCCGGTTTCAGAAAGATTTAGTAAAGCGAGTTTGAGTAATTGCGATATGTCTTCCTGAGTAACACAAATATGATAACAGCTCTTTTTACTGACAGCATTTTACAATCGGTAACTCACCAGTCTGGTTGAGATCTCCCCGATCAGCGGCCAAGTTTCAACCGTTTCAAAGAGTAGAAACATTGATAACCGACCTCAGTAGTTTTATTTATTTTTATTTATTTAGAAACTCTTTATTAGTAGGTAGAACATAAATATATACAGACAAATAATGGTAAATATAAAATAGACAATATTAGTAATATAAACAAGGAAAAACAAAAAACAAAAAAACAAAATATATACATATGTCCTAACTAAAGGGCGGGTTATTGCCTATGGCAATCTCTTCCACCCAACCCTTTGATTTGATCTATAAGGCGGTGGATTCATAACCTGGAGGTCGCCGGTTCGAGTCCTAATTCAAGCAAATATTTAGTAAAGCGACTTTGAGTAGATAATTGAAGACCACACGGGAAAAACGATGAGGGTACAAAAATTGAAAAAATGAGTTATTGGTGGTTTTGGATATTAGGGTAGGTACTGTAGGTTTAATGTGTAGTGCTCAAAAATTTCAAAAAAGATGAGGGTACTGAGATATAATCGAAAAAATACCCATACACTGAAATAATGATGAAGGTGCATCAGTCACGGCAAGAAAATACTATTTTCTTGCTGTGACTGATGCACCTACTATTCTACTATTTCCATCTATACAGCCTATTTTATTCTTTAAAAAGATCTAGTAAAACTTCATTCATTTAACTGCGACAGAGCTTTGAACTTTTAAACTTTAAGAAAAAATGATGAATAACATAGATAAAATATATAGATTGCCTTTGGCAATCTCTTCCACCCAACATTGACATATTAAATTTAAAACCCGTATGATTCTACAACACTTCTAGAATAAAGATTTCAAAATTTATCCTAAACCCTAACAACCAAACCAAAAATAGATCGTGTTGGAAAATCGTAACTATTCCAGGTTTATAGCACAGCTGATGCTAGAAATTATTGATTTTTAAACGTAAAAAAAATCGATGGTCAAACAATAATAATAACACTCTTTTTTTAATGATATTTATTTACAGAGGAGACTTAACTATCAGAGTCCTTGCTCGTTATAATAACTCTCTTTAGTGGAACATAACCACTGGGATCAAAGCATTTTCTACCACCTAACCCACAGACTCTTATTATTATGTGGTCACAAACATTAAAAAAAATTAATGCATTAGGTGGGATTCGAACCAACGGATTCCTACGCTACCTGGATTACCAGACTAGCGCGTTGACCACTTGAATACCAGTGCAGTTCAATACATATAAGAAATTATGATAAACAGCATTTCAACTAGATTTTAGAAATGAACATTTCCAGTACAAAATAATATCGCCTTATTTATACTACCCGATAAGGACTACTAAAGTCCCATTATTCCAGCAGTAAGCCCAAGACCTATTATTATGTGGTAAAAATCCCAAATGGGAGGATAACTTGTCATCCCGACTGAGTTTCGAACCCACGACCTCTGGAACCTCTGTATTCACAGAGTGCCGCCTTTACCACTGAGCTACCGGACAGACTTCCGATTACTTCCGATTTCTAATATTAGAAATTTCTCGGAAGTAATATACCTATTCAGGTTTATCTAGGATCAGTAAATCCGATTCTGTCTAATTATTTCACCCTAAATATTCGAAAGCAAGTTTAGGGGCAAAATTAGTAAACAAAATCTAGATCTTAAGTCATGACTAGTTATCCCTGTCTTAGGGCGGAATTAATACACACGTTTTTGTAATACGTCTGTGGCGCTAAGTCACGGAATGCGTACTGTGTAAGATAGGGAGTAGCGACGCTTAGCAATGACTTGTGATATAGAATTTGTCCATATACTATCTATTCTAATTCTATATTCGCCCTTAGGCAGTACGCAAAACGAGACTTAGCTCCACAGAGGTATTACAAAAATATCTAAGGCGAAATTAATAGACAAAATCCATAACTTAAGTCATTGCTTAGCATCGGTTTTTCCTATCGTGGACAGTACGCAATCCGTGACTTAGCGCCACAGGGGTATTACAAAAACTTGTATTAATTCCGCCCCAATTATTTGAATTTGAATTACAATGCCGATGGCAAGTTATTATTATCTATTATTTACTTTATTAGATATAAAAAGACATAATATATTATGTACAATACAAATAATTATTATAACAATAAAAAAATGGAAACAATAATAAATAAAAAAAAAAAGGAAAAAGAATAGAAAAATATTTATAAACATATGTTCTAACTAAAGGGCGGGATTATTGCCTGAGGCAATCTCTTTCACCCTAGTTCAATACACTAGTTCTCGTTCTGTTACTGAAGTTATAAGCAACGTCCACCGAGGTTAGGACTTGGACTGGTGACCATTGGAATTCGAAAACTCGTGATGCTGACTATTCCCTGGCCCACTCAGTCTGGGTGAGGTTAATTTGAGTAGCAGGTTTGTGAGTTTCTAGCGATTGGAGGGTAATACTACCGTCGCGTCGTGATATGACCATACAGTTGAAAGCGACGTTTAAACCCACACAAAAAAGAAGAAGAAAAAAAATGTATATCTGACTTTGTGCTCCGTCCTGGTTGCTCAGAGGTCAAGGGGTCGGTCGGTCTGGAAATCCAGAGGTCGCGGGTTCGAAACCCAGCCGGAACATCACAAGATATCCTCCAATCAGGAATTTTCACCACATAATAATACATCTCAGGCTGGATGGGACTTGGTACTCCTATTTTTTTTTTTTTTTTTTCCGAAGAGGAAAATTTGCCTGTGAGCCGACGAGAAGGTTTTTTACCGTCTAAAAACCTCTTCTTGGTTGTGTTTTCTAGTATATGTTGCCCTGGAACCGCCGTGTGGCATTACTTCAGCGTTGGTACTCCTAGTTGGTCAGCATAAATAAGGCGATATTATAATTATAGGAAAATAAAAACACCTTTGTCATAAACAAGGTTGCCGTTAGGAAGGGAAGAGGATTGCCAGAACCAATCAACCTCAACCACGAGGAGAGGTTGATCATGCTGACCCCAGCAGGTTTGGGAAAAGGCAGAGAAAGAAAAAAAAGACTTTTTTTTTAAGTGGGGTTTAACGTCGCTTTCAACTGCCATGGTCATATCACGACGGGGGTTTTACCCTCCATTCGCAGGAAACTCACAAACCTGCTACTCACATTGACCTCACCCAGCCTGAGTGGGGCCGGGAAAAGCCAGCGTCACGAGAATTAGAATTTGAATGGTCACCCATCCAAGTCTTAACCTCGCTGGATGTCACTTAACTTCGGTGTTCTGAAGGGAACCGGTGTATTCAACATGCCATCGACGCTGGCTAAAAAAAGACTTTAAGAAATTATATAAAAATTAATCAATCACGGAAAACATAGTTCCCATGCATTTCATGTACTTTCAGCCAGCGAAAAGTTCAACATGAATTTAAAAAATTGCAGAAATGGATTTTTTTTACAAAAACGAACACAATACTTCCGATTTCTAACATTAGAAATTTATCGGAAGTAATATATACTAAACAAAAATATTTGAAGGCGACGTTAAACCGATATAAAGAGACTTGATTTGAAGATGTTGCATCAAATTTTAACCGAACTTACTGAGGTTCTGTTTTAACTTGCACACTGCACGATCTCTATCGAGTGGGGTATTAAATGAAAGGTCTCGATGTCCTCATGCTTAATTAAATATTTATAATGCGATAGTTGAATCTGTGTGAGGTTTACAGTTCATAGAACCACAAGTATTATTGTTTTTAGCGTAGCAATAAAATGATCAAGTGAGTTATGGTAATCTTTTCGATTTGAATAACATATTAAGAGTAGATTTTTTATTATTATTATTATTATTATTAACAAAGAAAGAAATCAACGGATATGATATACATAATATATTATGTATGACAATGTATGTCATTCTAGTCAACTATCGTTATTTTCTTTTGTAGGTAGGAAATAATACAGTTGAAAAAATTAACAGAGACTAAAAAAGGAACATTGAAATAATTAATTTGTTACCCTTTTAGTGAATCCAAGAAATGAAATATAATGATACCAAAATGATTCAACGCACATTGCATAATCCATATATTTTCACGGGTGTCACACAATATTTAATCTACTAAGTTCATAAACATTAACAATAATTATTATGATTCTGTATCTATTATAGAAACAATATTATAATAAATAAAATTAACTATGTATATGCATTATAATAAAATTATATATCTAATATAAATTTTATTTTTTAATATAATAATTATCACAAGTTAACATGTGCATTTACTAATCTTCAAGTTTAAACCTCTCTCTTTCACCCTCTCTCTCTTTTGTTCTTCCTCTCTCTCTCCCTCTTTCCTTCTCTCTTTCTCTCTTTCTCTCTCTCTCTCTCACTCTCTCACTCAAGGCAGAACAAAAGGCTTACACAAAGCCGCTCTAAGCCACCTTTACAAAACAGCGCTTTTAATCTCTAATCTTTTTCTCTCTCATATATTTATCCCTCTCTCTCTCTCCTCCTCTCCTCTCATCTTCTATCTTCCTTCTCCTTATCCTCTACCTCTTCCTCTCCTTCCCTCTCTTATCTCACCTCTCTCTCGCTCTCACTTTCTCCTCTCTCTTCTTTTCTCTCTCCTCCTCCTCTCTCTTTCCTTCTCTCTCTCTCTCTCTTCCTCTCCTCCCTTCCTTTTTATCCATTTCTCTCTCCCTCTCTCTCTTTTTTCTCTCTTCCTCCTCCTCCACTTTCCTCTCTCTCTCTCTCTCTCCTCCATCTCTCTCTATCTTCTCCCAATTCTCTCTCCACTCCTTCTCCCTCTCTCTCTCTCTCTCCCTCCCTTTCTCTCTTCCTATCCCTCCCCATCTCTTTCTTCCTGTCCTCCCCCCTCCCCCTCCCTCTCTTCCTCTTCTCCCTTTCTTCTTTTGTTTCCTCTTTTATTGTGAGCGTCATGATAATAAAACAATAATAGCGGAATAATGTTATCACACTGTGAGGACTAGTCAGGAGTTATGGCTTAAACTCGTGGCGGAGGCAAAGTGGATTGAACTTGAGCATGAGAGTGGAGGGGAGTGAGATATTGAGTGTGTGTGTATGTTTGTGTGTGTGAGAGAGAGACAGAGAGAGAGAGAGAGAGAGAGGAGAGAGAGAGAGAGACAGAGAGAGAGAGAGAGAGAGAGAGAGAGAGAGAGAGAGAGAACAGGGTGAGTAGGGAATATGAGAAGGAGACATGAAAATAGACAATTGGGTTTGACTTTACCGTGCACCGGTAATCAAGTGGTTAACGCGCTAGTCTGGTAATCCAGGTAGCGTAGGGATCCGTTGGTTCGAATCCCACCCAGTGCATGAATTTTCCTCATTAATTTGAGTTTTGACCACATAATAGTAAGACTCTGACGGTTAGGTGGTAGAAAATGCTTTAACCTCACCTGGTGGTTACCTTCCACTAAAGAGTAATTTTACTATTATGACTATGTGTATATGGGAAGGGGGGAGGGGGTGGGGGGAGTGAGATATTAAGTGTGTGTGTGTGTGAGAGAGAGAGAGAGAGAAACAGGGTGAGGAAGGAATATGAGAAGGAGATAGACGAGTGTGTGTCTGTGTGTGAGAATGTGTTTATGGGAGAGGGTGGGGGGTAAGATAAGGTGGAAGTGAGAGAAACAGTGTCAGTATGTGTGTGGTATGTTGTGTGGGTGATTGGATATAAGAGAACTAGAGGGACGAGACATTACTCTTATATCCAGGTTTTTCTTACAAGTGGTTATTTTTACCTTAAATACTAATACCTGTTTAAAGAGGTGAATTGGACTTGGATGTTGTTGTCTCATAACCAGGTTTCTCTCAAATCCAGTTCTCTTATATCCAGATTTATCCTTATATCCAATTCTCTAATATCCAGAGGCTCGTTTGTATAAGTGTTATATTAATAAAAGAACAAACAGACTGATAATAATAATAATCTGATGTGGAATAGATCCGCTCTAGAGTTATGCCTATTCTCCGACACAGTAAATGTTTATAAATCCATCCCAATAAGCAGGTAAATAATAAATATAAGTGGTCTAATATTGAACACAACAACAGCCTGAAAAACAAAATAATAGTGATAAAAATCTCACAAGCAGCAGACGTGATGTGGACTAAATCCGTTCTAGAGTTATGTCTACTTCCTTGTCTCCTGTGTTTGGCTGTCAGCGCTTCATTTGCTGTGAGCGGGGGTAAGTGACTAGTATTATTATTATGTATTTAACTTTTTTCTTTATAAATAAAAATAATAAATAAATGTGTTTCTTTGTGTTATTATATCACAATTTTAGTGGGTAGCACAGAATTATAGGACTCTTCGGTATTTTTGTGAGGTTAATGTGGCTAGCAGTTTTGTGAGTTTCCTGCGAATGGAAACTCACAAAACTCACCCTCATTATCAACCCCGTCCTGACGTGACTATGCAGCTGAAAGCGACGATAAACCCTAAAAAACGTGGCGTAACGGTTGTGACTACTGCCCGTAGTCCAGAGATCCTGAGTTCGATTCCCGGTTGGAGCAGACTTTTCGCACAGAAAATTCTGTTCCCTCTGAACATGTGAAGCTGCCAATTCCGGCCCTACCCAGACTGGGTGAGGTTAATGTGGGTAGCTGGTACGATTCCCAGCGAATGGAGGGTAAAACTCCCGTCCTGTCTACTTCAAGTTAGGGTGTTAAAACCATGCAGAATCAATGGACATGAAAGGAGCCTAGACATTGGATCTGGGCGTCCATATAATCCTCTCACCACCGTGATTTAGGTATCAATACCTAAGGGTTGGGTGGAAGAGATTGCCATAGGCAATAACCCCGCCCTTTAGTTAGGACATAATTATTATGTATATATTTTATTTATTTTTTTCTTGTTTATATTATTAATACTGTCAATTTTATATTTAATTTTTACCATTGTTTGTCTGTATATATGTTTTGCTAATAAAGAGTTTCTAAATAAATAAAAAATAAATAAATAAACTTACGGATACGGAATTATTATACCCTGAAAAAACCCTTGAGATAACTGGAAGCTACGAGCTTGGCTTGTTAGGGTTTGATGATTTTTGGTTTGGATTAGGGTATTGCAAATGAAATTTTTTATATTTGTGTTAATCACTTTCGTAATGCTACAACTACTCAAACTCGCTTTACTAAATCTACGCTGAAACCGTGATTCAAAGCACGTCTGAACGTAGAAGTGAAACCAGCCTGCAGGAATTATCATTATCATTACCTACAAAAAAAAAAAAAATATTACTAATATTAATATTGGACTAAAATAAAATCATTGCTGGATTTTCGTTTTTTAAGGAGACGTAAAAAAAGTTTGGAAACAGTAAAGCCGCGATAAAAAGTTTATCTTGTCTTTTTTATGTGACCCGCTATAGAAGTATAGATGAAATATAAATATTAATAATATTATATTATCATAAACAGGGTGCAGCTGAAATACTGACACTAAAACTTCTCAGTTAGAAAGAGATTGCCACAGGCAATAACCTCGCCCTGCAGTTGGGACATAATATATGTTTATAATATATATTTTTCTATTTTTTTCCTTTTTATTGTATGTATTGTGTCCATTTTGTAATTTTAATAATAATTATTTGTACTGTACATATGTCTTTTTATATCTAATTAAGTGTTTAATAATAACAATAATTTCAACATTTCTTGATCGATCCCTTTCTTCGGGCGTGATTTCATCAAATTTAATGTACGCTCACTTCGTCTGGCCTATTCAAATATTCATGACGTATGAGTGAGTGACTAGCCAACTAGCCATTTTTTTATCTTGGAATTTTTTACTCTCTCTTACACACATATAACACACCCATACACATTAAGTTTTTCTGTCTTACTCTATCACAAAATATTTTTCACGCTCTCTCTCTCTTATTGACGCTCTCCCTCTCTCTCACTCTCTCTTTCTCTCTCTCTCTAAAGAACACTCTCTCATTAACGCACTCTCCCTCTCACATTGTCACTCTATCTCTCTCTCCCTCTAATTGGCTTTCACTCTCATTGACACTCCCTCTCTCTCTCTAATTTTCTCTGACTCCCTCTCACTCACATCGACTATCTCTCTCTCTCTCTCTCTCTCTCTTCTCTCTCTCTCTTCTCTTTCTCTCTCTAGTTTCCAAGTCTTATGTCACTTCATCCTCCCTATCTCTTCATTTGACAATTTTTTCATTGTTATAATAATTATTTGTACTGTACATACTACATTTATGTTTTTATATCTAATAAAGTGTTTAGTAATAATAATAATAATGGATGATTAACTTTCAAGATGACGCCCATTTTTTTTCTGACATGACAATAATGTCTGACTGACATGACAATAATGTCCACAGTATAAAAACGACTCATCAGAACATACTGTTTCTGCAAGTCGCTGGACACTGTGGTAAATAATAATGGATGATTAATTTTCAAGATGACGCCCATTTTTTTTTTCTCTCGAGAAAAATAACTCATTCAATTATTTGCCTCTGTCTTTATAGGACTTTACCTAAATATTAATTTCAAATAAATAGATAAGTAGGCAGGTATGTACAAAAAAATTATGATTGGTATGCTCTATAAAAAAACACAACTAATTAATATGGACATGGACACATGACTTTCTCATGAGATTTTAATAAATTTAACGATTTCGACAGAATGCAAATCATAACTTTTCTCGATTTTTAGTGCTAAACTTGGAAAGATTTAGTTTATTACCCAGGTCCTAATATAGGGACGTAATTGAGTATGGAAACCCTGTATAAATTGTTTAGTAAATATATAAATAATAGATCTACATACCTAGGTCTAATAAAACTTTTACTTTCTGATTTGGCGACCTGAATATTCAAGTCTCTTTCTGCCTCTCCTTCTCTCTCTCTCTCTCTCTTTTCTTTCTCCCCTCTCTTCACATATCCCTCCGTCTCTCTCTTTCCTTTCTCCCCTCCTTCTCCTCTCTTTATCTATCTCTCTCTTTCTCTTCCTTCCTCCCTCCCTCTCTCTCTCTCTCTCTCTTTCTTTCTCTCGCTGGGCTGACGAATACCAAGTCCTACGATTTTAAAGTTTGAAGTTTGATTGGTTAAAGTCGAGTCAACTTTCTTTGAACTCTGATGAGTCCAATAATTGTGAGAACTTGTGATTTTTCCTTAGAAGCCATTAATACCTTGGGAAACACTTTTTAGCAGAAGGTAACCACCAGGCGAGGTTAATGCTTAAAGCATTTTCTAAACCCTCAGAGTCTTATTATTATGTGTCTCAAATAAATTATGAAAAATTCATGCACTGGGTGGGATTCGAACCAACAGATCCCTCCGCTACCTGGATTACCAGACTAGCGCCTTAACCACTTGACTACCAATGCACAATGGACTTGTTAGGGTTGGCTAGTCTGTCCTATGTTATAGTAAGGGTTGGGTGGAAGAGTTTGTCAAAGGCAATGACCCCGCCCTTTAGTTAGGACATATATTTATTTATTTTTTCTTTATTTTTTTCTTTTCTTATACTGTATTTTAATTTGTAATTATTTGTGTTGTATATAATTTCCAATTAATAAAGTGTAAATAAATAAATAAAAAATAAATAAATAGTCCTCTAGTGAGACACTAGTAGTTGTCCACTCTGAGCTTGTAGTTGAATACAAGGAACAGATACCGGTCATTCATAATTATATGTCAAGACCATATTATATATAAAAAAATATATATAAAAAATAAGATCCAAGCACACCCAGTATAGTAGAAAAAAAATCAAGACAAAAATTTGCTCCAAGTCGACCCTGTAGTTTTAATTAATTCACAAACACGAACTTTGCACGTTCTAACGGTTTGTTAATAGAAGATAAATTTCTTAGCCCGGACCAATAAATATGTCAAACCCCTGCGTTCTCATCGTACCCCTCTCTACCCTACTTTATCTTCCCTTCGTTCCCGTTTTACCCCACTCTACCGCACTCTAATCTCCTCTGTTGATATTGTGTTTTTAATTGAATTTTAATAAGACTTTAGCTTTTCTTCCTTCTTCGCTGTCCCATCAGTGGTGATATTTTTTGTGCTGCTGTTGAGCTTCTGCGTCTGGAAGTTGCGAGTTCAAATCTCGGCTGAGCAAAAAAAAAAAAATGGAGAGGTTTTTTCAACCAAATATGTCAAAAAATTGGCGCGTACAGAGGAGGATTAAATATTTAGAATTTCTTAAATATCAGAGCTAAATCATAATCTATTAAAAAATTACAAATGCATTATGTAAAACACTCATACGCATTAAACAGAATCTCATCAAAATTCGGTATACCGTTCACGAGCTATAAGCGTATGAGTTAGTGTTCAAGTTGATGAATTTAAAATGGGAGTATTTACAATGTGTCTCCTATACCTATGTGAACGAACAATTTCATCAAAATCTGTTCTGTAGTTCTTGAGATTTGCGCGTTACAAGGAATGTATTTAACAGACCGACAGACGGACACAAAACCAAAGTTGCTCAGAAGATTTTGAAACGTCCAGAAAAATGTTGAAATTAAAAAATATATATACGTTTTTTTACAAGTACGAACACAAAACAATAACAATTTTTAATATTAAAAAAATCTTGGAAGTAATATTCATTTTGTTTGTTTTTTTACCGATTAAAAAGAAGAAAAAAGGTATTGTACTTATAATTGGATTGCTAATAAGGCTTTGGAGTTTCCTTCAATCTCCTCTGCAGAATTCTTGGCACGTGGAATACCCTGTTCTAACGTGAAAACTGAGTGGGTATAGCCGTACTTTTCTTTCTAACCAAAGTGGATTCAAATGCCAGCGTCGATGGCATGTTGAATACACCGGTTCCCTTCAGAACACCGAAGTTAAGCGACATCCAGCGAGGTTAAGACTTGGATGGGTGACCATTCAAATTCTAATTCTTGTGACGCTGGCTTTTCCCGGCCCTACTCAGGCTGGGTGAGGTCAATGTGAGTAGCAGGTTTGTGAGTTTCCTGCGAATGGAGGGTAAAACCCCCGTCGTGATATGACCATGGCAGTTGAAAGCGACGTTAAACCCCACTTAAAAAAAAAAAAAGTGGATTCAAATGGAATGAAATGGACGAATTGGAAGAAAGACATTTTTCTTTTGGAAAAAAAAAAACGAAAGGAGGAGAAATCTTCTTCCAATTTGGTTAACCAAAATGGATTTAAAAAAATATTGCTTTCATTTCTTTAGTCCTGGTTTGTTTTAATTTTTCCATTGTTTATATTTAAAAGTACCGAAACGCATTTTATTTCACGAATGTTGGGGAAGCTAAGCTAAAGAAAATGGAAATATTTGGAAAAAACCGAACCTGGATTTTTTTTTTTAAATCTAAAAGAAAAACGCGGCTTATGGTATCACTCGGTCAAAGAAACGTTGCGTTGCGTTGGGCCGAATTTCAGAAACAGGATTCAGGGCAGAATTAATAGACGTTTTTGTTTTGTAACACCTCTGTGGCGCTAAGTCACGGATTGCATATTGTGTAAAATAGGGACAACCGAAGCTATGCAATGACTTGAGTTAAAGAAATTGTCTATTAATTTCGCTATCTTAGGATTTGTTAATCCAAGCCAGTATCACATAATACGAGTAGCTGATAGTAGTCCACCCTATACCTCCACCCTCCCCTATCCTTGCTTCCCTTACCTATCCAGATCCTCCCACATCCAACCTCTCACACTCCACCCTATACCTCCTCCCTCCTCTATCCTCCTTCCCCTTCTTCCCCTATCTCCCCTCCCCTCAGCTACCTACGAGTATAAGCCACCAAGGTGATCTAGTTTCGAATTCAATGCATGATCAAAGACGTGATATGTCTCTCCCTCTCTCTTTCTCCCTCTATATTTCTCTTTCTCCTTCTTTCCCTCTCTCTCTCTTTCTCTCTCTCTCTCTCTATCTTTTTCCCTCTATATTTCTTTATCCCTTTCTCTCTTTCGTTTTCCCTCTCTCTCTCTCTTTCGCTCTCTCTCTCTTTCCTTTCCTTCTCTCTCTCTCTCTTTCCATCCCCCCCTGTCTCTCGTCTCTCCTTCCAACCCCCCCCCAATCAGCTATGTTCTCTCTTTCTGCCTCCTTCCATTCAATCTTTTTTTCTAACCAACGTTATTTTTCTTCTTCCTTCCGTTTTTCTTTATTATTTTTCTTCTTCCTTCCATAATATCTCTCTCTCTCCCTCTCTTTCCCCCCTCTCTCTCTCTCTCTTTCTCTCTCTTTATCTCTCTAATAAGGAAAATAATGTTATCTTTCTCCGAATGTTGTCTTAAATATAAAGACTCCCATACAAAGGTCACGTTCTCATCTGATTAGTTAATAAGGCTTTCTAGAGAGATGACAAAGGATGAGAGATTGAGTGAGAGAGGGAGAGAGAGAAAGAGATAGAGAGAGAAAAAGAGAGAGAGAGATAAAGAGAGACAAAGAGTGAGAGATTGAGTGATAGAGAGGGAAAGAAAGAGAGAGGATAAGAGAGTGAGTGAGAGAGAGAGAGGATAAGAGAGTGAGTGAGAGAGGGAGAGAGAGAGATGATGAAAGAGTGAGTGAGAGAGATGAATAAAGACAAAGGGTGAGAGTTTGAGTGATAGAGAGGGAAAGGATGAGAGAGTGAGTGAGAGAGGGAGAGAGAGATAGAGAAAAAGAAAAAGAGAGAAGGATAGATAGAGACAGGGCAGGATATAATAATGGTGTAAAAATCAAACGACTTTACATTATAATTTACAACCTTTTTTTTATTTTCTTTTTAATTTGGGTTTAACGTCACTTTCAACTTGATGGTCATATGCCAACAGTTTTGTAGGTAATAGAAAGTAGAAAGAAAAGGAGAAAGGAAGGGAAGAAAAGGAAGAGAGGAGAAGAATTAGGTATTCAAAGGGAACAAACCTCTTTTAAAGGAAATAGGAAATCAAGAAGAACTTGTCATTTTGTTTACAAAAATATACAGAGTATTCAAGTTCCAATTCAGTGCAGGATTTGTAACTCTGAAAAAATCGTTTACATACATACCCAGCAGTCGAGCTGCGTTGATTATGAATGAATTTTAAATATTGAGGTCTCAGACCTACCTCAGTAGCTTGATTGATAAGGCGGCAAACTAATCGGCAAACTAATGTAATCGGAGGTGGGTGGTTCAAGTCCCATGTTTAGCAAATATTTAACCAAGCGAGTTTGAGACATTTGAGTGGTTGTGCTAACACGATTGTGATTGGCGCAAATACAGTCGAAATTGGATATAATATAACACAATGGACAGAGAAAAAAAGAGATTTCTAATATAGCTAGTTCTCTATTACACATAAACAGGTGACCCTGAGATTTTCTCTATTATAAAGAGGTTTCTAATATAGCCAGTTCTCTATTTTTTTTTTTTTTTTTTGATAAGGACAGACGTCGGGAGAAAACGGAGGAAAATCAGCTGAGCTGAGAAGGGAGGACTGATATGCTGCCTCCAGAGTTTGAAGACAACAGCTCAGACCTCCGATACTGAGAACGCCGCAGGCATTCCTCTTGTCATGGACTCGAGGTTCCCTCACCTATCCTACGCCGTACGGCCAAACTCTAAAAACCCCCTTTTCCTCACGACGTCTGCGCTCTGACTCAAAGCGTCTGGGCACCAGATATAATACTTCCAGACGCGTCCCACTTAAAATTTAAAGAAATACCCAACATGTTTTGTAGTTGAATATGAGTGCATGTCCATTGATTAGGTACATTCACCCATACTTAACATAGAACCGGCAGAGGTTGATTGCGAGCTTTGAGATAAGAAAATCAACAAAGACTTATCAACTTGGTACTTATTAGGTACCAAGTAGCTCTAATGACGGAGTACATTTAGCTCATACCAAATTTCATTATAAGTTACCTTAGGCATATTGTTATTACGATGAAATATCGACCGAAAGCTAAAAATAGAATAGAAACACTAGTACTTAGGTACCTACATACTTATTATTATAACACATGACAAGAAAGTGAGACTATTCATGAAATACAAATTGATCACATTACAATATTATTTAAAGTAAAGCAAAGCATACATACTTCAGGGGCGACAACACATCCGGGGATGAGTTGTTTCCTCCGTCAGTTTTGATGAAGTTGGGTAGCCGGGAAATCCAGGGGTGACCATTTCCTGTCTCGGGTCGCCAAAATCATTTACATTGGTTTATGAACCTAATATCTACATTATACAAATATACATATTTAATTTCCTTATCTACATTAAACATATTATATACAGCCTACATACTTGATTTATGAACCTTGACATTAATTTAAAAAAATATATTATATTATTAACCTAAATATTGTATTCACATTGCATAGTAGGTATTTAATATTTACATCATCCATATCTAATTTCCTTAATATTTACATTAAAATTATATTTATACAGCATACATAATTTATTATTTTATGAACCTTGGGTTTAAATTCTTTTATATTAATAACCTAAATATATTCACATTACATAGTATTGTGTATGTATTTGTGAAGTTTAATTTATCCCCCTTTTTTTTGTTTTAGCCCTATTGATACTTACTATGACATATATTTTTTATACTTGTACCTAAACTTGAGCTCGCGCGTTAATAGGATTGCGTTGAGCTTCGCGTTCGTCAGATACCTTGATGTCCATTATTTTGTTGATGCATTTTTCGATAGCGTTTAAAGTGCTGATATTCCTTAACATTAAGGGAATCAGGTTTTCTACAGTGATGGTTACATTTAGGGTGTGTTCAAGGTCTGTTCTCAGTATGTCCCATCTACTACAATGAAAGAAGGTGTGTTCGGCAGTATCTTCTTGTCCGCAGTATGCACATGCGGCATTGTCGCTAATCTTGAATCTACACTTATAGAATTGAAAACATCCGTGTCCAGACAGAAACTGAGTCATGTAGTACCCCACCTCCCCATGTTTTCTATGGTACCACAGGCTAATTTCTTTAATTAAACTTCGGGTCCAGGCGCCTTTGTCGGATGTCCTCCATCTTGATTGCCATTTGACAAGTGTTTCATCCCGCTTTAAGTCTTTCTCTTCTTTTGTTGCACGATACGTTTGTGCCCTTTCCTCTAGCATAAGGTCGAGGGGGATAACGCCACTTATCACTGCTACCGCGTCAGTTGAAATTGTGCGGTACGCGCAACTCACCCCCATCAGGCCTGGTCTTTGGGTTTTAAGAACAGCAGTTCTTCTTTTCTTGATTTGAAGACAGTCTGCCCAGATAGGAGCAGCGCAAAGAACGATACTATCCATTGCGTTTTGAAGTACTCTTCTTTTTTGTTCACCAGGCCCTCCCACTCTCGGCATTAGTCTGGATAGAGCAGTGATTGTTTTGCCAGCCTTAGCTGCTACATATTCCAAGTGGGGACCAAATTTCAAACTCTTATCCAAAATTACACCAAGGTATTTTACTGTACTTTTCTCTTTTATTCTTTCTCCTCCTACTCTGATATTGAGTGGTCTGCACTTTTTCCTTCCTATTAGAGCAATCATTTCAGACTTTTCAGGTGCTATGGCCAGTCCTTTCTCCGTCATCCAGTTTTCAATGAGGTTCATTGTTATCTGCGCTTTTTCTTCGAGAATTTCTTCATTTTCAGCTTTGACAATCACTGCTAGATCGTCAGCGTACCCAATCAGATTGACGTCATCGGGAACTGGGATAATGAGTACATCATTATTAGCCAGTTCTCTATTACCCCTAAACATGTGACGAGAGGCCCTGAGATTTTCTCTATTATAAACTGGTTTCTATTATATCCGAGTCCATTATATCCAGGTTCTGTACCTACATATCTAGTGAGTTCTCTATTACACTTAAACAGGTGACGAAGGGACCTGAGATTTTCTCTATCATAAAGAGGTTTCTATTATATCCGAGTCCATAATATCCAGGCTCGACTTCACCATAACATAACTTTTATTAACTATTGTATTGAGATCTCAGTTAACACATATTTTTTTACAATTTTCACAAATAAAGGGGTAGTTTCACTTATTAAAAATTACAATTACAAAAAAAAAACAATAGAAAATATTTATATGTATTATTACCTGAACGCAAGTATTGTGCACTTACACAGACAAATAAACAAATTACCAAAGATACTTTGAACTTCTCTTTTCTCTCCTCTCTTTTTTCTTCTCCTTCTCTTTTCCCTCCCCCTTCCCAACCTCTCCTCCTCCTCTCCACCCCCCTCCAATCCATGCCTTGTCATTGATCCCTCCAGTGCACGAAATAATGAATATTTATTTATTTTTCTTATTTATTCCCCCCCCCCCTCTCCCTCACTGGGTGTTTTCCTGCCAGTGTACAGGGGAGGCCAGAATTTCAACGTCGAATTTTTTGCAATAAAAAAAAGTTCAATTATGATTAATTTTTGAACAATTTGATAATAATAATAATGTATTTAAGTCTAAGGTTAGTCATTCCGCGAAGTGACTTGCGATAGTGAAAGGATCTCGTGAAGAGTTAAGTTTAGTGAATTAGTTAATAAGAGTTAAGTTTAGTGAATTAGTAGACGATTGTGAACTGATTAACTAACTAGTTGTTTTCCCTTGTGATTTAATAAAGTGAAATAAATAATTTTTGCGATATTTGCGAGCGTTTTCTGTCATAGCTATCTAAACGAACCCAGCCATCGAGACATTTCACAGTTGTTACAGAAGATGTTAAAATTACTTTTTGGTGCAGATGTTGAAATTACTTTTTGGTGCAGATGTTAAAATCACTTTTTGGTGAAGTTGTTAAAATTACTTTTTGGTGGAGATGTTAACCCGTGAGTACACGCACATAGGGAAAAATTCTCACACGCTCGGCAAAAACGCTAGAACTTGATCGATATTGGTCCTAACCTGTAGGGACCTGGAGTAGCTGTTGATAATATGTTTATCTAGATGTATCCACAGTCCCTTGAGCTATTTTCAATTTCTGTTGCCCGTGACGTGGCGAAAAGTTCAGATCGGTCTGAAATGTGAGATTTTTTTTCATCGCGCGTGTACAGACGTAACTTTTTTTTTGAGAGTTTTTTTTCTGTTACTAACTATTTAGTTTAGTTTAATTAATTATTTATAATAATTAGTTTTAATAATTAATTAATATAATAATAACAATTGTTTTAAATAAAAAAATATATTTTTTAAAAGAAAATTAGTGTGTTTACCCACCAAATTCGTGATTGTTCACTATTGTTATAATAATTATTATAATGATTTTTAACTAACAAAATATAAATTTTTTTAACTAACATTAATTAAATTTCTTTGTAATAATATTAGGTAGTTAGGTACCTTCCTACACTTTTTTTGCTAGATACTGAAATAATTAGTATTCTTTCTAATCTTTCTCCACCTACTATAATGGGTACCTACCTACTTACCTCCTGGTATAATCTAAGTACATTTATTTTTTTATCGTTTCTGTTTTTAGCTTTTAGAAGTACCTAAACAAATATAATTACATAATATTCTTGATTATAAGATATACTGTGAATTGCCCTACAAACTTATGTCAGTATGGCTTACAATGAACAAATTTTGGAGAAAAAAAAAAAATTCAAACCAGGGGTTCGAACTGCAACCATTTGGAAAAAAAGTTGCTAAAATTACTTTATATATCTTTTAAATACATAAGTCAACTTAATGTATCTTAAAAATATGATATATCTCTTCAAGCAGAACGAAATACAAAGCAAAACCAGGTGTGAGAATTTTTTTCATCGCGCGTGTACAGACGTTCGGATTTTTAGCGCGTGTACTCACAGGTTAATATTACTTTTTGGTGGAGATGTTAAAATCACTTTTTGGTGGAGAATTTAAAATCACTTTTTGGTGAAGATGATAAAATTACTTTTTGGTGGGAATGTTAAAATTACTTTTTGGTGGAGATGTTAAAATCACTTTTTGGTGGAGATGTTAAAATCACTTTTTGGTGGAGATGGCTTTTTCGGCTCTGTACTTGGATGTTCGGGGTCCACTCCCTTGTGAGAAAAGTATGAGTAGCTGCTTAAATGTGAGCAACGACCAGTGGCGAAATTATACATAAGATATTGGGATATTGAAGATACGGAGAAGTCTTATAATTCTGTGCTACCCACTAAAATTGTGATATAATAACACAAAGAAACACATTTATCTATATCTATTAAACTCAAATCTAAGCTTGTCTGACTGACTGACTATGTCCTTTTAGGAGTTGCGCCTGTGTACAATACCACAGTGAAAACGGTAAGAGATAGCAAAATTTTCACGAGAGTTGACCCCCCCGAAACTACCGTCAAACTATCAAATTATCAAAATTACAAAATCTATTACCATTTTCAAGATGTCGGTATTTTCTGGTCGAAAATAACCAATTGTAGCGAGGCACAGCTTGTTTATGTACAAAATATCTCAATGAAAAAAACATTATTTATAAAACAAACACCAATGCAGCCTGTATGCATTACCATAACATTACCACATGTCAGTATTATGGAACAAGTATACAACCTACAATAGATTAAACAATAAACTGAAAGAATATTTTCTAGTGGATTGATTGTGAGCGGTTACCAGTAGCGGCTTCGGTCATGATGGACGTTCTTCATATCCTTCTGCTTATATGAAAACATTTCACATCACAGACCGACCTCAGTAGCTTGATCAATAAGGCAAGGCGAGGGACTTGTAACCTGGAGGTCGGTGGTTCAAGTACCGTTTCAGTGTAGATTTAGTAAATCGAGTTTGAGTAGTTGTGATATCACAAAAGTGATTAACACAAATATGATAACTTACTACTAAACACTTCACATCACATATTCTAAATTTCAGGAGACAGTTGTGTGTCTCACCCTGTATATATGGAAGGGCTGAAAGTAACTAATACCTGTGAACCTCTCGATTTGGTGGTTTATTATGCGAAGTGTCAGGAGAAGGGATTAGAGGGAATGAGAATACATTACAGGGAGAGGAGGAGAGAGAAAGAGAGAGAGTGAGGGAGAGAGGAGATAGAGAGATAGAAAGGAAGGGAGACAGAAGAGAGAGAGAGAGAGAGAAAGGAAGGGAGAGAGAGAGATAGAAAGGAAAGGAGAGAGAGAAAGAAAGAAAGAAAGCAGAGAGAGAGAGAGAAGAGAGAGAGAGAGAGATAGAGTGAAAGGGAGAGGTAGTGAGGAAGAAAAAGATAGGAAGAAAGAGATAGAGAAAATGAGATAGAGAAAATGAGATAGAAAGAAAAAAGATGAAGAAAATGACAGAAAAAGAGAGAGAGAGAGAGAGAGAGAGAGAGAGAGAGAGAGAGAGAAAGAGAGAAAGAGAAAGAGAGATATAGAAGAGAGAGAGAGAGATAGAGAGAGAAAGGGAGAGACAGTAAATAAGAAAAAGATAGGATGAGAGAGATAGAGAAAATGAGAGAGAAATTTTCTTTGATGACGAAAATGACCGAAAAAAGATAGAGAGAGAGAGAGAAAGAAAGAGAAAGAGAGAGATATAGAAGAGAGAGAGAGAGAGAGAAAGATAGAGAGAAAGGGACAGACAGTGAGGAAGAAAAAGATAGGAAGAGAGATATAGAGAAAATGAGAGAAAACAAAAAAGATGAAGAGAATGACAGAAAAAGAGAGAGAAAGAAAAGAAACAGAGAGAGAGAGAGAGAAAGAGGAGAGAAGAGAGATAGAGAGGGGGGGAGAGGCAGTGATTAAGAAAAAGATAGGAAGAAAGAGAGAAATGAGAGAGAAAGAAAAAAAGATGAAGAAAATGACAGAAGAAGAGAAAGAGGAAAAAAAGAAAGGAAGAAGAGAGAGAGAGAGAGAGAGAGAGAGAGAGGGAAAAGGGAGAAATAATGGAGAGAAAAGAAAAGAGGGATTTTAAGAACTGAAATAAAAAGATGAGAAAAAGAGGATAAAAGAGTGAGAGAGAAAGAATTAAAAGACCGCTTAGGAAGACAAATCCAAGATTATTACGATAATGAGATAGAGAGAGATAAATAAATAAATAGCGACAAGAAGGTATTGTATATTATTTATGTATAATGTACATTATGTAAAATGATTTTTTATATAATATTTCACATTTATATAATTATATAGATTTTGAAGAGAGAAAAATAATATTCTCTGGTGTTCGAACTAGGAAACTTCCACGAGTCAATTATTAAAGAACATCTAACATACCACGAATGATCAAGAGATCAAGTCTAGTTAGTACGTATCCTGTGGTACAACCCCGTTAATTTGTGAAATTAAAAAAAAAAAAAATGCTGAACTTATTTTTTTTTTGTCACGGAAGGTGGCGCGCGTTCCAGAATTGCAAGATTGAATGGATTGTGGGTCAAGTCGGAACCACACGAGCGGTGATGTGCGTTCCGCCCGATGGTGGCCGAAGAATAAGTTTTTTTTTTAAAAAAGTTCAAGCCGGTACAACACGAGCTTTCTGCCCGCTGCTAGCCAATGAAGAAGTCTGAATTATTGTTAGGGTCACGCCGATACAACACAAGCGCTGCTGTGCAATCTGCTCAATGCTGCCCGATGTTACCCGATCCTACCCGAAGAAGAAGAAGATTTAATATTATAATTAGGATCAAGCCGATACAACACGACCGTTCTGTCCAATGTTAGCCGATACTACCCGATTAAGAAAATTCAATTATTGTTAGGACCAAGCCGATACAACACGAGCCGATACCCAATCCTGCCCGATTAAGGAGATTTAATTATTGTTAGGATCAAGCCGATACAACACGACCGTTCTGTCCGATGTTAGCCGATGCTATCCCATTAAGAAAATTTAATTATTGTTAGGATCAAGCCGATACAACACGACAGTTCTGTCCGATGTTAGCCGATGCTGCCCGATGAAGAAGATTCAATTATTGTTGGGGTCAAGCCGGTACAACACGAGCGGGTTGTCCGATGTTAGCCGATGCTACCCGATGAAGAACTATAGGTAATAGGGCACTGTGATTGGTTGAAACTAAGGCTTGAGGGACGGTCTCGCTGATCTTTTGTTGTAATCCTATTGGACTATAGGATCAAGCCGATACAACACGACCGTTCTGTCCGATGTTACCCGATGCTGCCCGATGAAGAAAATTTAATTATTGTTAGGATCAAGCCGATACAACACGAGCGTTCTACCCGATCCTACCCGATTAAGAAGATTTTATTTAATTTACCTGTTTCATGGCAACGAAATAAAAAAAGGCTGTGAAACACTCATCTTTCAAAAAAAAAAAAAAATATTGTAAGGATCAAGCCGATACAACACGACCGTTCTGTCCGATGTTAGCCGATGCTACCCGATGAAGAAAATTCAATTATTGTTGTGGTCAAGCCGATACAACACGACCATTCTGTCTGATGTTAGCCGATACTATCCGATGAAGAGTTAGGACCAAGTTGATACAACACGACCGTTCTGTCCGGTGTTTGCCGATGGTATCCGATGTTAGCCGATGCTACCCGATGAAGAAAATTCAATTATTGTTAGGATCAAGCCGATACAACACGACCGTTCTATCCGATGTTACCCGATGCTGCCAGATGAAGAAAATTCAATTATTGTTAGGATCTAGCCAATACAACACGAGCGGTTTGTCCGATGCTGCCCGATTATTTTTTTAAAATTATTATTATGATCAAGCCGTTCAAAGTGGTATGACAAGACAATGGAAGACATGAGAATCCTAAATATCAGAGTTGAAGACGCTTACGACCGTTTGAAATGGAGGCATAATGTTGAGGCATAATGGATCAAGCTGATACAACACGACCATTCTGTCCGATGTTAGCCGATGCTATCCGATCTTAGCCGATGCTGCCCGATGAAGAAGATTCAATTATTGTTAGGATCAAGCCGGTACAACACGAGCGGGTTGTTCTGGCAGCGCGCGATAATGTTGTCCGAGGGCACACGACACGTGTTCCAGGACACGAAGTACCACAGGCTCACGTTGTCCCCATCCGCCTGAGGGACGTAGGAGAGTGCGCATGCGTCAAGTGAGTAGGGGGTTCTCGTGTCCGATTCGTCGGCGCTCACGTTCAGAATGGCGCAGCCGGCTGAAACATTTTATTTTTATTTATTTCTTTAGAAATTCTTTTTTTAGTAGAACATATACAGGGTGTCCCACCAAAGTTGGACACCTCAAATTACTCGGCCCCTGAAAGAGTTTTTGAAAAATAAAAAATCTTACGGTACATGGGTGCCATATCTACAGGGTGGTCCATGTGACAATATTAGTTAAAACACCATAACTTTTTGAAATCATTAAAAATCGAAGTTTTTCCTGCACATTTAGTAATTATATTCAATTTTACGTCTCTTTGATTGCCCATATACAGGGTGTCACAAAAAAATTATGTCTCACCCTGTACAACACTTTAGTTTTGTTTTTCGATATGACTAAAAAAAAATGTGTAAAATTAGGTTAGAATTATTAATCCCAAATAAAAAATTAAAAAAACTCAGTTTAAAAAAAAATCAAGTCATTATTTCACTTGTAAACCACCCTGTATAAATTTTTTTGATGCCAATTGAAAGTGCGTGTTTTCATCACACAAATACTTTCTATTCTTGTTATCGAAAAAATTAAACAAACTTGAGTTATTCGAGATTTAGAAAAAAAATTGGTCGAAAAAAAACCGCCCTGTATGTAAATTTTTAAAAAAAAAAGTACTCAAGAACCATTTAGAAGTAAAATTATCAAATAAAATTCAGGTCGATCCATTGAAAAATCGAAAGTTGACACCTCAATTTCTGACTTTTGAAGCACCCTGTATAAAAAAATATTCATAACTGAAACCGCATAATTAGACCATGTAGGTACCGTAAGATTTTTTATTTTTCAAAAACTCTTTCAGGGGCCGAGTAGTTTGAGGTGTCCAACTTTGGTGGGACACCCTGTATCTGTATACAGATAAAAATGGTAAAAATTAAATATAAAAATTGACAATATTAATAATATAAACAAGAATTTTTTTATATACAAATGTCCTAACTAAAGGGCGGGATTATTGCCTGTGGCAATCTCTTCCACCCAACCCTTAAAGTTTCCCTATCTAGATTATCAAGTATTAAAAAAAAAAAAAAAAAAAAAAAAAAAAAACATTGAGAACAGTAGAGTCGAAACTAGATACCTCTTCGCGCCCAGTGTACACATAATTATGTGCACAGACTTTTTGTGTTAAGGAATGCCCAGCTAAATATATAGACTTGTGATCATTGTGGCCCAATGTGCACATATAATAATAATAATAATAAATCATTGAATTTGTTTTATTTTTCATATTTTTTTTTTATACAGAGGACCCATCCTAAGCCATTTTTATTTGGCTTAGTGTCAAGGAATGCCCAGCTAAATATACAGACTTGTGATTATTGTGGCCCAATGTGCACATACGTGCACAAACTTTTTGTGTTAAGAAATGCCCAGCTAAATATACAGACTTGTGATCATTGTGGCCCAATGTGCACATTTGTGAACAACATTTTTGTAGTCATGAATGCCCGACCAATATTTATTCTGTTTTTTTTTTTTTTTTTTTTTTTTTTTTCACTGTACTATGTTTTTTTTTATTCTCACAGGTGTCACAGGTAATTTTAAGCATGAAAAAATGAATTTTTGCCTAACTTCATGTGCACATAATATGTGCACATATTTATGACAACAAAGCACATTCTAGCATCGGGTACGAAGAGGATAAGAGAACTCAAGGCACCGGAATATTTTTCTGTACTACAAACAATCTCCTTCACCTCATGTAGACCTTGAGAGGATCGGCACGAACGACCATATTAGAAATTGGTTAAAGTGCCTAATGGAAAAAAAAAAAAAAAGAGAGAGGGGGAACAGTGAAAGTATAGCCAAACTAGCCTCTTGATATCTCTGCGAACCAATATTCATTTATAAGATTGGGTGATTTTTTTGTTGTTTGAAATATGTATTTAAAAAAAAAAAAATAGTAGTCACTGTGGCAGAGCGAGTTAGCGCTAGGCATTGCACACATGGTGACCTGGGTTCGATTCCCAGCGGGGGAGGATTTTTTCTGCTCTGTACTTGGATGTTCGGGGTCCACTCATACCTCGTGAGGAAAAATGAGTAGCTGCTTTAATGTGAAGCAGCGACCAGTGGCAGAATCTTAGGCAAAAAAAATAATACAAGGTATTGAAAATTAAAGTGGTAAAGTCCTATGATTCTGCGCTACCCACTAAAATTGTGACATAATAACACAAAGAAAAAGCATTATTATTATTATTATTATATTATTTAAAAAAAAATAAAAAATAAAAAATAAATATGCTGGACGCTATAATAATAGCGTGGCAAAGGAATATTTGTTGACTCATATTTCTAGAACTTACAAGATACGAAGGAGAAAAGTTCGCCCAAATAGTTGCAGTAGTCTTGATCGCGTCGCGTCACGGTGTCTGCCTCACCCGGTATACTCTGACACGTGGAATGGTTTTGGATTTTGTCCACCCTGTATGTATGAGATATAATTCGTTAATATACACCCTATTGTACATCAGGGTGTATGTTTTAGCCTACTACCTACAAATTATAGTGTACGGAAAAAAAACAATTTTTGTTTCATTTTTTTTTTTAATTTTATTCATTAAATAACAAGATAGCATATAACAAAGGTTTTTTTTCCTAAGGTAAAGCTTCATAAAAAATATTACTATAATGGACTCTTATTTATACTTATACTACCCTATTCTAAGTTCCTTAATTTCAGTAGTTGATAGATGGACACATAGCCGCCATATTGCTGAGGACTTTGTGGAGGTTAAAACAGGCTTAGAAATACCTAATTATTACACACTTGCCGCCAAGGCCGCATTCAGGATTTTTCATCATCCAAAAATTTAAATTGGATGTTCATGAATAAACTTCTTTCACTTAAAAAAAAAGGAAGCTATGCCCCGGAAAGCAGGAACCGCTTTGGCATTACTTCAGGACACAATACTTCGCAGTCCTTATTTTAGGTTTTTTTTTATGATATTTTTTTTTTAGATTTCGGAGGGGGGGGGGGTCCAGATAGATACCCCTGCTCCCCCTCTAAATACGGCCTTGCTCGCCGCATTTCCAACTTACCGAGTCCTTCAATGTCCATTGATCTATTTGGTATCGGAACCACTTTTTTTTTAAAGGTAAGTGTCCCCCGGAACCACTTTCACAGTACTTCAGGGCACTTTAACTTTACATCCATGCCATTCCGGAAACGGAAAATTTCGGTCAGAAATTTCTGCTCCGGCCGGGATTCGAACCTCCTCCGGGTCAGTAACCAATGCTCTTAACCACTTACCGACAGAGGGCATTCCTGAACTGTTCAACGGATCCCTGGCAGCCCTTTGGAATAAGTGGCACAAATCCGTTGTCAGGTTTAACCGCCATTGCAGTGGGTTCCACAGTGGTGCTGGTCGGAGTTTGGCCGTTCCCTGTAGACAGAATTTAATTTATTTATATATTAGTTTATTTAGAAACTCTTTATTAAGTATACAGGCAAATAATGGTTAAAAATTAAATATAAAAACTGACAATATTAATAATTATTATTTATTATTTCGCAAACATTTTTGCCTTTTTATTAAAAAAATCATTTTTTCTCCACTCATCTCCTTATTGAGCTTGTCCTTGAAAACGCCTTCTTTGGATGTCATTCTTCCTAAAATTTGACTTGAAAATTTTGATGCTTAAAATTTTAAAATTCTAGCAGGACTTTATGCTTCCATACCGGCGCGTGCCTGGCTAGTTAATACTATAAACAAGAAAAAAAAAAAAAAAAAAAATATATACATATGTCCTAACTAAAGGGCGGGTTATTGCCTATGGCAATTCTCTTCCACCCAACCCTTAGAAATGAGATAAGGGCGACGAATTATAAAAATAGTCTAAAACAAAGATGAACCAGACTGTCCCTCAAGTTGGACTAGAGTGCGCTGTGATTGGTTGAAAAATAGACTTGAGGGACTTTGCAAGAAATACTTACTTTTTGCAGAGTTGTGACTACTGCCCGTAGTCCAGAGATCCTGAGTTTGATCCCCAGTCGGAGCAAAAACCAACCTACATCAACCATGAGGTTGAACAACGTCGACCCTGCTTAAGCGGGATAAGACAGAGTAAAAGAAGAAGAAAAAGAAGAGAATATTCGACAATTTTTAATTCAACACTCATAAAAATTTACAAAGAAAATACAAAGACGAGTGATCTCAGAGTTGATTATTTTCCTTTTGACCTTTCTTACTTTTTTACTCCGTCGAATATTTGGTATCTATCTATCCTACTTATTTATTTTCTTAAATTTACTTACCAAAAGCAGGAGTCAAACATAAGAAACAGATATAAAGTTGACATATTTTGAGTTTGGTTCCACCCATCAGTTCCATTGTGATGTAGTCCATCTGACTATCAATTTGGCCTCTCAAAAGGCCTTTATGAATAATATTTTCACAGGTTGATAAATTCAAAAGCTAAGCAGCCCTTAAACAATCAATAAAATTAATCAATATGCCAATGCTTGAATACATCACATAATTAATGCGCAAGGTTCAACTATTGATCAAAGCATTAATGATTCAAAATAATTCATCGTTCAGGGACTGCTTGGATGTTAACGATGGATATATTTATGAGTCAAATAAAATTAATGAAAGGACCATCTTATAAACGCCCCCTATGTTAAATAGATAAAATGAACGATTATTAATTAAGGTACATATTTATTTATCTACAGTAGTACATCTAGGTAAATGATGTTAATTTCCTTTATATTTTATAATTCACATATTGATAAAAAAAAAAACTGGGAATATAAGAATCTGTACTATTGAATACAACCAGTTCTCGTTTCGTCACTGAAGTTTAAGCAACGTCCTAGTGAGGTTAGGACTTGGATGATTTACTACTCAAATTAGAACCCTATATCCGGCCCCACTCAGGCTAGGTTAATTTGAGTAGCTAGCTTCTGAGTTTCCTGTAAATTGAACTAAATATAGGTAAGACAATACAGTTGAAAGATATTTTAATAATAATAATAAACACTCTTTAGTGGAAGGTAACCACCAGGCGAGGTGAATGCTCAAAACATTTTCTACCACCTAACCGTTAGAGTCTTATTATGTAGTCACAAATTCAAATATATGAGGACAAAATTCATGCATTGGGCGGGATTCGAACCAACGGATCCCTATGCTACCTGGATTATCAGATTAGCGCCTTAACCACTTGACTACCAATACTTTAGACCCAAATTGTAAAAAAACCGAAAAAAATCCGAGCCGGGTGAGAATCGAACCTGGGTCTCCTGTGTGGAAGACTAGTGCGCTATCTACTTGGGCAAGTTGATTACTGTTTATATAGCTATTAATATTATTGATGAAACTGTACTGTCAGGAAAACTGACGCAAAATTTTAACTAAAAATTTGAAGGATCGATAAAAATGATCGATGATGAATTAAACCACACTTACGAGTTTAGGTATAGGATAGACAGTAATATACAATTATACACTGACAAACAAAAAAACCCGCCCATTTGCAGTATTCTGCCCCGGTAGTTCAGGTAACTGCGGCGGTCTGTGATCCAGAGGTCACGGGTTCAAAACCCTTTCGGGACATGCCAAGTAATTATGAAAATTTAGTCTGACCTGGTAGGTCAGTGGTAAAGGCGGCACTCTGTGAATCCAGAGATTCCAAAGGTCGTGGGTTCGAAACCCAGCCGGGACATGACAAGTTATCCTCCCATTTGAGATTTTGACCACATAATAATACGTCTTGGGCTTACCGCTGGAATAATAGGATTTAGTCCTAATTGAGCAGTATAAATAAGGCAATATTATTATTATTGAATATTATTTTTTATATCAAGGGTCGAGATTTTTTTGCATCGTCTTGTTTTCTGCAAATATGTTCGGACAATTCTATTTGTGACAAATGGCGTACGGATTGTGTATGAAAAACAGAGAAAAAGCAAATTGAAACCATAATTATAACAAAATTTAGTCAAAATTTCAGAACAATAAATATTGTGCAGCTAAGCATACTTTGATTCCTTGTGGGGGTGGTCCTTGAGTGGGGGTGGGGTTATAGATAATTGCTTTTCATAATAAGTTATCATATTTGTGTTAATCACTTTCGTGATAGCACAACTACTCAAACTCCTTTACTAAATCTACGCTGAAACCGGGACTTGAACCACCGACCTCCAGGTTACAAGTCCGCCGCCTTATCGATCGAGCTACTCAGTACATAATAATATAAAGTTATGAATAGACAAATTGCTCAATAATTTTTTTGTCGTCCAATTTTTCTGAAAGGTAGTGTACATAACACGATTAACATTTAGAATTATCCTTATTTTGATCTAGCCATAAATTAATAGCCCAGGTGTCGTTTTATGGTTGTATACTGGGTATGGGTAGGACATAGGTACTATAACCCAGTTTTTTTTTTTTTTTTTTTTTTTTTTAAGATGAGTGTTTCACAGCCGCTTTTATTTCTTAGTCATGAAACATGGGCTACTGTAGACGCTTGGGGTCTGTGTTGTAGCCTGCCCATCCCGTAGTATGCCTCCCTCTGATGGGCGAGAAGTGACACAATACTTCCTAATTAGGTGCTGGGTCAACACGAGAGCACCAGAAGGTGTCCCTTACAAACAATTGTAACCAAATTAAGAATACATTTTTTTGTCGGCACGGGGGATCGAATCCGGGACCTTCCGCATGGCAAGAGAGTGCTTAACCGCTGAGCTAATCGCGCGCTCGTTACTAAATGAATCTTATAAATAATAACCTTTAAAAAAGGTTGTTACTAAATTAATCTTATATTACGATATAATACATAAAATAATACACATATTTTAAAATTATGAATAACAATAATATGGTTTAAAAGACACATGTAAGTTAGATGCCAGCGCCATCTTCCATTACTTCAGGGCACTTTACCTTTACATTTTTTTTTTTACTTTTACATAATTTTTTTTACATCCGTTTCCGGAATGGCATCATTCCGGAAACGGAAAAACTCGGTCAGAATTTTCCGCTCCGGCCGGGATTCGAACCCGCAACCTCCAGGTCAGCATCCAATGTTCTTAACCACTGAGCCACGGAGTTTGCCTTTTACCAGTAGTACCTACAATCGGACCGCGCCCACTTCTACGTGATAGATGCATAAAAATTTCTCTGCGAAAAAGCATGATTTGAGTTACTTCATGTTGGTTAAATTCGAACCAGAATCTAGGAACTTAAATTTTGGATAAAAATTGACTCTTTTTTGAAAGGATTATATTTTGAGAAATACCAACAAGCTATACAGAACAAAGCATGTGTTACAGTCAACAGACAAATATTTTCTTTGCTGGAGTCATTAATAATAGTACATGAAATACGGAGCTGTATAAACAGAGAGTTTAGAACCATTGAGACATCTGAGTCAATATAATGAATAGGGTGTCTCAAGTCAACATAATGAATAGGGTGACTCAAGTCAATATAATGAAGAGGGTGTCTCAAGTCAACATAATGACTAGGGTGTCTCAAGTCAATGTAATGAATAGGGTGTCTCAACTCAATACAATGAATAGGGTGTCTCAAGTCAATATAATGAATAGGGTGTCTCAAGTCAATATAATGAATAGGGTGTCTCAAGTCAATACAATTAATAGGGTGTCTCAAGTCAATACAATGAATAGGGTGTCTCAAGTCAATATAATGAATAGGGTGTCTCAAGTCAATACAATGAATAGAGTGTCTCAAGTTAATATAATGAATAGGGTGTCTCAAGTCAATACAAGAATAGGGTCTCTTACTCGTAAGTGAATTGAAAGGGTCTCTTATATTGAACAGGGTCTAGTCAAAACAAAAGAGAGGAGAGAGAGAAAAAGAAAGAGGGAGAATATAGGGGAGAGAAAGAGAAAGAAAAAGAAATACCTGTATAAAGAGGCGGCAGAAAGAGAGAATATAAGTTTATTAAGAAGAAAAATTTCGGAAAGGGAAGAAAAAGAAGGGAAAAGTGGTGCAGGAGTGATAGAGAGAGGGAGGGAGAGATAGAGAGAGGGAGGGAGAGAGGGAGAGAGAACATAAGAGAGAGAGGGGGGGAGGAGAGAGAGAGAGAGAGAGAGAGGGGGGGGGGGGGGGAGAGAGGGAGAGGGAGGGACAGAGGGAGAGAGAACATAAGAGAGAGAGAGGGGGGGAGAGAGAGAGGAAGATTAGGCAGGGAGAGACAGTAGGAGAGGGAGAGAAGAGAGAGAGAGAATAATGGGAAGAAAGAGAAGAGGGAGAGAGAGAGAGCAAGAGAGAGAGAGAGCAAGAGAGAGAGAGAGAGAGAGAGAGAGAGAGAGAGAGAGAGAGAGAGAGACGGAGGGATATAGAGAGATAAATGGAGAAGAAAAATGGGCAGCGAGGGAGAGAGAGAGAGAAAAAAAGGGAGAGAGAGTTAGTAGAGGTAATGCTGATGGAAAGGGAGAGAAAGATAGAGAGAGAGGAAAAGAGGTGATAGCCAAAAAGATGATCAAAGGCACAGGATTGTATAGCTGTATACAAAGGCACAGTACTGTATACAAAGGCACAGGACTGTATACAAAGGTGTTGGCATGGTAATGAAACGGGACAATGTGTTTACACGATACACAATTTAATTACACGCAGAACACTCTCTTGAGTAAAATGTATTACGTCAGGGCCGTAGCCTCAAGCTACATACAGTCGGGCCTCGATTTAAGAGAACTGGATATACGAGAACTGGATATAAGATAACTGATTATACAAGAAACCTGGATATAAGAGAACTGTTTACACGATACACAACTTAATTACACGCAGAATACACTCTTGAGTAAAATGTATTACGTCAGGGCCGATGCCTCAAGGTATATACAGTCGGTCCTCGATTTAAGAGAACTGGATATATGAGAAACCTGGATATAAGAAAAACCTGGATATAAGAGAACTGGATGTACGAGAAACGGGATATAAGAGAACTGTTTACACGATACACAATTTAATTACACGCAGAACAAACTCTTGAGTAAAACAGTGGCGGCTCGTCGGGTGAAGACACTGAAGACATTTTCACCTAATTTTGAACAGTGAAAACACTACTCATAATCCCTTGAACATGGCACAATTGATCCAACTCAAAGAAAAAAAAAAAAAAAAAAAAAAAAAGAGTAAGCTTTGTGTAAAATAGATCAATGCTGCTTAACATTTCATGTTACTTTCCAAGGAGAACACCAAATGTGAAGACAATTCGAAATTGTCTTCAGTTGTCCTTGAATCAACCAATCAGAGTTGAGTATTTCCAAGTAGGTATCATGAAATATTAGGCAAGAACTATATCTATGTAATATGCTACTGAGGACAGTCTTCAGTTGTATTCAGTTTACATTATCTACACGACCTCATACGAAATGTCACGAAGCCACATACCATGTGCGATGTCATGTGTTTTTGATATTAACATTGTTGCCAGTAGCATTATGCCAGACCTAGGAAACCAGTCAATGATTTAGCCTCCCATATCTAGCACAATCTTGTAATATTAAAAAAAAAAAAAAAATAATAATAATAACGTAGGCGCTAGGAAAGCAGGATTTTGTGTCAGGAATTTTGGATATTATTTCTCATTTTTTGGGTTCTAGTTTTGTACATAGTTCCTAAACGATAGCCGATACCAATAAATTTTAACTATATTTTATGTATCTTGTCAACTATATGTAGTATTAAAAAGAACATCTCGATTGAAGTCAAATCTCGGAAATAATTATTTAATGTAGGTACCGAAATTGAGCCAAATAAGATAATCTGGTATCTAGTTGTTCCAAGAAGTTTTTAAATAGGGACAATGGTGGTCCTGTTTAAGATCCTGACTATGGAACCACTTTAAAAAAAATCATGAAATTAGACGTGTTGAAATGAAATTCTCAAGAGAAAATTCTGTTCAGCCGGTGTAGTATTATTTTTTTAAATAAATAAATACGTCTGACATGATTTGAGGGATTTCTTTAAATTTAAAATATAGCTCTTGAAGTTTGTAGAAATTTAGCAATGAAATTAACTTGGCAACATTGTATCTCTTATCTTTAGAATGTAAACAAAACTTGTCGCGCACTTTTTAAATTTTATTAGACCATTTTCAAATCTTTTCAACGGTAATCAAGTGACTTTTAATTGGTGTAACTAGTTAATAAAGTTATTTCCCAGTATTTGATACAGGATAGAAACATTATTCCTACCTGATCTGACCTGTGCTTTTCATAATAAGTTGAATATGAAGTAGCTATGTACTTCTTTCAGTGTCAGAAATAACATTATAATTATGCAGGTTGCAGGTAGCTAAGCACACAGCTTCCAGTGAAGTACTTAAAATTATAAGGCAATATCTGTGTTTTTCTTAAATACCTAGTCATTTAAACATCAATGGTAACACAAATTTAAGCTGATTTTATATTTGTAGTAAGTATGTTTTCTTAGATTTATTTTGTAATCTGGTGGTGGATTTTCTTCCACTTTTGGATTGTAATTTTTAGTCTTCAACTAACTTTCTTTCCTTCCTAGTTCTAACTACTGAGGTATAATCCTAATATTTTTATTTTAATTCCTTTTTACCAACTTTTAGTTAATATTTTTTATTAAGATGAATAAATATTTTTTATTAAGATGAATAACAATATTTCAAAGAAACAATGAGATCCCCACAAAATCATGGGGTTCAAACATTAAAAGTAACCCCATTCAGATTAAGAAGTAATGAGGATAAGAAAGATATTATGATTACTGGATCTCCAATTTCTCCAATTACTATAACCACCACTAAAAAAGTAAAGCAAATGCCTGCCCCACAGCCATACAGTTCAAGCCTGAATGGCTTATGAAAAATGAATGGCTGTGTACCAGCTCAAGTGTTGACAAATTGTTCTGCTGGCCTTGTTTATTTATTAAGTGCCAAGTGTTCTCCAAAAAAAGTACCTATAAAAACTTATATGATGCAAAACTGGTATGAGAGAAAATCATGCTCTGCAGGGAAACAGCCATAACTTACAATGGGCTGTGTTTATGAGACCATAAGAACTAAGATCTGATAAATTAATAATTTTATTTTTTCAATACTTCTGGGTATAATTTGTCTTCACCTAGTCTTGAAGTCAGGAGCCGCCACTGGAGTAAAATGTATTACGTCAGGGCCGATGCCTCAAGGTATATACAGTCAGGCCTCGATTTAAGAGAACTGAATATACAAGAAACTTGGATATTATATGTATAAATGTCAGCAGTGAAAAATATTTTTTTTAAATCTTCGAGTAAATTCAGGAACTTTCAATTTTGATATGGTAGTCAAGTGGTTAACGTAAGCTAGGTAGTGTATGGATCCGTTGGTTCGAATCCCACCCAGTGCATCAATTTTTCCTCATTAAGTTGAGGTGGTAGAAAATCTTAAAAATAAAATAACCTCGCCTGGCGGTTACCTTCCACTTAACAGTGTTATTATTATAACTTAGGCAATATTATCCAGCCCCCGTGGTTGTGACTACTGCCCGTAGTCCAGAGTTCCCGAGTTTGACTCCCGGTTTGGGGCAGACTTTTCCACGAAAATTCTGTTCCATCCAAACACGTGAACCTGGCATTTCGGGCCCTACCCAGGCTGGGTGAGATTATTGTTGGTAGCTAGTACGATTTCCATCGAATGGAGGGTAAAACCCCCGTCCTGACTACTTCCAATCAGGACGTTAAAACCAAATACATAGAATCAACTGGTCACAATCGATCTAAATAGAGGTTGGTGTGATAATTGGTGCTTCTCTTGCGGAACTCCAACCAGTCTATAATAATAAATAAAAGAAAATATTATTATTATTTTTTTTAAATTTAATACTTCAATTTATTCAAATTGTTTGTATGTTACATAATTATAACGAATAAAATACATATTTAAATTAAAATACTTATACTTACACTATTACCCACTCCGTCAAGGCAACTGCTTCACAGAAACGCCGCAGGGCTGAATTCGTCCCTGCTTTCAGAAGCTCCTCTTGTTTGTAGAGGAGAAACCTCAGCACCGCCTGATTAACATAAATGCTGATGCCGTCAGCACATGCAGCATGTGGGCTGCTGATGGAAATTGAGAATCTATTAGACTCGCTCCCGTTACAACAACAACAGCTAGAACAAAAACAAAACACTGACTTAATATACCTACGACATATTATTATTATGAAACACTCTCACTTTTCTGTTTATACTGATTCAAATACAGAGGTTAGTTGATGGCATGGATACTCAGAACTATTACCTGCTGATGAGAGCAAATAAGCTCGAAACAGCTGTCCAGGTATGTTCTGATATTCATGTACATCTAGTACAACTTCTCACTTTTCTGTTTATACTGATATATACTTTATCTATACTTATAAAAGAGAGCTTCACTCACTGACTGACTCACTCACTGATTCATCACTGTTTCTCCGAACTGGTAAGTCTTAGGAAGCTGAAATTTGGTAGGTAGCTTTGTCTTATAGTCTAGATGTGCAATAAGACGGGATTTTTTGAAATTCCCACTACAACACCTGCCATTGGCGAAAAAGGATTTTTTGCCTTCACGGCCATGCCTCGGCCCTCAAAGAGGATGACAGCCCTCTAGTTATAGTATAAGAAAGTAAAAAATAGGGCTTTAAATCTGTTTAGGAGTAATAAAAACACGAAGCTTTCTGTACCCAGGATGTTATATTAAATGTCAATTACGAGTTAAAGAATCTGCAGGCATTGGGACAATGGTTCTTAGGAGTTATTGATTTCAACAAGGTTTAGATTCGGGCTGGGTACGCCATTATTTTTTTTTACTTCACTTCTCAGGTAGAGTGGGATGGGAATACTGGAAAGGCATGCGTCCAGGAGTAGATAGCTTCCCATCACTTTTCCACCAGAGATGTCATCAGGTAGAGTGGGGTGGGAGTACTGGAAAGGCATGCGTCCAGGAGTAGATAGCTTCCCATCACTTTTTCACCAGAGATGTCATCAGGTAGAGTAGGGTGGGAGTACTGGAAAGGCATGCGTCCAGGAGTAGATAGCTTCCCATCACTTTTCCACCAGAGATGTCATCAGGTAGAGTGGGGTGGGAGTACTGGAAAGGCATGCGTCCAGGAGTAGATAGCTTCCCATCACTCTTCCACCAGAGATGTCATCAGGTAGAGTAAGGTGGGAATACTGGAAAGGCATGCGTCCAGGAGTAGATAGCTTCCCATCACTTTTCCACCAGAGTGGGTTTGGGATCTGGAATGACGTTTCGGTTGCTGGGATCTTTGTCAAGTCTTATTTGACATACATATCTTGGTTGCTGTTAATTTTGATGTCGAGAGTTGTGCTGATGTTGTTTCTTGTGTTACTATAATTTTTTGTTTTTTTGTTTTTTTTTTAATTTTTTGTTTTTTTTTTTTAATTTTTTGTCTTTTTTTTAATTTTTTTTTCTTTTCATTTTTGTTTTTTTTTTTTTTTCAAATACTCTTCCATGAATTCCTTGTTCCTGAGAATTTTTATTAAGATGTGATGAAGTCTGAAGTGTTTTTTTTCTCGTTTTTTTTTTTCTTTTTTTTTTCACATACTCTTCCATGAATTCCTTGTTGCTGAGAATTTTGATTAAGATGTGATGGAAGTTCTTCTTTTGTGTTTTTTTTTTTTTTTTTTTGCATTTTTGTAACGTGATTTTTCCAATCAGTGTAATCATCACTCATCACGTGTGATTTTGAAACTCAGTGTCATTGCCACAAAGAATTTTGAACATCAGCAAAGAGAATTTTGATTAGCACGAAGAATTTTTAACATCAGCAAGGAGAATTTTGATCAGCACGAAGAATTTGTAATATCAGCAAGTAGAATTTTGATCAGCACGAAGAATTTGGAATTTGTAACATCAGCACGAAGAATTTTGAATTTGTAACATCAGCAAGGAGAATTTTGATCAGCACGAAGAATTTGTAACACCAGCAAGTATAATTTTGAATTTGTAACATCAGCAAGTAGAATTTTGAATTTGTAACATCAGCAAGGATAATTTTGATCAGCACGAAGAATTTGTAACACCAGCAAGTAGAATTTTGAATTTGTAACATCAGCACGAAGAATTTTGAATTTGTAACATCAGCAAGGAGAATTTTGATCAGCTCGAAGAATTTGTAACACCAGCAAGTAGAATTTTGAATTTGTAACATCAGCAAGTAGAATTTTGAATTTGTAACATCAGCAAGAAGAATTTTGATCAGCACGAAGAATTTGTAACACCAGCAAGTAGAATTTTGATTTTGTAACATCAGCAAGGAGAATTTTGATCAGCACGAAGAATTTGTAACACCAGCAAGTAGAATTTTGAATTTGTAACATCAGCAAGGAGAATTTTTATCAGCACGAAGAACTTATAACATCAGCAAGGAGAATTTTGAATTTGTAACATCAGCAAGGAGAATTTTGATCAGCACGAAGAATTTGTAACACCAGCAAGTAGAATTTTGAATTTGTAACATCAGCAAAGAGAATTTTGATTAGCACGAAGAATTTTTAACATCAGCAAGGAGAATTTTGATCAGCACGAAGAATTTGTAATATCAGCAAGTAGAATTTTGATCAGCACGAAGAATTTGGAATTTGTAACATCAGCACGAAGAATTTTGAATTTGTAACATCAGCAAGGAGAATTTTGATCAGCACGAAGAATTTGTAACACCAGCAAGTATAATTTTGAATTTGTAACATCAGCAAGTAGAATTTTGAATTTGTAACATCAGCAAGGATAATTTTGATCAGCACGAAGAATTTGTAACACCAGCAAGTAGAATTTTGAATTTGTAACATCAGCACGAAGAATTTTGAATTTGTAACATCAGCAAGGAGAATTTTGATCAGCTCGAAGAATTTGTAACACCAGCAAGTAGAATTTTGAATTTGTAACATCAGCAAGTAGAATTTTGAATTTGTAACATCAGCAAGAAGAATTTTGATCAGCACGAAGAATTTGTAACACCAGCAAGTAGAATTTTGATTTTGTAACATCAGCAAGGAGAATTTTGATCAGCACGAAGAATTTGTAACACCAGCAAGTAGAATTTTGAATTTGTAACATCAGCAAGGAGAATTTTTATCAGCACGAAGAACTTATAACATCAGCAAGGAGAATTTTGAATTTGTAACATCAGCAAGGAGAATTTTGATCAGCACGAAGAATTTGTAACACCAGCAAGTAGAATTTTGAATTTGTAACATCAGCAAATAGAATTTTGAATTTGTAACATCAGCAAGTAGAATTTTGATCAGCACGAAGAATTTTGGATTTGTAACATCAGCAAGAAGAATTTTGATCAGCACGAAGAATTTTGAATTTGTAACATCAGCAAGTAGAATTTTGATCAACACGAAGAATTTGTAACATCAGCAAGAAGAATTTTGATCAGCACGAAGAATTTGTAACATCAACAAGCAGAATTTTGATCACCACGAAGAACTTATAACATCAGCAAGGAGAATTTTGATCAGCAAGAAGAATTTGTAACTCCAGCAAGGTGAATTTTGATCAGCATGAAGAATTTATCAGCAAGGGGAATTTTGAAAGTGAGTGTCTGCATCACAAGGATTTTGGGTAGTATTTGTGTAGGTACTAAGATTTAGATTTTGTCCAAAAGAATGTGAATGTTGCACTATAATTTAATATTGGGTGTACTCTGAATTTTGTTGTGTTGTGGTGTTTTTGATAGTTTGAATGATTTTTTTTTATTCTTTAAATCAAAATTGATTTCTACAAAAGGCCAATTAAAACAAGTAAACATATAATCTGGCCATTCAAACAATCTTTTCTAACAAGATCAAATTCTTTATTATTTCTATGTTTTCATTCAATACAGGTAGGTTAACAAGATAATCCTGGAAATTTTACTGTGTGAACTATCAAGAAAATGGTTATTTTGGGTACTTACCTACCTGGTAAATTTCTTGGATCAGGTCTAGTTGGAGTTTGTGGGATCACAGAATCCAACTAGAGAACTAGACCTTTGTTTAAAAAAATCGACGGGACATTCAACCTCCATTCACTGGAAACTCACAAACCAGCTTCTCACATTAACCTCACCCAGCCCGAGTGAGACCGGGAAGAGCCAGCATCACGAGGGTTCGAATTTGAATGGTCACCCATCCAAGTCCTAGCCTCGCTGGACGTTGCTTTCACTCCCTTACCTGTACATTAATGTCGAGGACACATGTCTTGCCACTGCTTACAACTGTCTTCACCGCTCCTCGGCTGAAACCAATAAGGTAGAATTATCTTAGGAGGTGTCATAATTTTATGTAAATCAAAATTGTACTAGATAAAGAATAAAATCAAATCAATTCAAAAATAGAGAAAAAACCAAATTTTCAATTGCATAAGAATAATACTTCCTGTTAAAAAAAATGACAATCCATGATGGACAAAATGCCTCAAAAAAAATCAGAATGATGGAATTTCCATAATTCTGATGTTTTTTTTTTAAGGTGTGTGTGTGTATATTATTATTTAGTACCTCAGCAAATAAGCTGAATTGGAACCAGTTGGCGAAAAAGGATTTTTTGCTTTCACGGCCATGCCTTCGCCCGCAAATCTGGCGACAGCCCGCTAGTCTATACTTATAAAAGAGAGTTTCACTCACTGACTAACAGACTCACTGATTCATCACTGTTTCTGCGAACTGGTAAGTCCTAGGAAGCTGAAATTTGGTAGGTAGCTTTGTCTTATAGTCTAGACGTGCAATAAGACGGAATTTTTCGAAATTCCCACTACAACACCTGTCATTGGCGAAAAAGGATTTTTTGTTAGATATAAAAGACATATATGTACAATAGAAATAATTATTATAATAATGAAAAAATGGAAACACTATATTATTTTATAGGTACAGTAAAAATGAAAAAGAATAGAAAAATATACATAAACATATATGTATGTCCTAACTAAAGGGCGGGGGGATTATTGCCTATGGCAACATACAACTAGGACGTATAGGTACATTTATTATGTAGACTACACAAACATATATATTATGTGTAGGAGTATTTATTAAATATGTTCAGAATAAAAAGAATAACAAGCTCTGGAGCCCAAGGAGTATCTATTAAATATGTTTAGAATAAAAATAACGTTTACAAAATCAACAGTAATAATAAAACATTTTTCCTTCATCTTAAAAAACAATACTTTCTATACCTTATAGGTAATAGAAAGTATATTTACTTCCGAGAAATTTCTAACATTAGAAATCGAAAGTATTTTTTACTGCAACAAGTATAATTTAAGCTATTTCGCTATTTGTGATAGTCTAGTTATCAAATTTGTGTCAATCACTTTCGTGATATCAACACTAGTCAAACTCCCTTTACTAAATCTACGCTAGTAGTAAGGTTACAAGCGTAGTTTTTTGAGGATTTTAAAGAAAAAAACTGAATTTGCTCAAGACACGATTTCCATAGAAGCGTAGTTTTTTGAGGATGCGAATTCTATAGAAGCGTAGTTTTTTGAAGAAAAAACGGAATTTGCTCAAGACACGATTTTTATAGAAGCGTAGTTTTTTGAGGATGTTTATACAAAACCGATTTTTTCTCTCTCGAAATAAAAAAAAAGAGAAAAGTAAAAGAGTTTGAAAAAAAAAGTGAAGTTGTTTTCATTTGGTTTTCAAGTAAAAAAAAAAAACTTTATTTACAGCTAAATATTTTCCTCGATGAAAAGGTGAAGTGGAATAGAATAGAATATACCATTTTTTTTTTTTTTTTTTTACTGCTGAGGTAAGACCTTTACTCCAGCAGATAACAATCAAATTAACTATGGGAATCTTCTCCATGAGAGTTTAGTATTATAATGAAATACCACACTGGTATAAATATTTATTTTCCTTTTTTGACTCTCTAGTTCTAACTGTATAGAAGTAACCTAATTTTTTTCTTCATTTAACTCTGTGCTTTTCTTTGAACTCTTCAGTAAGTTCTTGATATGCTAAAATATTTTCCCAATCTACTTTGTCCTTAAATTCTTCAATAAATGTCTCACTCAGTTTTTGATACGCAGAAAGAATTTTCCAATCTAAAAGGTAGTCAAGCTCTCGTATCATATATTCACTCAAATGTTGATAACGGGACACGACTTCCTTGTTTTTGTACAGCTTTGATAAATTGTTTCGTAAAAACTCATGACTCAGAATTTGATGTTGAAAGATAAGTGACCAATTGAGGTACTCAGAATATCTATACATAAATCCTTCTGATAGTAGAAAATGTTTGGATATATTATTCCAGTTAACATTATGCAAAAGAAGATTTAAATTGTTGAATGTTTTGGGTTTCTGATTTTCTCCATTCTTTGATGAAGTTGAGTACTGGGATAAGATACTCCAATCTTCTTCACTGATCAACGACATTTTGGCTTCTGTTTTAATATTTCTATCACCCTTTTATTTATAGTATTCCTCTTCTAGAGAGAATAAAGGAGAACAAAGGAAGTGAATCAAATGTTCATTCTTTGAAACTCAGTTTCTCTCTGCTATTCAAACAGTTCACTTCTCTTTGAACGTTCCTTTTTTTTTCTTTCTAATTATTGAAAATAATTCTAATGTCCTCTTTAAATAATTCATCACCTGCGTGTAAAATAGAAGGTTGTGAGTGTTATAAACAAGAAATCCCTTTACACTTACTATATTGGTTGTCCCATCAGGGGATTGATCTCAAGCCTTTGTTTCAGAAACCTTATATACACCGGAAAAAACAATATAAATCGATAAGTGAAGCCGTTCATCCTACAGTTCAAATTACAGCTTCTGAGCAATCTTTAGTTACTCCAACAAAAGAAGTCAAAAACTCACAAAACACTTTGCAATCTGCAACCCAAGATTTGAACTCCAATGTGAATGCAATGGATGAATTTTTATCCTGGAATGTTGTACCTAATGTAGAGACAATTAATAATAATTACTGTGGCATTAGGCGGAATATGCCTTATAAAATTCCATCAACAAGGAAGAATGTATAAAAAGAGTTTCTAAATAAAAATGTATATTACCTCATCTAGAAAATTATTTTTTCTTCTTTTGTATTATGAACACTGATTCTAAGAGAAGTTTAGTACTAGAACTACATCAATCAGCTAGGAAATTTTATCCTCGAAGGAAAATAATTTTAAAGAGTATCTCAGACCTTTATCAAGTTGATCTTGTTGAAATGATTCCACATGCTAAAGAAAATGATGGTTATAAGTATATACTTACTTGTATTAACTGCTTTTCAAAAATGGCATACTGCGTTCCATTGAAATCAAAAACTAGTACAGAAGTAGCTTATCAAATGGAACATTCAATACTATCAACATTACCAAAGTATCTACACCCAAAACATGTTCAATCTGATATGGGAAAAGAATTTTATGGTGCTCCATTCCGTGATCTAATGAGCAAATATAAGATCATTCATTACTCTACATATTCAATAATAAAAGCTGCAATTGTGGAGCGATTTAATAGAACGTTAAAAAATAAAATGTGGATTGAATTAAATGTACAAGGTTCTTACAGATGGGTGGATATTCTACCTAACTTGGTACTAGAATATAATAATAGTAAACATCGCACTATTGGTATGCGTCCCATCGATGTAAATAAGAAAAATCAACATTTTGTAGCAATGCGATTAAATAAGGTAAAACAAACTTTATTTAACAAACCTAAATTTCAAGTTGGACAACTTGTACGAGTATCAAAGTTAAAACATATGTTTGAGAAAGGATACAAAGCAAACTGGAGTTATGAAGTGTTTAAAGTCGTGAGTTATAGTACTACGTTTCCCAGGGTTTACCATTTGCAAGATTTAAAGGGGAATTCTATTAAGGGATGTTTTTATGAACAAGAATTACTCCATGCTAAAAATGCAGATCTTTATCTCATAGAAAAAATCATCAAACGTAGAGGTAATAACGTTCTAGTTAAATATCTTGGGTTTGGAGATGAAGAAAACCAATGGCTACCAATTTCAGAAGTGAAATAAGAACAAATATATTAGGTAATAAAAAAAAAAAAAACCTTTATTTGGAATAAATTACTAATTATTAAATGTTCAGAAATGATTTTAAACATACAAGACAATAATAAAAAGGAAAAACTTAGTAATACATAGTGAAAATATTGTATTTTTAATATTATTTTTTTTGTTGATAAATACCTACATATTTATTTATAAAAATAACAATAACAAGTAGTGCATTATTTAGACTATCAACTTAAGCCCTAGATTGAACAGGTACTACGGAGTAAAATAAAAGTTACAAGCAAGTAGAAAAAAAAATCAATGATACTATAACTCATAACTAGCTATTAATGCACTGCTGAAATAATTCATCATTCACTATGTGGGGAGGAAATTTAACATAGTATGATCTCAACAGCTCAGATGGACAATGTTTTAATAGCAAACTTACAGGAAGGAAATAAATATCACTATCACATAAAGAAAATAATCCATCTCGACTGAACTTATCAATTGCATTGTTGATGTATTCTGACGAGTGTTGGAATATCATTTTTAACCAACTTTTCAGAACTTTAACATTCAACGTACTGAAATTTTCTAGAGGAAATCCACTCAGTTTAGATTTCAGTGATTTCAAATTTGGACAGTTTATTAGTTCCATATTGTAACATATTTTTTTTTCAAGAACAGAGTTAAGGAATGTTGCTTTTTCGTGTCCTTTCACCATAATTTCTTTGGCTTTATGAAAAATATTTATTATGATCTTTTTGATTTGATTATATTCGATGAATCCATCATCCCAATCAATATGATGAACATTTTTAGTGAGATACTGAGCCTCATGTCTTCTATAAGGACTTAATTGGTGAAAAGGAAAAGGTGGTTTAAATATAAACTGCTCAATTGTATCACTGTATAGTTTAGTGAATGTTAAACACTTTAAAATTAGTTCTTTATTACAATCACCACGAAAAAATTGAAGATCACATATATAAGTATCTTCCATTTTTTTTTATAATAGCACAAAGAAATTTAAACAAATTTATGATGGAATAACAGCGGTTGACAAGTTAAAACATTAACAAGAAAAGGAGACACTCCAGACAATGCTTATGAAGTACTAGTGATGATATCATGTCTGCTTCTATTTATATGTGAGTCCCTACTCTATTTTGTAATGTCCATATGCTAACGTATGCACTTTATCAGGAAGCAAATAACGCTTGTCATCAAAAGGAGACAATGCAATTTTTTTCACTGTTTTCATTCTTAATAAGTGGTTTTTACTTTCAATTGTTTCAAATTTAACACGAGTAATAGTCTCATTAAAAAGAGAATTTCTATATGTCACAAAATTCATTTCATTTAAACAAGTATAAGGAATTCCTTTACCTACATTTTTGTTATTTTTGTTTTTGGTTATAAAAGAATACATTTTAGCTTTCAAACCTACAAACTTTACAATAGGATTGGTCGGTGACTCATCTTTAAATTTTCCCAGAACTTTTTTGTTGTCTTTGTTGTACAAGTAGTGAGATGAAGGGTAATTTGATGTGTCTAATGTTTCTGATATATCGATTAAATCACAATAGAGGTCATTAGTTTTAACATGAAGAAGAAGTGAGTCAGTGTCTGTCATACACAATGCCATGTTTTCCCCAAATTTTCTTTTTAATGTGTGATAGTAGTACTGGTACATTATTAGTTTTGAAATTTCTAAAGTTACCATGCCAGCGTAGATAGGAGAATTTAGAAGAACTGAGGTTTTTATTGAAATTATACCTACTAAATCTTTATCAAAAATTGAAAATTGTTTAAAGGATGGTTTTCTGATATTTTTTTTTTTTTTTTTTTTTTTTTTTTTTATTAAGAACATAACATTGTTTCAAAAATAATTCTTATAACTATAAATTGAAACAACAATACCAATGTTCACATTAAAATTAAATAATTAATTAAGAACTTAAAACTATAGCGAACTAAAAACTAATTGTCTTACATTTGCTTTAAAAGCTTCCTTAGACAGTAAAAAGTCGTCTGTGCTTAAGTGTACTTCATTACATAGAGTCATTGCTCTGTTCAGTGGCGATTCATGAAGTTTAGTAAGTCTAGGATGAGGGACTGTGAAGGTTTCAATATTTGTATTTCTTAAAATGGGGTTTGGTGTTTTTTTCCACTATTTTTTCTTTGAGTTCTAGACATGTAATATTATTGTTTACAAGATTATAAATTAACATCACTAGGTCTACTTTACGTCTTAATTCAAGAGAATTAATATCAAGCATTTCTAGAAGGGTGTTGTAGGAAATAGCTTCCGGGTATTTTGGATAAAACCCGTTTTCTTTTTTAAATAGGTATCTAACAAATGTGGACTGAATTTTTTCAATTGTTTTTGATTCTAATTTCGAGTTTGGATCCCATAATTTTGATCCATACTCCACAGTAGATCTCACTAGTGATAAAAATAGCGTTCTTAAAACATCAATATCCTTAACGTGTTTTCCGAATCGAATAATGAGGCCAAGTTTTCTATAAGCTCGTTTTAGCATGTTTGCACGATGTTCGTTAAATTTATGTTCACTGTCAATTATAATACCCAAATCTTTATGAGAATTTACTTTTTCTATACAGATGTCTCCCATTTTGTAGTTATAGTTTATATTGACTTTTTTTCTTGTGATAGTGATTTGTTTTGATTTGGATGGATGGAAATTTAGCCCAATCAAGTGAAGTTTTTGTCTAACTATGTTGAGATCTTCCTGCAATTTTTGGCAGTCATTTATGTTTGTTATTTTTCTAAAGATTTTGAGATCATCTGCGTAGAGGAGTATTTTTGATTCAGGGCTAATATCTTTGCACACTTCATCGTAGGTTAAAATGAATAGTAAGCTACTTAATTTTGAGCCTTGAGCAATGCCTGATGTTGGGATAAATGGTTCTGATGTAATGTCCATATATTTTACCTGAAGGTTCCTATTGGTGAGGTATGAGACAAATAATTTTGCTGACTTAAATCCTATGCTGTATAATTTTTTTATGATTGATTCATGTGAGATTTGATCAAATCCCTTCATGACATCTGTGAGAAGGACATCCGTTTGATAGCCTTCCTGTAAGGTTGCACATACATATTCTGAAAATTCAGTGAGATTTGTAACTGTCGAACGTCCTTCCACAAAGCCATGCTGAATATTTCTAACCTTAGAAAAAACTTGACCTGCTATAGATTTGTATAATAGTGCCTCATATAGTTTGGCAAAAGAATTGAGGTTAGCTATTGGTCTGTGGTCCTCAACACAGCCAGATTCATTTTTTGGTACAGGTGTTATTATTGTATCTTTAAGTCGATCAGGAAACACATTTGATTGTAAACTTAAATTAAATAAATAAGTAAGAGGTTTGGCGAGTGATGGAGCGCATTCTCGCACTATTTTGGGGGGTATTCCATCCCTTCCCGCGGGCTTATTTGGGTTTATATTCATAGCTTCATCCAAGACCTGTTGCTCTGTGAACAAAGGTATCTCTATACTGGTAGAGAGATCGTTCAGCGAACAGATTTTATCTAAGTCCACAGAGCATGGTTTGTATGAGGTAATGAAGTGATCTGCAAAGGAGTCAACAATCTCTTTTTGAGAGTTCAACTGCTGCCCCTTAAAGATTATGTTTGTCGATTTACCCTTAGATCTTTCCTTTTTTACGTATTTCCAGAAACTTTTACTGTTATGTTTGAATTCAGTGGATAACTTCTGGATGTAGGATTGATAGTTGGACTTAATCTCTTTTTTAATTTCTTTTCGTAAATATTTATAGTGTTCAGATTGTTGCTGTGTTTTGTTTTGCGTTTTGCGCAATTTTTCTTTTGTTTTGAAAATGTGTCTTGTATTTGCGCTCCACCACTCGGGGTAATTTTGTGATCGCTTGCTTACATTGTAAAGGGGAACATTTTTCAAAAATATTTCATTTAACTTTACATAAATATTATTAAGGAAGATGTTTGGACACGTGATTAGATTTATGTCATCTTCCCAGCAGATTTTTTGTATTTCACTATTTAGTTTTTCAGCGTCAATTTTGTGGAAGGCAAAATATTTTGTATTTTCTTTAGAATCAACTTTATATGGTATTTGCTTAATTTTAATTTTATTTTGATACTTGATCATTATTTCTAATGCAGGATGATGACTGTCTTCCTTTACTAATCCCTGAGTTTTTAAGATTTCTACATCAACTTGTTTATTATTAGATAAAAATATTTCACTTATGTTCGTTAGACATAGATCTAGTATTCTATTATTTTTATTTCTTATATGGTTTTTGGATTCTAGGAGGTGAAAATTGGTAAATTCTCTAAACTTGGAAACTGAACGAGGAGGGTCTACATTTAATTCCTCAGAGAAATCGGGCAAATTTAAATCACCAATAAGGATGAAATTTTCATTTTGTAAGTTTCGCTCTGATATTGATTCTGAAAGGAATTTCACAGCGTCATATTTTTTTGACTCTTGATGTGGTGGTAAATAAATCAAACAAAGATAGATTATTTCCCCTATTAGTGTCAATCGAAACCACATGAGCTCAAGAATATTGTTACATATGTCCCAATGTACAATTCTAGTCAAGGAAATTTCTCGTTTTGAAGCTAAAATTAGGCCACCTCCTCTTTTTTTGCCTGTCTTCTTTTCGTCCCTATCTTGCCGAAATATTGTATATCGAGAGTCGAAAAGTTCATTTGTATTTATATCTGGACTTAACCACGACTCAGTGATAGCCACTATGTCGTATTCTTCTGAGAGGAGATTTAAATAAAATTCTTTCGTTTTAGTTTTCAAACCTCGAGTATTCTGGTAAAAAATATTGATTACTTTTTTCCTACTAGTATTGTTATTAGAGGATAATTTGTTATTTCCTATCTGTCCTGATGTTTGTACAATTTCATTATTATTATGGTTACTGGTCAGATTACCAGTAGGTAAAACATGATCGCTTTCTATTTCTAAACTTAAATCTATGTTTTTTGAAATTTGTTCTCATTGTAAATCGGGCGATTTGAAGCTGTATCGCTAACATTGTCGGGGGAAGCCAAAAATATGGCTCATGTCACTGTTTACATAGGGTGGTATTGTTGAATGTGGTGGTAGGCTGTGCTGGGGAGTAGGAACTACACTGGATTGTATATATGGGGCTGACGATGGTGGCATACTCATAAAAGGTGGTAATTGGTAGTGCTGTTCTTGTTGCTGATAGTGTCTGTGAAGTGTGCCCAACAATTGCTGTACTTGATGTTGTAGCATCATTTTTTGTTGACTGAGAATTTGTGACTGACTCATCTGATTTGTGTACGCCCATTGGAGTTCATTTGGTTGCTGTACTCGTTGTTGCAGTGGCGTTTGTTGTTGTGCTGTCGGTTGTTGTGGCAAAATTTGCTGACGAGGATCCAGCTGTGCTGAGGGTAAAGAGTGCCGGGAAGTTGATGGTTGCAACAAAGAATGATTCATCTGTGCTGCGTACGTACAATGCAGTTCCGTTGGTTGCTGTACTCGTTGCAGTGGCGGAGTTTGTTGTTGTTTTGTCGGTTGTTGTGGCAAAGTTTGCTGACAAGGGTCCGGCTGTGCTGAAGGTAAAGAATGCCGCAATGTTAATTTTTGCGATGAGGCAATTGAGGCATGATATTGTGGAGCCGTGTGGTGTTCTAAAATATGATGCTGTGGCGACTTCGTATATTGCGGAGTTGTTGGATGACTTGCAGATCCATCGTGCTGGGTTGATGGTGATTGTGATGATCTATGATATGGTGTTTTTGATTTTGCGACGGGCCTGCCTTGCCGACTAGGAGCGTGTTGCAGTTTATACCATTGGCTTTCTTCCGTCAGACGCTTGTATTGCAGGTTATGATTATTATATTGCATTTTCTTTCTGGTCTGATTCTGGTATTGCTGTCGCTGATTAGGGCGTCGTACATTTACTGGTACTGGTGGCGCTGGTTTCTTTAGATCTTGTACCACTATCTGCTGTTGGTATCCATTATTTTTGTTTTCGAAAATTTTGTCGTTATTTATTATTTTTTGTACTGCTGCACATATTTTCTGTTTTCCCTGAAAGTTGATATTTATTTTATCATACCCATAACTAGAACGTTTTAGCCTTTTGTTAATATCCAAGAATACTACATTTTTGAATATGTTGACTATACTTCTTATTTTCTTATTTAGTCGTTGGATGTGGATATTAGCTGAAGGTTTATCATAACGGTAAGGGATTGATACGAGGATTATTTTGATTTTAGAACATAAATTTCTTATGAGATCAGTTAAATATTTGTGGATTATAGAGAATTCATTATTAAAAACATCGTTTGAACCTCCCATGAGAATAAGGCATTCGTATTGTTCAATCATGGTGTTAGGATCTAAATTTAGGTCCGTGATATATTTTCCAGGGTGGCAGTGTACAATGTACTTATTATCAGTATCGATATTTTTCATTTGTACATTCATGTCTCTGACGTGTTCATCGCCAAGTATGATGTATGATTTACCCTTTGTTTTTGTGCCTTGTTGCTCAGGCGTTTTTTTATTTTGTGCTCTCTGTTGATTCACTAGGTTATTCACGCTTTTGGACTGAGTTGAAATTGCCTTTTCATTGAGATATTTTTCTTTTGATTCTTCTAAATTATTGATACTAGATGTTAGGGTATTGTTTGAAGTTTCAGTGTGGTCTCTTTTTTCTGTGACAAAAGACACTTTTTTATTAGCGCTTTTTGGAAGCAGTGATGTATTTTCATGCATTCTTATTTTATTTCTAAGTTGTTCTAGTTCCTTTTTGTCTACATTCCACCCGGCTTCAGTGGTTTCTAATGATGTTTTTAAATTTTCAATAAGTGTGTCTTTTTCTTTGTTTATTTGCTTTAAGAGATCGATTTCTGTTTTTTGTTTTGTTACGTTCTCAAGCAACAAATTTCTATGATGTGTGATAGCTTCAATTTCCCTTGATGTATTGTTAAGTTCAGTATCGTCTTTATTCTCAACTGCTGTTTTGTAGAGAAGTTCATTATCTTTCTCTGAATTTAGACATCTTCTATTTGAATGCTCTTGTTGAAAAGCTAGAAACTTAAAGTTTTTACTTTTGGATTTTTTCACTATGATCGTGCCATCACATCTCCCTGCTGTGCATTTAAAAATTATGTTTCCGCTAAGTAGCGGCTCAGAGTAAGCATAAGTGTAATTCTGATGTGTCAGCAGTTCGCCTTCGTAAAGACTGTTATTCTTATTCGGCGTGCTAGTTTTCTCCATTTCTTATACCACAGAATGAGTGAAGGTCAATATGTGAGTATAAGTTGTGATAGGTAAAGATTAAATTTTGCTGACTATTATAATTCTAGTACTGAATCATTTAGATGTCAAAGTACTTACGTCCTTGCAAATTTGATGAAGAATTTTTGTTGGAGTTTGTTTTGATAAACTCACGTCACTATCACTGTCACAAGTAATATAAACATTAACACATGCAAGTATAAACAAGGATAAAGTCTAATAATTGTCTTGCAGAAAAAAAAATTGAAAATGAATTACGAAATTTTAAATCCAAAATATTTGGTTTTGGGGTTTTAAGTTTTTTGAGGAATATTTTTAAAAATGTCAAAAAATTAATAATTTTATGTACTATTTTATGATATAAGTTACACTTTGATTAAGTTATGTCCTGTAGTTATAATATTACACTATGTACATGGTGCAAGGAGAGCACGTCTAACCACGACAACGTCTTAATAATCTCTTCCCATATAACATGTAGCGCTAGTCTCACTAGTGAGAAGAGTGAAGTTTTTATAACGTCTTTTATTGAGTAAAGTGCGTCCATAGGTTGCATTTGAACAGAGTTTAAACAAATTTTCTTCAAATTTTGATTTTGCTAGCGCCCTCTTTTGTGTGTTGAAGTCAATGAATGGTTTCATCCACGGGGATTGATTGAATTGTATAATACGATGAACCTTTGTCACAATCATACCGAGTTTGATGTAAAGTTTAAGATTTCGATAGTGAACAATATAATTTAATTTTGGTTCAAGTGAAGCAATCAACTTTTCAGTTGGAACGTATTTTTCTCCCAAAGTATTTAGAAGTTGATTTTGATAGTGAGAAAGCTTGAAATGTTCAATTTTACTTTTTGTTGGGGCCAATGGAAAATCATTCATATAATCATGTAAATCCTCTGGCACATAAAGATCAACTTCACAAATATATCCTATATCAGAATCATCAGGTGTAGATATCACCTCATCAAACATACCAATATCAATAAATTTGAAGTCTTTGTAAGGTAAGAAGGATGAAAGAGCAGCCCCATAAAGATTATTACAGTCAATATATAAGATTGCAGATTCATTTTCTTTAGCCTCTGCGTACCTTGTTGGAATAACTGCTACACCTCCTCTAATTCCTTCTTCAAACATTAAATAAATATCTGGGTCTGAAATGAGTTCTAACTCTACTTTAGTCATTTTCAACATACTTGACCAGACAAATGCTGGTAAACTAACGAATGAAATAGGATCTTGTCCATAAGTTTGTAACATTGATGAGCGAAAATTTTCAAATATGTCAGCCAACAATAGGGTATCACATTTGTTATAAATATCTTGATAATCCCCAAGAGTATTACATTGAAAAGTATTCCAAACTAGTTTTGCATGTGCATAGTCTTCTTCAGTTATATCAGATTTCTTGATATTATTATGGAAATTAATTTTTGGTGGTAAAGCTGTTTCTTGTAGTTTTTCATAGCTAGTTATGTAAGCATAAGGGAAAATTCCTTTCCTGGTGAGGAGATTGAAATGATTTTCATTTGGATAGTAACTTTGCATGATTTTCATTTCATTTCGTTCTAAAGTTGCTGATAAAGTATCAAGTGATGCATTTAAAAATTGTAGTGAATCAATGAAATCAATATTTTTTAAACTGAAAGATAAATACTTTTCAATTGTTTGTGGAATACATTTAAAGTCTTTTGGATTTTCAATGAAGGGTGCAATTTCTTTTATAATTAGATGAGAATCAAAATTTTTGAGGTTGTGAAATACTACAGGTACTCTAAATTTTGTGTGAAATTTTTCATTGCATTCACGATGAGCAGCACCTCTGAGTCGCCCTGGTTTATTGTGTTGTGATGGTTTTGTATGAGGAAACTCAAAATGATAGTGGTCAGCAACGCGTGATTTTGGGTGAGTGTTGTCAGTGATTGTAGTATCGAAAGATTCCTCACAAATATGACAGTGAGTGCTTGCCAAATACCGTTTTTTATCTTCAACTGTCCATGTTATATTTTTATGATCTACGCGAGAATTTTGAAATGACTTTACATCTGCTAATAGTGTTTTTAAAAAATGATTAATAACATTTTCTTTTGCTCTGTATTCCCTCAATATTAAGGGAGTTTGAGTGTCATCAACTATTACATACGCATAAGATGTAGCACTTAATTTACCATCAACACTCATTGTTTCAAAATCACTGTATATAGCAATGGGTTGTTTAATTTTTTTATTAAATGTATCCCATTTTATGATGTTATTTGATTTAGAAGGAAATCTCGTAACTTGTGGTGAATTATTTTTACATCTCTCGAAGTGTTTCTTATATGCAGAGTCATATCTGAATTTGTTTAGACAGTAATCACATATAAAAATAGGATATTTTAATTTGGGAAACAGTACATGTTTGAACAGTTGATTTTTATTTTTTATCAATAAAAAATGTGAAACTTCATTATTTGTGATTAAAAGTAGATCAATGTGATGGTTATGATTTCGTGAAGTTGAAACATGCAAAGGAAATATTTCTTTATTTTCAAATCCAAAAATTGAAACAGAAAGATTTGGGTTCCGCCTTTCAAAATTTTTTATCTGTTTGACTTCCATCGGGAAATTCAGGAGTGTGAAGTCCACATCATGTGTCATTTTTTGATAGGTTTCAACATTCACATCATTTAGCTGAGATATACCAGCTAGGATACAATACTTAAAACAGAACTGATCATGTTTATTTTTAATGTTTAATATGGATTCACTGACTTTTTTATTCTTTAGAATAGATGGAGTAGCTAACCAACTTGCTCCAGATAAAGGATTATGTTGAGCAATATGTAAATCTATCCGTAAACATTCATGAAAAATCCACCCTGAGCCCAAGCTTGTAAAGAGTTCAATTTTTCATTCAAAATGTTATACGTCTTAGAAAGACATATTGCAGAATCAGTGTAGGCATAAGCCGTTTCCAAAGGAGAGGAAAACACTGGATAAATCCATGCTTCTTCTTCATCACTATTGATTTTATACATAGATACTTGAACACATATGTACCATTTGATACCTAGTGACAAGTTTGATTCAGAAGTTATGTAATGAGTTATAGTATCTTTCATTTCATAGAGAAAAACTTTTCGAAAATCACTACTTGAAAATTTTGAAAATTTGATTATCTTAAACTTACCCTGAAGAGCAATTTGAATTTCACTTTCGTTTGAATTTCTCCAGCAAACACTTTTGTGTTGATTAAAATAGTAGGTATTCAAAAACTTTTTTCCACAATCAGTACATAATACAGAAGAATGTTTGCTCTGATGTAAATGCTTTTTCATCACTTCAGAATCTCCAGCAATAAACCTACAATGAGAGCATTTTTTCTTCTTTTTACAATGCACTTCATGTCGTTTGAAATTATTTTTTGACTTGTACTTCTTACAATATTTACAATGTACTTTATCCAATGACTTGATTTCATAGTCATCACAGTTCTTGTTTGATTTTGAAAATTTTACCCTTCTGCAAAAATTTTGGTGTCTCATATGGGAACGATAATTAATTGTTTTGTACTTCGCACAAAATTTGCACTGATGAAAAATGGGATGTTCTTCGTTAAGATGATGGATTAGTTGTTTTTTTCCTCATTGTCTTGAATGAGCAATGATGACATTCCATTTCAATAGTATTTATATAAAATTATTGCAAATTTTCAAAACTATGTCCTTTACAGTTGTTATTCACTCAAACTCTTGGATGACTTTTGAAACACACAAGAAATCCGTGAGATGTGATGTTTGAAGTTTTATAGCATTTTTGGAGATATAATAGGGTAAAACGACTCGAATCATTGTTTCACTTGTTTCTTTGATTTCCTGTAACAAAATATTACCCATACAATTGATTATTTTTATTAAAGATGTAATTTTGAATAGAAAAATAGAAAGAAGTATAATAATTATACTTACATCGTTGAATAGGTATAAGTTACTCAGTACTAAAGACATTGATTCCATATAATGTGGAGAGTTTATTCCGAAGTATACAACTGTTCGTTGTACAGTGAGTTTACTCTCATATGATCTGAAATTGGAAATTTAATATAAAAAAAACAAGAGACTTAATATAAAGGTGCTTACTACCCATACTTTATTCTATCAAATTTCTCTCTCTAAGTTCTTCTAATATAGAAATTATTTCATTGTTATGTCCACTGTGTCCTGCTAATTTTGATGCGTGTAATAATTCCAATCTTGTTACTAACTCATTTGGATCATCAAAATAAACAAATTCTTTTTTCTTATTATTCTCATCCATGAAAATACCACGTCCACTTAGATATTGAATTGATTTGAGTGTTGCCAATTTTCTATCTGCAGTAAACAAAGCTTCATTTGCAATTTTCTTATACATTCTCTCGTCCATGTTCGTTACAAATTTTTGGTCTGGTTGCTTCATGAATAAAAGTTCATTTAATCCTCGAGTTAGCCGAAATTTTTGTCCATTTATTTCGAGTGCTTTATATGGTGTTTGAACTAATTTTACAGGTATTTTATTCAATTCATACCTATTATTTTTTAAGCTTATACCAGTTGCATTGTCAATCTTCTCATCACCAATGTTTAATAAGTTTAAATAGTAATCCGTGTTACTAAGAGATTCCTTTTTATTAGGTGTTGATATTTTTTCAAAATTTTGAGGTGTCTGTTCATTAAAATTTTCAAATCCTGAAGAAAGATCTCCTTTGATAGGTGCTGAAGAGGGATGTTGCTCTAAAAATGTTTGATCAGAAATTGAGTTTGAGGAATGAGGTAATGTGAAATCAAATTTACCATCCCACTCAGGTGTCGTTATTCCTGGATTAATTTTAGCTGTTTTCGCTACATACATTTTTGGTGAATTCAAAATTTTTCTTACTCTCTCCTCACGAGCAACCATATCTTCTCGTGATGTTCTTGGAGAAGATGACAACTGTTCCATTTTAAATCTTTGTTTTTTCGCACTTTCTAGAACATCATGAGCTTCATTAAGTAATTTTTTTCTAACAGTGTCTTCACTCAAACTTTTTTTTTCGTTTATTTTTACCATTTTTTCTAAGGGTTCTCTCAAAGGTTTTAGATAAAGATCAATGTCCTGCTCGAAATTATTTTTTCCTATTTTTATTTCTAAAGTTTTTTGACGAATTGCTCTCTGAAATTGTTTAATCTTCTTAGCGATTGATAGGTCATGGCTTAAGTTTGACTTGTTCATATTAAATGTCCTTTTCCTCTATTGTAGGAAGAAATTTATATGTTTCTGAAATATTTATCCAACCCAAACCTGAAACGACCACCTTGCAAATCACTTTCCAAGTCTATGCAGAGAAATGAAAACTGATTTGAATTCCAGCAGACTCTACACAATTCACGAAACTTTTCAAAACTCATATCTGTACTCACAAAATCAGAGTAGACATGTTTCAAATTTAAATCATCCATCTTATATATAATTACAAAGTTTGCATTGTCTCGAATGAGCTGTTTACTTATAGCGGAATATGTTTGGGCTAAGAAAATTGTGTCGCATAGATAATGCCGTCCTCTAGCAAAATATTCTTTAATATTATTTTGTTTGTCACAAATTACATCATCAAAAATAATTAGTGAATTTTTTTTTACTAAAGATGGTGAAACAATGTCTGTATTATTATCATAAGAAAAAAACGATACATAACTTTTTAATCCATTCATTATTTCTCTTAGAAGAATATATTTGGGTTGGTTCAAACTTTTTGAATACAAATAAATATTTTCAAATTTTAATCCATTAGGATGAGTAATTAAAGACATTAATAAGTTAGTCTTACCGCAGTTAGATTTACCACAAATAATGGCTCTAATTGTATTTGGAAATAGCATACCATGTCTCTGTCTTCCCTGTTTATTTTGCTCAATATCAAAATTATTTACATGAAATTTTTGTTTGAATCGTTGTAGTTCCATTATAAATAGCAACGTTCTACATCAAAGTGTACTATTGTAATGAGAATTAAGAAGAGCAAAGGTCTTATAAATACAGCTATTGATAAATTACCCCTAGAGCTACACATCCCAAAATATAATTTTTGCGGTCCAGGAACTAAATTAGAAGAACGTTTAAAAAAAAATCAGAAAGGCATCAATCCTCTTGACGAAGCGTGTAAAGAACACGATATTGCTTACAACAACCCAACATCCAACCGGAGAGAAGCAGATCGAATCCTAGAAAACGCAGCATGGAATCGTGTTAAAGCTAGTGACTCAAGTATTCCAGAAAAAGTTGCAAGCTGGTTGGTAACAAACACAATGAAAATGAAAAGGAAAATTGGAGCTGGAATACAAAGACAAAGAACAACAACATTGAAAAGAGCTATAACAGCCGCTAAGAATGTTGTAAAAAACTCTAAAGCTAAAACTATTAACACATTAACAAAACAGGCATTACTTGCAGCGAAAAAGGAACTGAGAGGAAAAAGAGTAATCGGACATCCTCGAATTCTAAAAGTTCCAAAAATATCGGGTGGATTTTTACAAGCTGTAATACCAATTTTAAGCGGGTTGAGTGCTCTTGGATCTATAGTTGGAGGAGTGTCTGGAATTGCTAAAGCTATTTCTGATTTTAATGCTGCAAAAACCTCTAATAAACCAACAAAAATTACAAGTGGTCAAGGTCTTTATATAAAACCATATAAACAAGGGTTCGGAATTATTTCAAAAAACTATTAGACTTGCCTCGAAGACCTTTAACAAATGTTGACATTGTTAAAATGGTAGCAAAACTTAAACTACCATATTTTCGAGGTGTATTTTGCTTAGACACATTACCTAGAAAAATAAATGAAAATGAATGTGCTATAATAAATTTGAATAGATCGAACCAGCGTGGTAGCCATTGGATTGCTTTTAGTAAAAAACGGAACACTGTTCACTACTTTGATAGTTTTGGAAATCTGAGACCACCTACTGAACTAAGGAACTATTTCGGACAGTCTAAAATTCTATATAACTATAACCAAGAACAAACTTTTGGATCAGTCAACTGTGGTCATTTGTGTTTGAATTTTCTTGTGAAACAATATGAGTAGTAGGATTTTTCATCTAACAAGTAGTAAACCTGAAATCGTATGTCAGATATTTCCTCCCTTACAAGTATCATCTGATGCTGTAGTTGGTCTTACTCACTTTCAAATTTACAATAGTATACCTAATGTCGATGATACAAATAATGTTTTTTCGTATGAAGATGATATTAAGAAAGTTTACATAGACATAACTATTCCAGTAGGTACTTATGAACTTGGTGATTTAGAGACCTATTTAAAAAATCAACTTGGCGATGAAAATATTTCAATTAAACCAAATACGAATACATTAAAATGTGACTTTTATTGTAAATACAACGTTGATTTTAGCAAACCTAACTCCATAGGAAAACTTTTTGGGATGAATTCTAATATATATAATGCTGCTTCTGTTGTGGAATCAACAAAACCTATTCAGATTTCGAAAGTCAATACAATTCAAATAAAACTCAACATTGTCAGTGGATCATATATAAACGGTGTACCATCTAACTGTTTGTATAAATGTTTTATTTCAACACCTCCTGGATTTAGAATTGTAGAAAATCCTCATAATCCTATATATTTACCAGTGAATACAACAGAAGTAGACATTTTACACGTGGAACTCACAGATGAAAGAGGAAATTTAATAAACAACCGGAACGAAGAGTTTTCGATCGAATTACATCTGAAATTATGATAGTTATCAGTAGTGGAAAAATACATAAAAGGAAGAATTTCTGTAGAAAAATAGTTAATATTAAAAAACTTGTGAAGCAAACAAGACAAAAACGAAGACCAAGACAAACTCTCACAAAAAGGAGTAAAAATATTTTAAAAAATCTTGGATATAGTCTAAAATGAATAATATTTTAGATATTACTAGCAAAGTTAATTTCGATGAGTCAATTGTTCGAAGCCAATACTTTACTTATGCACCATACACATCCATAACGGTTGACGCAGCAGATAATATTATAATTAGTATAAACCAAGAAAACGTTTATTTGTTGATATCTGACTCTGCAATCTATTTAGAAGGTCAAATTTTGAAATCAGATGGATCAGCATTTACAAACAATGCACCAGAATTTATTAACAATGCAATATGCTTCTTGTTTGATGAAATTCGTTTGGAAATGAATGGAGTAGAAATTGATTCTTGTAAGAATGTGGGTGTAACTTCATGTATGAAAGGTTATGTATCATATTCAGAAAATGAAATGAAAAAGTTTGCTTGCACTGGATGGAATAATAAAAAAATTAAACACACAGATAACAGTTTTTGTGGTTATATCCCACTTAAATTCATATTGGGATTTGCTGAAAATTATGAAAAAATCATACTTAATCAAAAACTAGACTTGATTCTCTGTAGATCTAAGAATACGAAAGACGCTCTTTCATCAACAACAGTATCTGAAGCAAAAATATCTCTAAATAAAGTAGTTTGGCGTGTACCTCATATCAATGTGAATGATACAATTAAGTTGCAGTTGCTCTCACATTATAAAAAAAATATTCCTATCAATATTGCTTTTAGAAAGTATAATCTTAATTACTACCCCAATATTCCACAAACAAAAGAAGGGAACTGGCGCATAAAGACAACCAACAGCTTAGAACGTCCAAGATACATACTGTTTGGATTTCAGACTGCAAGAGATAATGATATGAGTAAAGATTCATCTAAATTTGATCATGTAAAACTGAAAAATTTAAGAGTATTCTTGAATAGTGAAGCTTTTCCGTATGAAAATTTAAACCTTGACATTCCAAAAAATAAGTACATTCCTTTGTATATGATGTATTGTGCATTTCAAGAAAGTTACTATGGTAAAATTTCAGAGCCCTACCTAAACTATGAAAAGTTTATTGATGATGCACCACTTATTGTTGTTGATACTAGTCGTCAATCAGAACTTTTTAAATACAACTCTACAATAGATATACGAGTTGAATATTCTTTAGAAGAAAATTGCCCTGAAAAAACAGTTTTGTATGCTTTGATAATTCATGATTGCTTACTTCAATTAAAACCATTGACTAATATTATACAAACAATTGTATAGTGTAATAAATACTTATAAACTATTGCCTTAATTTAAAAAAACTCTCTAAATAATTCATATAATCAAATTTCTTTTCAATAATTCAGATACTACACAAATTCTACCTAATGTACTGATGTTTCACTATATATTAGCTTTCAATTTGATCATAAATATAGTAAGTAAAATGGAATCATCAAGAAACTATTTTGGAGAGTCTGGTTATAATCATGTAGTAAAAAAAACTTTGAAACGACACTTAAAAAAAATACACCAGAATAATTCGGGTGAACCATCACATTCAAAGAGCAAAACATCAAATGATAGTGAAGAACTAACATCATTCATTAATGAATTCCCTAGAAAGAGTCATATCCAAAAATTATCTTTATACCTTACTCCTCTGTCTACTACACATGAATTAGTACGAAAGTTAAATGAAAATAAATTTGTAACTGAAGAATATGCAGAAAAGAATTTTCCAACTGTGTCAAAATATGAAGAAGAAAATATAAAAACCTACAATAAGTGTATTACTGAGATAGAAAATGCTTTTAAAATATTAAAAAATGAATTAAAGAAGAATAGTGAGCGTAGTACATCGTTATATGCTCAGAGACAGTCTCTTGAAGATTTTATAAGTGAAGTTGATGAAAAAGAAAAAAAGTTGAACACGATTGTAGATGAATTTAAAGAGAGTCAATTGGAAAAAATGGAAAAATTAACAACACTTGTAAATTCATTACTTGATTTAAAACAAGATTATGAAAAGAATGTGAATAGTTTCAATGTATCGATAAATGAGTTAAAAAAAGAAATAAAATCAGTGGATAAAAAAGCTTTGTATTCTTCTACATTCAATAATTACAAGAGGACTCATGAATCAAATTTTATAACTAAAGTTGAATCAGAAGAAAAAAAAACTCAAGGATGAATTAGTCAAAATTATTGAAGAAAAGATAAGGTACTTTTTAAATAAAGAACAAAGCAATAGAAAATTTCTCATTGAAGAAAAGGTTCCTATAACAAAACACTAAACTAACCTCAATGACTCGATCGATAAGGCGGTGGAATTGTAATCTGGAGATTGGTGGATCGAGTCCCAAATTAAGCAAAATTTTTGTAATTGTGATATCATGATTTCGATAAACACAAATATGATTTTATTTTTTCATTATTTGAACAGTTACTATTATGTACTTACTTCTTTTGAACCAGAGGATGCTGTTCTTGTTCTTGTCGTGATTTCCTTATTTCTGCCTTTTTTAACTTCAATTTTAAGTAAAGATTAATATCTCTCTCTTTCAATGGTTTCCATTCAATGTTTTTGATTTTGTAGTCTATCTCCTCCTCAAACTCTCCTTGCAATAGACGTTCAGTAATTGTTTCTCTTCTAATCAAATAGGGTACATAAACTTTTATCGTCTCACCATCAATTTCTATCTGAAAAAGAACAATGTATGTAAATCTGACATTTTTCAATGTAATTTTTTGAATTTTCTACCGAATTCTAGCCTGGACCTCTTTAATACTAACTCAGTATGATACTCAATATAATCAAAGGAAAAAATACCACAGAAAAGTACATTATCTAAACATTTTTTTTTTTTTTTTCTTCTTTAATTTTGTCAACAAAAAAATTGGTCGAACTCTAATCATTTCTCTATGAAAGCTATATAAAGTTACTTAAGCTGGTACTCACCTTACATGATCGAATTTCCATTTTGAGTGTAAGCTCCATCAGTTTCAGATCTTGTACGTTATTTATTTCCACTTCAAAAGTACAACTCATTTTTTCGGATAGAAATTGAGTGGTAGATTACTTGATTGAGAAGTATGAGATTGAGACAACAATGATGTTATGTAAACAATAACATACCATTTATATAACAGAGTAAAATGCTGACAGCGCCTTTTGCTTTGTCTTGAAGTCAAATTAACCCTGTGTACCAAAGCATTATTCTTGCTGTTCCTACCCATTTGTTGTTCATGATGACTGTTGTCTCGAATTGCAGAGGTCTAAGGGTTTCATTTTTTTATCATTCAACTAATATTTTCTCCTTAATAATCTAAATAATACACTACTAAATAATGCACACTTTTTTAAAATCTAACAAATCCAAATATAATAAGGTTTATAAATAAAGGGTTACTTGTTAAGAAAGAGGGTTAATTTTTTTTTCTTCTTCTTCATTGTTTTAATTTTTTTTTTCCGCGAAAACTTCTTTAACTTGTCAAAATTCGAGGAATAGCAACTGCATTCTGCAACATTAGCAATTCATAGAGCTTGCTCGCTATGATGGAATTTGATTACTCCTGTAATATTCATCTGATAAGAAGTATAGAGGGTTGACACAAACAGCAGTTGAGTGGTCTAGCACTCGTATGTAGTACATAGGTTAGTGTGGGGAATTGTGAGTTCCAATACCGACCTCAGTAGCTTTAGCTTCATTGATAAGGTGGTGAACTTGTAATCCGGAGGTCGATAGTTTAAATCCCATGTTAACTAATGGATCGAGTTTGAGTAAAACTGTATCACTATTGTGATTAACACAAATTTAATAACTTCTTTTGTGAGTTTCAACCTTAAATCTTATGAAGCTAAGTAATGTTGAGTTGGATAATGTCAAGAGTAAAATTGCCAAAGGAATAATTTCATATCAGTAAATTAGTAACTAAGTAATGAAAAAAGAGTTTTTTTTCCACTCTGTATACCTATTAAATAGCATGATGTAACTTAATATTAAAATGTCATCAGATTTTTCGTTTGATGGAAAAATAAATCGGTTAATTCTACGCAGTTGGAATTACACATCCACCGAGAAAACAATGAAATCATGTATGTTGAATGTTAAATCTTCAATAAAACTAGAAATAAAATATAGTTAAGTAAGAGTTTAGAGCTTCTACTTCTAGACATCTAGTTCTCAGGTTCAATTCCCACCTGGGTAAATTTATAAAAAAACTCCTAAGTCCAACAAAACTTGAAGAAATATGTGAAGCATTAAAATTCAACTCTCATTGAGGAGATATGAAATCATGAAAACCACTTGTGGGTACAAAAGAAAAAACTTACTATGAAATCATGTATGTTAAACGTTAAATTTCAATAAAACTAGAAATAAAATATAGTTAAGCAAGAGGTTAGAGCTTCTCTACTTCTGGACATCTAGTTCTCAGGTTCAATTTCAACCTGGGTAAATCTATGAAAAACTCCTAAGTCCATCGAAACTTGAAGAATTATAAATGTGCAGTATTAAAATTCATCTTTCATTGAGGAGATTTGAAATCTTTTTCGCAATTCCCCCTTTTTTTTCGCTTTTTTTTTATGATACAAAAAAAAAAATCAGTTTTGTATAAACATCCTCAAAAAACTACGCTTCTATAAAAATCGTGTCTTGAGCAAATTCCGTTTTTTCTTCAAAAAACTACGCTTCTATAGAATTCGCATCCTCAAAAAACTACGCTTCTATGGAAATCGTGTCTTGAGCAAATTCAGTTTTTTTCTTTAAAATCCTCAAAAAACTACGCTTGTAACCTTACTACTTACGCTGAAACCTGGACTTGAACCACCGATCTCCAGGGGTCAAGTCCGCCGCCTTTTCGTTCAGACTACTGAGGTCGGTTGATAGTCTAATAATAATGTAAAGATAGGAACTAACCTACCTACTCACAATAACATTAACAACAGTAATATCAAATAAAAATAAAACAGCAAAAATAACAACAACAAGAACATAATTAGCCCATAAATAATTATGTATAACATTAAAATTATAAAAATAAATGAATAATGAGTATTAACACAAGCTGCACATCACTACTGAAAGCACTGAAAATATAATCAATTCCTTTACTGATTGTAGGTCAAACGAAGTTCTAGCATAATTTTTAGGTCAAACGAAGTTCCAACATAATTTTTAGGTCAAACGAAGTTCCAACATAATTTTTAGGTCAAACGAAGTTCCAACATAATTTTTAGGTCAAACGAAGTTCTAGCATAATATTTAGGTCAAACGAAGTTCTAGCATAATTTTTAGGTCAAACGAAGTTATAGCTTGTAGGTCAAATGCAGTTTGAATGAATGTAGGCGACGTCAAAGTGAAGACCTTCTTGTAATTAGGTCAAACGAATTTCTAGCATAATTTGTAGGTCGATTGTAGTATGAATGAATGTAGGCGACTTCAAAGTAAAGACCTTCTTGTAATTAGTTCAAACGAATTTCTAACTTAATTGTAGGTCAAATGCAGTATGAATGAATGTAGGCGACGTCAAAGTAAGGACCTTGTTGTAATTAGGTCAAACGAATTTCTAGCATAATTGTAGGTCAAATGCAGTATGAATGAATGTAGGCGTCAAAGTAAAGACCTTCTTGTAATTAGGTCAAACGAATTTCTAACTTAATTGTAGGTCAAATGCAGTATGAATAAATGTAGGAGAAGTCAAAGTGAAGTGCTTCTTGTAATTAGGTCAAACGAATTTCTAGCATAATTGTAGCTCAAATGCAGTATGAATGAATGTAGGCGAAGTCAAAGTGAAGACCTTCTTGTAATTAGGTCAAACGAATTTCTAGCATAATTTTATTGTAGGTCAAATGCAGTATGAATGAATGTAGTCGAAGTCAAAGTGAAGACCTTCGTGTATGTAAGCTTGTGGTCTGTGTTGTAGCCTGCCCATCCCTTAGTATGCCTCCCCTCTGGGTTCAACGTAGCTTTTAACTGCATGGTCATAATATATCATAAAGGGGGTTTGTGGGTTCGCAGGAAATCCACAAACCGCACTAGATTAATTTTTTAGGTCAAACGAAGTTCTAGTATAATTTTTAGGTCAAACGAAGTTATAGCTTGTAGGTGAAATGCAGTTTGAATGAATGTAGGCGACGTCAAAGTGAAGAACTTCTTGTAATTAGGTCAAACGAATTTCTAGCATAATTTGTAGGTCGAATGCAGTATGAATTAATGTAGGCGACGTCAAAGTAAAGACCTTCTTGTAATTAGGTCAAACGAATTTCTAGCATAATTGTACGTCAAATGCAGTATGAATGAATGTAGGCGACGTCAAAGTAAGGACCTTCTTGTAATTAGGTCAAACGAATTTCTAGCATAATTGTAGGTCAAATGCAGTATGAATGAATGTAGGCGAAGTCAAAGTAAAGGCCTTTTTGTAATTAGGTCAAACGAATTTCTAGCATAATTGTAGCTCAAATGCAGTATGAATGAATGTAGGCGAAGTCAAAGTGAAGACCTTCTTGTAATTAGGTCAAACGAATTTCTAGCATAATTTTATTGTAGGTCAAATGCAGTATGAATGAATGTAGTCGAAGTCAAAGTGAAGACCTTCGTGTATGTAAGCTTGTGGTCTGTGTTGTAGACTGCCCATCCCTTAGTATGCCTCCCCTCTGGGTTCAACGTCGCTTTTAACTGCATGGTCATAATATATCATAAAGGGGGTTTGTGGGTTCGCAGGAAACCCACAAACCGCACTAGATTAAACTCACCCAGCCTGGGTTGGTCCGGAATAGCAGCATCACGAATTCTTCACCTCGCTGGACGTTGCTCAATTTCGATGATCATACGAGAACCGGTGCATTCGCATTCAACACGCCATCGACCCTGGCTACATATACTTTTAGTAGAAGTTAACCACTAGGTTGGGATCACGAGGGTTCGAATTTAAATGGTTACCAACCTTAGCTCTCATATCCTTGCTGGACATTGCTTATATTTCTTAAATATGCTATTCTCGGCCGAGGTGTGAAGAACGCACAATACAAAGAAAGAGACAGCGCGGCAGAGTTTAAGGTATACTTACAGTTATCGATTACATTATTGGAGGGATATAGTTTCCGGATAGAAAATATGGGATGGAATCAATATATACGTGGAAAGAAACTCTTCATTCTCACGTGATTGATATTCATACCGCACAGTAGTGAGAGAGAGAGAGAGAGAGAGAGAGAAAAGAAAGAGAGAGAAAGAGAGAGAGAGAGAGGGAGAGAGAGAAATAGAGAGAGAGACAGAAAGAGAGTGAGAGGGAGTGAGTGAGATACAGAAAAAGAGAGAGAAAGAGAGAGTAAGATACAGAAAGAGAGAGAGTGAGATACAGAAAGAAAAAAAGAGAGAGAGAGAGTGAAAGACAGACAGAGGAAAAAGAAAAAGAATAAAGGAAGATAGAAGGGTGCAGGAAAGAAACGGTTAGGAGAAGGAAAAATTAGGAAACTTAAGAAGAAAGGGAAAGAGAAATGAATTAATGAGTGAAGAAAACTTAGACACATGTGAGAAAGAGAGAGGGAGAGAGAGGGAGACAGAGAGAGAGGGGGAGAGAGAGAGAGGGAGAGAAAGAGAGAGAGAGAGAGAGAGAGAGAGAGAGAGAGAGAGTAATAGGAGAGGGAAGGAAATATGAGTTGGACAGTATGTTGAGCATGTTATCATTTGTGGTCTGTGTTCTAGCTTTACCGTACTATGCCTCGCCTCTGATGGGCGAAAAGTCACACAATACTTCCGATTAAGGTGCTGGGTCAGCACGAGCTCACCGGAGGGTATCCCTTATAAACAACTGTAACCAATTTTTTGAACCGGAATTTTTGAGATTTGAACCAATCTGGGATTTGAACCGGGGAGCTGCTGCATGAAAAGCGAGTAATTAACCACTGAGGTAATTGTGTGCCGATTAAAAGTGCATTGACAAAAATAAAAAACTAAGCATAACAGGAAAATTATTAAAATTTTAATTGTTTGTAACGGATACCTTCCCGTGCGCTCGTGTTGACCCAGCACCTAAATGGGAAGTATTGTGTCACTTCTCGCTCATGAGAGGGGAGGCATACTACGGGATGGGCAGGCTACAACACAGACCACAAGCGTCTACAGTAGCTCCTGTTTCACAGCTACGAAATAAAAAA
>CM044966.1:13728561-13740233 GCA_024516035.1 Bactericera cockerelli
TTTTGTTGGCTTTACTTTGTTGTATAATACTAGTTCCCGAAATCTTAATGGTTACTGACTAAATTAAGAATATGTAGTCGAAAACGGGCCAGGTACCCAAAGTAGAGCATCTAAGGCATGATAGGATAATGGGTGAAAATACTTATGATTTATAAAACTTATACATATAAATGTTAGAAGATTAGTTTTGAATGATTCTTTGACACATTATGAAGCTATAAATACCCGTTTTTACCTACTTGATAGTTCCTGACAGGTTAAGGCATGGCCAGAAAAACAAAATAATAATAAAAACATATTACGTCAAAGTTATTCTCATTTTTTTATTGTAGAACTACAAATATCTAAAATTAAAAGTACAAATAGGTATTATTTTGTCAAAAAAATACAAATTAAGCAGTAAAACTTAACTTAGTTAGTTGGGAGAGGGGTAGAGAGGGAACTTTTTGAAGAATCAGGATAGAGTCTCCTACATTTACTCACAACTTGTGGGACAAACTGTTTATGACATTCCTCTCTAGTTAGTAAGTCGCTGAAGTCACTCCTCAACTTAACGCCTCTCTTGGCTGTGTCGTTTACAACTTTAAGGGATACAATGAGGGTTACCATGCCAAATTTAGGGGTCTCCCCTCAAAAAGTCAGTTTTTATGACAAATCGACTAAAGAAAAGAAAAGTTTCGTGAGTAATAATGAACTCTTTAAGGCCTCCTCTCACATAAGCTGGTATGTCTTTTATTCGTACTGTAATATTGACATTTTTTGTCCCCTCTGTATCATCAGAAGAACTGAAAAGCTTTACAGCCATTCCAGACTTTTCATCATGTGACAAAGTTGGATCGAAAAATCCCAAGCCAACAGTTTCGGCATTCAAGTACCACAGGTGATAGACAACTTTATTTAGTGCTTTCTCTGAACTATGTGTTTTGATACGACAGCATCAAACACAGGTGTAGAGTAAAAGGACCCTGCACATTATTAGAAAAAATGTTAGAGCGGCACAACATTCTAGAGAAGCGTCTTTGACTGTAAAATGGGTAGTAGAACTGAACCTCATCCAGATAATTTATATGAGAACGCGATTAGCTCAGTGGTTAAGCACCGCTTGCCATGCGGAAGGTCCTGGGTTCGATCCTCCGTGCCGACAAAAAATTGTATTCTTAATTTGGTTACAATTGTTTGTAAGCGATACCTTCGGGTGCGCTCGTGTTGACCCAGCACCTAAATGGGAAGTATTGTGTCACTTCTCGCCCATCAGAGGGGAGGCATACGACGGGATGGGCAGGTTACAACACAGACCACAAGCGTCTACAGTAGCTCCTCTTTCTGGGCTATAACTTGTGGTACTTGAATGCCGAAACTGTTGGCTTGGGATTTTTCAATCCAACTTTGTCACATGATGAAAAGTCTGGAATGGCTGTAAAGCTTTTCAGTTCTTCTGATGATACAGAGGGGACAAAAAATGTCAATATAACAGTACGAATAAAAGACATACCAGCTTATGTGAGAGGAGGCCTTAAAGAGTTCATTATTACTCACGAAACTTTTCTTTTCTTTAGTCGATTTGTCATAAAAACAGACTTTTTGTGGGGAGACCCCTAATTTGGCATGGTAACCCTCATTGTATCCCTTAAAGTTGTAAACGACACAGCCAAGAGAGGCGTTAAGTTGAGGAGTGACTTCAGCGACTTCCTAACTAGAGAGGAATGTCATAAACAGTTTGTCCCACAAGTTGTGAGTAAATGTAGGAGACTCTATCCTGATTCTTCAAAAAGTTCCCTCTCTACCCCTCTCCCAACTAACTAAGTTAAGTTTTACTGCTTAATTTGTATTTTTTTGACAAAGTAATACCTATTTGTACTTTTAATTTTAGATATTTGTAGTTCTACAATAAAAAAATGAGAATAACTTTGACATAATATGTTTTTATTATTATTTTGTTTTTCTGGCCATGCCTTAACCTGTCAGGAACTATCAAGTAGGTAAAAAACGGGTATTTATAGCTTCATAATGTGTCAAAGAATCATTCAAAACTAATCTTCTAACATTTATATGTATAAGTTTTATAAATCATAAGTATTTTCACCCATTATCCTATCATGCCTTAGATGCTCTACTTTGGGTACCTGGCCCGTTTTCGACTACATATTCTTAATTTAGTCAGTAACCATTAAGATTTCGGGAACTAGTATTATACAACAAAGTAAAGCCAACAAAATGGTCTTTCATTTGATGTATCTTTAAAGCTCGTATGAGTTTTCGTTCTCGAGTTATGGCCGAAAATGTCAGCTCAACCTCGAAAATTTGGCAAATTTCCAAACTTTGAGGCCAGAGCGGGTCCTGTTAACGTACTCTGATTGCCTTGAAATTTTGTCTATCTCAATTTCTGCAAAAGCCGAACTCATTTCTGCCTGAGCGTTGTAAAAATTCCGATATTGATTTTTTAAAACCAGTCTAATATACATATATGAAAAATAAAAATAAATCGGTTTTTTTTTTATATCCAGGTTCGACTGAATTGTGTCAGAAAAGGGTTGGGTGGAAGAGATTGCCATAGGCAATAACCCCGCTCTTTAGTTAGGACATCTGTATTTGTATATTTCTTTCCATTTTATTGTTTATTTTGTTTCCATTTTTCTATTTTTTTTATATATACAGTAGAACCCCGTTATTATGAACTAATTGGGACCAGGGGTAGTTCATAATAGAGGGGTTCAATGTAAAAGTTCATAATGTCGGAGATCCATATAATCATAGGTAAAAGAAAGGGAAATTAGGCAAATTTTAGACATATGAACGGGCGTACATGTATTTGAATGTTAATTTAAGTACAGATTAGGTATATAAATACAAAATATGTATGTACATTGTACATAGACCTATTGTGAGGATCTAAAGAAGTCAGTAATTCTTGAAAAATTAGAGAAAATTTCCATTAAAAAAAAAAAAAAAAATTGCGGAAAAAAAAGTTCATTTTATCCGAAATTCATAATATCGGGGTTCATAATAAAGGGGTTCTACTGTAATAATTATTTGTATTGTACATATATATGTCTTTTTATCTAAAAAATAATACATAATATGTATTTTACTGTGTTACATTATATTGTGTTACACCATGTTAATCAACCCTGGTTCTGAAAATCCCTCGCGTCTCAGCCTCGTGTTACTCAGCGCTCAGCGTATCTTCTGCTGGTGTCTCTCCCCAGCGGTCGCCAGCTCTTGGCTCACAGCCCAGAGTTCGCCCTTCAGTGGAGAAGAGGCAAAATATTTGGGGGAATTGAAATTTATAGGGGCCTAAAAAAAAAAGGTTTTTAGCTTTTTAGTGATTATATAAGGTATTAAAAAAAAAAACACAAAATCTCTGGGTTATTTTAGGTTTTAAAAAAAACTTCCCTCCGGTGGGTTTTGTTGGGTCGGGTTTTTTTAACCCGCAATCAGTACGGTTGTGAGAGATTTAACGACCGTATACGTTACCGTCTACTGGATACGTTACAAAATCGAACCGTACTGATCCCGGGTTAAACCAACACTGGTATAAACAAGCTTATGCTCGTGATCTTTTTTTTTTTTTTTTTTTTTTTTTAAGTGGGGATTAACGTCGCTTTCAACTGCCATGGTCATATCACGACGGGGGTTTTACCCTCCATTCGCAGGAAACTCACAAACCTGCTACTCACATTGACCTCACCCAGCCTGAGTGGGGCCGGGAAAAGCCAGCGTCACGAGAATTAGAATTTGAATGGTCACCCATCCAAGTCTTAACCTCGCTGGATGTCGCTTAACTTCGGTGTTCTGAAGGGAACCGGTGTATTCAACATGCCATCGACGCTGGCTCGTGATCTTTTTCTGCTACAAACGATCAAGCATGCATGACAGGCGTGCTTGAGGGTGTGTGGCAGGCTTAAAATAGTAGGAATCTATATTTATATTTAATTCCTATGCAAACCAGAGATAAGATCTCACAACCTCTGGAGGCTGGTGAACACTGAACACAGAGAAGTGAAGTGAAATATTATTCATTCTCTTGCAAGCCGCCACTGGTTTTTGTAAATTACATCATCTCTCTCTCTCTCTCACACACACACACTCCACCGTTTCTCTCTCTCTCTCTCTCTCTCTCCTCTCACACACACACACACACTCCACCATTTCTCTATCTCTCCCTCTCACACACCACACTCCACCGTTTCTCTCTCTCTCTCTCTCTCTCTCTCTCTCTCTCTCTCTCCTCTCTCACTCTCTCTCTCTCTATCTCACTCCCTTCTCTCTCTCTCTCTCCAACATATAATCCGTGCCATTATTCAGCCCTCCAACTCGTTTCTCCTCTCTCCTCTACCTACATATATCGCGTCCAATTATCTAGTCCCTCCAACTCTTCCACTCTCCCTTCTCTATTATAATCTCTCTCCCTCTCTCCCTCCTTCTTTTAACCCCCCCCAAGTGCTTCCCCTCCTTCTCTCGTACTCTCAATCCACTATTACGCCTTTAAGTATCTCCCCCAACCAAGGTAATAACACTTTTTCAGTGGAAGGTTACCACCAGGCGAGGTTAATGCTCAAAGCATTTTCTACCACCTAACCCTTAGAGTCGTATTAGTATTTGGTCACAAACTCAAATTAATGAGGAAAAATTCATGCACTGAGTGGGATTCGAACCAACGGATCCCTACGCTACCTGGATTACCAGACTAGCGCGTTAACCACTTGACTATCAATGCACTGGTACTTCCCCCTCTGCTGTCTTCTCCTTCTCAGGGCCGAGGAGGGAGTAGGGAGGAGGGAGGAGGGAGGAGGGAAGGTGTAGAGAGGGCACTAGAGGACAGCTAGGTGTGCTAGGTGATTTAAGGGAACGTCCGTTAGGCTAAACATTAGTAGAATAGAATATACCTTGTTTATACTGACGAGGTAAGACTGAATTAGTAGCGCCCTTGATGGATTTTGGCGGTTTTTGAAGTTTATGACTGAGCTTTTTTTGAAGTTTATGACTGAGCAATTGAAGATGTAAAAAATTGTATGAGAGTTGACCCCCCCTAAACCATAATTTTAGTAGAAAAAAAAAAAATATATAAAAATAAAAAAAAACCTCAAATACGAGAAAATTTGCTCTAAAAAGTAATAGGTGGCGCCACCTGTGGCGGAATTTCGATTGGCGACTCGTGGACTTTGGCGATAACTTGAAGATAGCGAAAAAAAAATATGAGAACAACCCCTCCTTGTATAGATCACACGTCAATATAAAAGTTTAAAAAATCATTATTGGAGTCCCTAGGGCGGAATAAAAAAAGAATAGAAATTAGACTGCTGGAATAAAGGAAAAGAGACACTTTTAAAGAATAGTTGTTTTCTTAGGAAAAAATATATCTCAAAAACGCAAGGATTCTTTCAAAGTAACATGGAATCAAAATTGTTCCAAATTTAATTTGCTTCAATTGTACTACATACAAAGCTTTTACAAAAATTAGTGTTCTTGAGATATAAGATAAAATCCGAAAATGGGACCTCTTTTTACCTCCTCTGAAACACTTTACCCCCCCAACTAATTTTCCTCTCATCTTGGACTTCAAGACTTTTAGTACGTTTACTCCGAAGGGATTGGCTGTGTCACCTCCCACGCACTCTACACAACCTTTGAAGTCATTTATTAACTCGGCTATAAGGAGGAAGAAAGAATGAAGAAGAAGAAATATAAATAGGGAAAAAAGGAGAGAGACGAAGAGATATAGAGGTTATAGAGAAAGGAAGAGAGAGAAATGCGTATATAGAGAGGGAGGGATGACTTATGTTACAAACAATATTATTGAAGGAATAGGCGAAGAAATATAAATAAATAAGGAGAAAGAGTGTTCTTTTTTACTAAAAATTATCATATTTGTGCCACATAGGTGATATCACATTTACTCAAACTCGCTGTAATAAAAAATCTAAGCTGAAAACCAGGACTTGAATCACCGACCTCCAGGTTACAAGTCCGCCGATTTTCGATCAAGCTACTGAGGTCGGTTAAAAAAATAAAGAGAAAGAGAGAGAGAGAGAAAGAAACAAAGATAGAGAGAGAGGGAGAGAAAGAAAGATATAGAGGGAAGTAGAGAGAGAGAGAGAGAGAGAGAGAGAGACAAGAAGGGAGTGAGGAAGAGGACGTATGTACCTACAGAAATAATATTATCGAAGAAATGGATGAGGAAGAAATATAAATAAAAAGGAAGAAAGACAGAGAGAGAGAGAGAAGGAGGGGGAAGGAGCTCCCTCCTTCCCCAAAGAGTAGGGGAGGAGAGAAAGAGAGTAAGAGAGAGATAGAAATGGACGAAGAAAGCATGAGCAAAGAATATAAATAAAAAGGAAGGAAGGAAGAAAAAAAGAGAGACAAAAATAGGGAGGGAGGGAGAGAAGTACATAAATGCAGGCTCTAAATGACATGTTGTGACGCAAGATGTGCAAATGTGCATGTATGGCAAATAATGGAGGTGTAATAAATAAGTGAGGTGTAAAAATCTGTTTACCTTCCTTATCCTATAAGGTAAGTCTTGTATTCGTCGAAAATTTGACCTACCCAGTTTTTCACCTCTCTGGACGAATCATAGCCTCAGGATACCAAAAAAGTTGTTTCAAAGCATGGGTCCGTGTGTCCGTCTATGTGTGTGTGTCGGTCTGTGAGTGAACACGACATCTCGAGAACGGTAAGAGCTAGAAACTTGAAATTTGGTAAGAAAGTTTATTTTATATTATACCAAACGAACCAAGAAACTTTTGGTTTGAATTGGATAATGATACAAAAAAAGTTAGAGAACAACATTTTATTATAATGAAAAAATAATAGGGGTTTACTGAGATCAATTTTTTGATATCTTTTGGAACCCGGCTAAAATTTACCGGTATTTTTGAGGGTTCCACTTAGACTAAGTTTTTTATTATTCATCCGAGATGGATGTTGTGAGATATCAAATCCAATGATTTTGAAGTGCTGATACCCGAATTTGACATAGATTTTTAGCTAACTGTTACCGTTGAGTCACCAGTGACGATGATAAGGAAAGACATGTGGTGTCAAACCAGATTTTTTTTTTTTAATTCCAACGAAGATTCCAGTCATGAGGAAAAAATCCTTCCGCTTATGTCAGGACATGTCAGGTAGGTACTAATCTTTCCTCACGAGTATCTTGCAACACAACAGTACATATAGAGCTCCGAAAAACTTGGAACTCGCCGGGATTCGAACCTGCGTTCACGAAATGTACTCCTCTCTTTCTCTTCTCCATCTCTTATTCTCTTAAGTACAATCCCTTCCTCTCTATCTCTTTAATAAAATAGTCAAGTGGTAGAAAATGTTTTGAGCACTAACCTCGCCTGGTTACCTTCCACTAAATAGTGTTTGTTATTATTATTATTATAATGTCTCACATTCAATTCATTTCTTTCTCTCCTATCTCTTTCATCCTTTATTTCTCTCTCCCTCTCTCTCTACTTAATATATTCTCTCACTCCCATTAGCTACATTTTCTTTCTCTTTCTCTCACTCGCTCACTTAAACACTCAAGTACTTTCGTTCTTACTCTCTATCTTTCAACACCTATCTTACTAACTAACTCACTCTTTTTCTCTCTCTCACTCCCACACACACTCAACCACCCACTCAATTATTCTCTCTCTTTCTTACTCACTCACACTCAATTACTTACTCTATCTCTTACTTACACACTCACCTACTCAATTACTTACTCTCTCTCTTACTTACACACTCATCATCATCATAGGGTGGCGTCATCGTGAACGATGGTAGCCAGACAGTGGAAGAATGACTCAGCACTTCCATCATTATCTTTACAAGGAGGCTAATAATTGACAAGGGCACCCAGAACCAAGCCAACTCTGGTCTACTCCCTGTTTATAGTCCCCCAGTCAGACTATACACTCTCACAAACTCAATTACTTAATCTGTCTCACTCACTAACTCAATTACTTAATCTCTCTCTTACTTACACTCTCACCCACTCAATTACTTACTCTCTAGCTTACTTACACACTTACCCACTGAATTATTTACTCTCTCTCTTACTCACTCACACTCACCCACTCAATTACTTACTCTCTCTCTCTTACTTGCGCACTCACCCACTCAATTTCTTACTGTCTCTCTTACTCACTCACCCATTCATTCATGACTTCCTATCTTATTTATTGAGTGAGTTAGCTCAATTACTTACTCTCTCTTACTAACTCAATCACTTATTATCCCTCTTACTTACACACTCACCCACTCAATTTCTTACTCTCACACCCACTCAATTTCTTACTTTCTTTCTCTTATTCACTCACTCACAATTACACACTCAATCCCTAACTTACTTACTAACGCAGTCACTCTCTCACTCACCCTCCCTCTCTCCCTCCCACTCTCCCTCTCTCTCTCCCCCTCCCCTACAACGTATATTATTTCCTTCGCCTTTTCATTCTTCATGAACCCAATGACGTCAATGGGGCGTTCGAGAAGGAGTGGGGAGGGGGAGGAGGGAGGAGAGGAGGGAGGGGAGGGGAGTAGGGAGGGTAGTAGGTAGGGGAGGAGGGAGGGGAGGAGGTAGGATAAAAGGGAGGAGAGGAGGGAAAGTGGATGAATGGGACGTGAGAAAATGAGAAGGAGTGGGGGCGGGGGAATGAATGGACGAATATGATCAAAGAGTAGGGGAGGAGAGAAAGAGAGAGATAGAGGAGAAAGGATGGGGGCGGGTAATGTAATGGACAGTGAAAAACATAGAGAGAAAGAGAGAGAGAGACGGTGAGTGTGTGTGTGTGTGTGAGAGAGAGAGAGAGAGAGAGAGCACGAGAAGGGAATATAAATTTTAGGAGAGAGAAATTATACGGGGGAAAAAGTAGAGGGAGGAGAGAGAGAGAGAGAGAGGGGGAGTGAGGGAAAAAAGTGTCTTGCGCTACTGTGCCCAAGGCCATGGCTTTGGGTTCGCTCTAGCTTCTCTCCTCTCTCTCTCTCTCTCATCTCTCTCTCTCTCTTCTCTCTCTCTTCTCTCTCTCTCTCTCTTTTTCTTTCCTCTCTCTCTCTTTCTCTCTCTCTTCTTTTTCTTCTCTCTCTTTCTCTCTTCTTCTCTCTTTCTCTCTCTCTCTCTCTCTCTCTTTCTCTCTTTTCTTCTCTTTCTTCTCTTCTTTCTTCTTTTTTTCTCTCTCTCTTTCCTTTTCTCCTCTCTTCTCTTTTCTCTCTCTCTCCTTTCTATTATCTCTCTTTTTCTTTGATTCTCCCTCTCTTTTCTTCTTTCCCCTAGATACTCTCGTTTTTTTTTCGTCTGTTCTTTCTTATTCTTTTCCTTCTTTTTTTTTTTTTTTTCTCTCTCTCTTATATATTATCTCCCTCTTTTTTTTCTCCCTTTTCTTATCTCTCTTTCTTTGAATCTCCATCTCTCTTTCTTCTTTCCTAGATATTGTTTTTGTCTTTCTTCTATTCTTTTTCTTTTTTCTTTTGTTTCTTTCTCTTTATATTTTCCTCTTTTTTTTCTCCCTTTTCTTTCTCTCTTTCTTTGAATCTCCTCTTCTTTCTTCTTCCTGATAGGTATCTTGTTTTCTTTTTCCTTTGTTTCTTTCTTTTCTTTCTTTCCTCTTTCTCTTTTTCTTTCTCTCTTCTTCTTTTCTTCTTTCTTCTTTTCTTTCTTTCTCTTTCTTTATTTCTCTCTCTCTCTCTCTCCCCAAAAGTTAAGTTTAGCTTAGGAGGTAATCCAAAATGTATATTTTCTTGATGTATATAAATTTGTCACATTTTGAAGTTGATTCTTATACTTTTCCTCTCTCTACCCATCTTTCTCTTTCTCCCTCTCCTCTTGGTAAAAAAATGTAGACGGTCTCTTTCTGTTCCAATATTCACCTCCTTCCAATTTATTCCTTTCCGTCTCTCATTTCCTGTCCCGTTCTCTTTTCGTTTTTCATCTCCCTCATTTTCTCTCTGCTAGGAAACTTCATCTCTACCATTATTCATACATATAACAACAACAATGCCTATAATATATATCTCATATTTAATTTGTTATACAGGGTGTCCCACCAAACTTGGACACCTCAAATTAATCGGCCCCTGAAAGAGTTTTTGAAAAATAAAAAAATCTAGGGTACATGTGCTAATTATGCGATTTCAGTTATGAAATTTTTTCTATACAGGGTGGTTCAAAAGTCAGAAATTGAGGTGTCAACTTTCGATTTTTAAATGGATCGACCTGAATTTTATTTGATAATTTTACTTCTAAATGATTCTTGAGTACTTTTTTAAACAAAAATATTACGTACAGGGTGGTTTTTTTTCGACCAATTTTTTTTCTAAATCTTGAATAACTCAAGTTCGGTTAATTTTTTCGATAACAAGAAGAGAATGTGTTTGTGTAATGAATACACGCACTTTCAATTGGCATCAAAAAAATTTATACAGGGTGGTTCACAAGTGAAATAATGACTTGATTTTTTTTAAAACCGAGTTTGTTAAACTTTTTATTTAGAATTAATAATTCTCGTCTAATTTTACACATTTTTCGTTAGTCATATCGAAAAACAAAACTAAAGTGTTGTACAGGGTGAGACATAATTTTTTTGTAACACCCTGTATATGGGCAGTCAAAGAGACGCAAAATTAAATATAAAGACTAAATATGCAAGAAAAACTTTGATTTTTAATTAAACTAAAAAGTTATGGTTTTTTAACTAATATTGTCGCATGGACCACCCTGTAGATATTTTCTTAAACTATCATGTAGGTACTCTAAGTTGTATAAAATTCAACGAACACTTCGAATCATGTGGGAAAAAACAAGTAAAAAACACGAATTTGAAGCCATTTTCAATTTAGTGTCCACACTGAATGATTTTAAAACTTGAAATAAAAAGTAGGTAGGTGTAGACACAAAATTGAGCATGGCTTTTTGAATTCATTTTTTTTCTTTCAGATTTGGACTCTTCGTTGAATTTTAGACAGTTTCGACTACCCATATGATGGTTTAAGAAAATATCTACAGGGTGGTCCATGCGAGAATATTAGTTAAAAGACCATAACTTTTTAGTTTAATTAAAAATCAAAGTTTTTCTTGCATATTTAGTCTTTATATTTAATTTTGCGTCTCTTTGACTGCCCATATACAGGGTGTTACAAAAAACTTATGTCTCACCCTGTACAACACTTTAGTTTTGTTTTTCGATATGACTAACGAAAAATGTGTAAAATTAGACAAGAATTATTAACCTTAAATAAAAAATTAAAAAAACTCGGTTTTAAAAAAAATCAAGTCATTATTTCACTTGTGAACCACCCTGTATAAAAATTTTTGATGCCAATTGAAAGTGCGTGTATTCATTACACAAACACTCTCTATTCTTATTATCGAAAAAATTAACCGAACTTGAGTTATTCAAGATTTAGAAAAAAAATTGGTCGAAAAAAAACCACCCTGTATGTAATATTTTTGTTTAAAAAAGTACTCAGGAATCATTTAGAAGTAAAATTATCAAATAAAATTCAGGTCGATCCATTTAAAAATCGAAAGTTGACACCTCAATTTCTGACTTTTGAACCACCCTGTATAAAAAAAAATTCATAACTGAAACCGCATAATTAACACATGTACCCTAGATTTTTTTATTTTTCAAAAACTCTTTCAGGGGCCGAGTAATTTGAGGTGTCCAAGTTTGGTGGGACACCCT
>CM044966.1:13740333-13852833 GCA_024516035.1 Bactericera cockerelli
GTACATGAGGCAGGTACTGCTTGAGTCCTGAGATTTTTTTTGATTTTTTTTCATTTTTTATTCCTGTTCATAATGATTAGGGAGTCATTATAAGTGTGTAAGTACAAAGAAAATTACCAAATACGGCCTGAAATAAGAGATATCAATGTACTTTATAAAGTACATAAGGACTCAATGCAGTGTTTTTTTCTACTATTACTCTCACAGCTGAGTAAAGAAAAACACAAATTTTCATATAAAAAAAGTGTTTGGTCTTTTATTTGAACTTAAGTTTTGACAAGATTTAAACTTTAAATGAACCTACTTACTGAAACAGTGAGAAACAATAAATTTTGATTTTTTTGTAGATTTTTTTTCATAGAAAATAGAAAAATTATAGGTTTTTTCCATACCTATTCTTAAAGTTTAAGAACTTTGTTATTAAACATATCAGTACTTGGAACTACAAAGTATAGAAGTAGTTTTCTAAATAATCATTAGTGGGAACTGACATCAATTTTGATGGAATGTTAGAAAGCAATTGTGCTTTTTTGTTAAGCACAGAGTACATTTGATTTTTGTTCTTTGATTGCATTTTTCCCCACGGCACCTGTGTTCGTCTTCAACAATAGGCAAGTGTTTGGCTCCACTCTTTCTTTACTGATTACTAGATTGAATCCCAATGTACTTTAAAAAGTACACCGAACTTTGGTCGTTGTTATTGCAAAGGAAACAAATAGTAAACACCATGAGGTAACTTCAGGATAAGGTCCAAAGTTAAAGAAATATATATTTAATTTAAAACGTGTCAAAAAATTCAAGAATATTCAATTACTACTTTTCATAGGGGTTGACGTTTTCTGGCGACGCTTGGACATGTTTTTAGCTCCAAATCATAACTACAAATGAAAAGATTTTTTCCACAAAATTGTTTTGTTTACAATTCAAAACACCTGAATAAAATATTCTGATCAACTTCAGACCACTATCTTCTCTCAAAAACCGTCGGGAATTTTTGAAAATTCCATGTACTTTTAAAAGTACGCCAGGTCTTAATCAGTACTTTCGGGAAAACATGCCCAGGTCTCAGGAGGCTATACCTGAATATCTATTTATAAATCATGAAATCCAAGAATAGATGATTTTTGTTTCTAAAATAAAAAAACTCTAAAATAAAAAAAAAAATTATATAAAAACATAATTATTCTGTTTAACTGTAAAGTAGGTATAGTATTGTGTAAGTACATTGGGTAGGCCGCAAAGTAATCCAAGTAAACCAAAGATAAAGAAGAAAAGAAAAGATCACAATTCAAAACTATTTTCCAATGAGCAAAAAAAAAAAATCTGCAACTTTTTTTATTTCCAAGAAAAATTTTCACAAGGTGGTCACAAAAAAGAAGTGAGGTTATATTATTATTTTAAAACAGGCCGTGTGTACACGATCTAAAAAAAACTAAGACAGGGTCCGCACACAATGAAGGTCCGTACACATGGTTCCAAAGTACAAACGGCTCATCCATACATATTATTCTGGGTGTGCCAACCGAACTAGGTGTTACTGTTGTCCCAGTACATATTAAATTTATACTAGGTGTCTCTCTCTCTCTTCCTAAACAGTCCCCTGTCTCTCCCTCTCTCCCTAAACATTCCCCTGTCTCTCCCTAAACAGTCCCCTGTCTCTCCCTCTCTCCCTAAACAGTTCACTGTCTCCCTCTCCCTCCCTAAACATTCCCCTGTCTCTTCCTCTCTCCCCAAACAATACACTGTCTCTCCCTCTCTCCCTAAACAGTCCCCTGTCTCTTCCTCCCTCCCTAAACATCCCCCTGTCCCTCCCTCCCTAAACATTCCACTGTCTCTCCCTACCTAAACATTCCACTGTCTCTCCCTCTCTCCCTAAACAGTCCCCTGTCTCTCCCTCCCCCCCTAAACATTCCCCTGTCCACCATTTTTGTCGTGTCCGCAACAACCCTTTCCACGGAATTAAAAAAAAAAAAAAAAATCAAAAAAATCGGAAATTAGAAAAATGTCAGGATTTTTTTTCTACGGAAATTTCTCCTCATTGATTTATCTGCTTTTCAAAACGTCCGAAGTTATTCTATTCCATAATGCGTGTTTTTTTACAAATGTTGGGTAGACGAAAGCATGTTATTTATTTTCGCCTTCTATCATTTTTCTAATGGATCTAGTTTCCTCTGGAAAAAGAACTCTAAAAAGTTGAGCGTTCACACTTTAATTAAATGTGGTGAGAGTTATACAGGGTGTAAGTAATAATAATGATGAATTTCACTGTAAAAAAGAAGGTCTACATATTTTGACAACCTTGCATCAGAGGAAATTTTCCCCTGTACAAGTGTTTCGGCTTCATTTGAATCTCGTAACCAGCCGCTAACCACTAATGATAGTATTGCTTATTTACACTGTCTGAATAGGACTATTAAAGTCCCTCATTATTCTAGCAGTAAGCCCAAAATTTATTAATATGTGATAAAATAAACACGACCACATTGGCTGTATGGCAAATTCCCATGATGAGGTGAATAACTAATGCCAAAAAAAAATGTGGTAAAAATCCCAAATAGGAGGATAACTTGTCCCGGCTGGGTTTTGAACCCACGACCTCTGGGAGTCTGGAATCTTTAGATTCACAGAGTGCCGCCTTTGACACTGAGCTACAGGGACAGACAAACAGACATGATTGTAGAGATGACACTATCTGACCTGGTTATGGGTTTACACTGGAAACTCCTTACAGTTAACACTTTGGCTACTATAGCGTCGTTAATTAATTAATAATAACACTCAGTGGAAGGTAACCACCAGGCGTTGTTAATGCTCAAAGCATTTTCCACCACCTAACCATTACAATCTCACTATTATGTGGTCCCAAACTCAAATTAATGAGGAAAAATTCATGCACTGGGTGGGATTCGAACCAACGGATCCCTGCGCTACCTGGATTACCAGACTACCGCGTTAACGATAAACTCCGAGACTCCACTTATGTACGATCCTGATTTGAGTGGACCAATTAATATAATCGACGCTAACAGGACCTAGGAATATTCATTGATGATGTGTTTATAATTTTACCAGGGAACGTGACAGCGGGGGGAAAAGAGGGGGGGGGGTTATAATTTTTTTTATTTTATACAACTGAGGGTACGAATAGCTCAGTGGTTAAGCACTCGCTTGCCATGCGGAAGGTCCCGGGTTCGAACCCCCGCGCCGACAAAAAATTGTATTCATAATTTGGTTACAGTTATTTAAGTAAGGGATACCTTCCGGTGCTCTCGTGTTGACCCAGCACCTAAATCGGAAGTACTGTGTCACTTCTCGCCCTTCAGAGGAGAGGCATACTACGGGATGGGCAGACTACAACACAGACCACAAGCGTCTACGGTAGCTCCTGTTTCATGGCTACAAAATAAAAAAGGCTGTGAAACACTCATCTTTAAAAAAAAAAAAAAAAATCGCTGGCTTTATTACACATTTCAAAGTGAGAAGACATATGTGATAAACTTGATCAGGAAATCTGTTGGCAGTGATTGTCTGATCGCCCAAATAACTGTCAGTACTTTAGCCGCATGTCAATGCGTTGCCCAGGGTGAACCACGAGGAGGCGTACTAACATTTCACCACGGTTGGATAAAAAAATCAAATATACAGGGGATTTACTTTGAAACCACTCACGCTCATTTATATCGAAACTGAAAAAAAAAATATAATTATATTTTTGTTTGATTAAAAGTTTTTTTTCAGAGCCTGGTCACAAAGTATATTAGTGTAATTAAGTCTACCTATGATTCCTCTTATCAATTCCCTAGTATCCTGTTATCAGTTGTTTCATTGGAATCATCGGCCTTTACAGGAACCTTCTTATCAGCAGAACCTGTGGTGTCTCACCTTTTAGCTAAATATCAGAGCCTTTGTAACAACTAATTGGGTTACTAGATTTTTTTTCATTCAGAGCTAGGAGGGCTCCAACACAGTTTCTACTGAAGATATTTTATTGATTTAAAAGTTTAGAATTCTAAATCAAAGACTTAGAAAATTTAACTAGTCACTGCGGATATTTTTTCCATTCACACATAGAGAGTTTTTTTCCTTTGTTAAATTTTTATTTTTGATTTCAATTTAACTTTTTGTTTAATAATTTTAATTTATTTCACAATATCCTATCTTATTCTAATATAAAATAAAATTTAGGTCTAATAAAATAAAATAATATCTAAAACAAAGGTCTAATAAAATAAAATAATATCTAAAACAAAGGTCTAATAAAATAAAATAATATCTAAAACAAAGGTCTAATAAAAAAAAGAACCTAAAGGTTGGCTCTACGCATTGGTCCCGGCTCAAATTTAAAAAAAGGAACCTATTATTTGAACTCTATACTTATTTTAAATATTAAGAATTACTTGGTGTACTAACACCGTTTAGATTTCTGGGACGTTTTCAAAATATAATGTGCAAAATAAAATTTTGTTTCAATTAAATTTAATAACATCTATTTTAAATTAACTATTTAGAAATTACTAAGATGTACCCCTGATTTAATTTGAACTCAAAAAAAAATTGAAAATATTTTTATTTATTTTTTAACTGAAAAATATTATTTAATTTGTAACTTAAAGTGTAAGTTATAATGAAGCTATCCAGAGCACTGTGGATAGCACTATTGGCCGGAGCTTTCCTAACTGTGAGCACAAAGGCACAAGGTAAGTTGAGCAGCTATATTAATAATAATAACACTCTTTAGTGGAAGGTAACCACCAGGCGAGGTTAATGCTCAAAGCATTTTCTACCACCTAACCCTCAGAGTCTAATTATTATAATATGGTTACAATCTTAAATTAATGAGGAAAAATTCATGCACTGGGTGGGATTCGAACCAACGGATCCCTACGCTACCTGGATTACCAGACTAGCGCTTTAACCACTTGACTACGAGTGCACTATATTAGGTACTCATTAATTTCGAATAATCTGTTGTGAAACAAGAGCCTGCCTCTTCACAACCGGATTTTTTTTCTCTCTCATATTTGAAAAAATTATAACACTTTCTTTCTTATAATGCGCAATTAGCTCAGTGGTTAAGCACTCGCTTGCCCTGCGGAAGGTCCCGGGTTCGATCCCCCGCGCCGACAAAAAATTGTATTCTTAATTTGGTTACAGTTGCTTCTAAAGGATATACCTTCCGGTGCGTTCGTGTTGACCCAGCACCTAATTGGAAAGTATTGTGTCACTTCTCGCCCATCAGAGGGAGGCATTCTACGGGATAGGCAAGCTGCAACACAGACCACAAGCGTCTACAGTAGCTCCGACCTGTTTCATGACTACGAAACATTCATCTTTAAAAATAATGTAATAGAGAGTAAATTAGACCTGAAAATCGTTCTCTTATATCCATCAGGTTTCACTTATATCCAGGTTTCTCTTACATCCATCAGGTTTCTCTTATATCCAGGTTTCTCTTATATCCAGGTTTCTCTTACATCCATCAGGTTTCTCTTATATCTAGGTTTCTCTTATATCCAGGTTTCTCTTATATCCAGGTTTCACTTACATCCAGGTTTCTCTTATATCCAGATTAGACCATATAAGAGTGTTCAAGTGACTGACGACATGCGAATCCATGCAACTCTTTGCCCTGCTATGTCCGAGGGAAATCCTAAGGGACTGATCAATTATGCCTTTATATAGGGGAATTTCTGCTGAAACTTTGAAGGAACAATTTTCTGCTGACGATTAACTATTTTTTTTATTTTAAGATTACTTTTTTTTCTCTTCTCTTCTTCCTCTTCTCTTCTCTTCTCTTTCTCTTCTCTTCTCTTCTCTTCTCTTCTCTTCTCTTCTCTTCTCTTCTCTTCTCTTCTCTTCTCTTCTCTTCTCTTCTCTTCTCTTCTCTCTCTCCTCTTCTCTTCTCTTCTCTTCTCTTCTCTTCTCTTCTCTTCTCTTCTCTTCTCTCTCTCTTTCTCTTCTCTTCTCTTCTCTTCTCTTCTCTTCTCTTCTCTTCTCTTCTCTTCTCTTCTCTTCTCTTCTCTTCTCTTCTCTTCTCTTCTCTTCTCTTCTCTTCTCTTCTCCTTCTCTTCTCTTCTCTTCTCTTCTCTTCTCTTCTCTTCTCTTCTCTTCTCTTCTCTTCTCTTCTCTCTTCTCTTCTCTTCTCTTCTCTTCTCTCTCTTCTCTTCCTCTCTCTTTCTCTTCTCTTCTCTTCTCCTTCTCTTCTCTTCTCTTCTCTTCTCTTCTCTTCTCTTCTCTTCTCTTCTCTCTTCCTTCTCTCTCTTCTCTTCTCTTCTCTTCTCTTCTCTTCTCTTTCTCTCTCTCTTCTCTTCTCTTCTCTTCCTTCTCTTCTCTTCTTTTCTCTTCTCTTCTCTTCTCTTCTCTTCTCTTCTCTTCTCTTCTCTTCTCTTCTCTTCTCTTCTCTTCTCTTCTCTTCTCTTTTTCTCTTCTCTTCTCTTCCTCTTCTCTTCTCTTCTCTTCTCTTCTCTTCTTCTCTTCTCTCTCTTCTCTTTTTCCTCCACACACTCACTTCTACCTCTCTCGTTTTCTTGCTCTTTCTCATTGACTTCTTCTTTTTCTTTATCTCTTACCTGTAAGGTACAGAAAGTATTGTTTTTTAACTCTTTCTATTTTTCTTTTTCTCTATCTATTTTTTCAATCCTTTTAAACGCTTCTGCTTTGTTTCTTTTCGTTTTCCCTTTCTCTTTTTCTTTCTCCTCTCTACCCCCCTATCCATCTCGCCCTCTCATCCCTCAACTTTCCACCATGTCTTTGTACCCTCACTACCTCAAGGGATCTTCCTCTGTCCGCTTCTAAATCCAGTTTCAGAATTAAATCTTCAGGGACATTGTCCTGTGTTCCTTCCAGCGTCCACTCTTTGATACGTTCATTCTTCTCTTCTTTAACCTCCTTAAAGGCTTCTTTGATCCATTCCCTGTAAGCTAACCTCCATGGTACATTTCTCGAGGGATTTACCCTGTCCTTTCTTTTTGAAGTGCCTCGATCCTGGTAAAGTCCACTCGTGTAACATCCGTGGACATGTTTTTATGTATATAGTATATATCTATATATATTGTATACTTATCTCAATAGCTTGATTGATAAGGCAGCGAATCGTAACCTGGAGGTCGGTGGTTCAAGTCCTTGTTTGAGCGTAGATTTAGTAAAGCGAGTTTGAGTAGTTTAGATATCACGAAAGTGATTAACACAAATATGATAACTTTTTAAAATAACTTTTACTCTTCTAAGTAAGAATTTTCTCGCATATCGTCATAAAGTCGACAAATTTTCTTTAAAAAAGTGACAATAGTATTTATTCAGATCGATTCTGAGGTTCAAAAATTACTTCCGAGAAATTTCTTTTAGAAAACGGAAGTATTGTGTTCGTTTTTGTAATAAAAAATATGTTTTTGCTCGGATTTCAATTTTTTTCATATTTCTGAATATATTATGACCTCCTGAGCAACTTTGGTTTTGTGTCTGTCTGTCGGTCTGTCTGTTTTCAAAAACACTTGGAAATAATTTTTGGTAATCCAACACGCACAGATTTGAGCTTTATAAATATAGAGATATTAATATAGGTACATAATATTACTTAAATCCACGAGTGAAAATCGCATGACTTTTTTATCCGCGGCCAGAGATTTCTTTTCCCAACATGGGAAAGTTTTCTTTTTTTTATTGCACAGTCGGTACCACCCGAGGGGAAATATTTAAGTCGGAATATTTGTTCCTGGATTTGCGATTTTCCTCATGTCCTGTAGGGATTCTGTCTTCCGTTCTCCAGTCTAACTCTGAACTATGAAATTTATTATTGAATCACTTGTTCGGGGTCAATTTTCATCATTTCTACATATTATAGATAGAACTATGTACATTAAAAGTTTTATAACATTTTACTTCCGAGAAATTTCTAATATTAAAAATCGGAAGTACCTATTGTGTTCGTTTAAAAAAATAATAATATTTTTTTGCTCCGATTTCAATTTTTTTCATAATCCTGTACGTTTCATAACTTCCTGAGCAACTTTGGTTTTGTGTCCGTCGGTCTGTCGGTCTAGAGTAGTACAGAGCAGAAAAAATCCTGCCTCGCTGGGGATCAAACCCAGGTCACCGTGCGTGCAATGCCTAGCGCGCTCACTCACTCTGCCACGGTGACTACTTATTTATGATTTACAATATCATTGCACATATATTTTGAGAATTTGCAATGTATAGGTAGCTACTTGAATGTGATTTCATAATTGAATGGATGAGTAGAAAAACCAGGAATGTCAAAAATCGACTTTTCAGGAAAGCAAAAAAAAAAAAAAATATTAGCATGCTAATGAGTATGCTTCCCCCACTTTAAAATCGAAAAAAAATATACTTATAAGGGGTATTTCTCCTTCATATTCACAGAGATGATAGAAAAGAGTACATTCCTTCTTATTCTACGAGAAAAAAAAAATCGATTTTTGACATTCCTGGTTCTTATACTCACCCATTCAATTATCAATTCAGAATTCGTATTCAAGGAGGTATTGATACGATGGAGAGTAGAATGAAGGAAGTCATCTCCTATTGAAGCCACTTCTTGTTCCTGTTGAGAAAGTGAAGACTGAAGTTGTTCAAGTCCCTGCGCACCTCAAGTGTGATACATTAATTAAAACTGAAGTTATTGAGGATAGGGTGAGATAGAATAAGGAGGGAGGGAGAGAATTAGATACAGTGAGACTGAGAGAGAGAGAGAGAGAGAGAAATACAGGGAGTGAGAGATAGAGATAAAGAGACAGTGAGAGATACATGTTCGGTAGAGTTGAGAGAGGGAGAAATAGAGAAATCTTACAGAAGAATGTAGAAAGAAGTAATTATTCAGTAAAACAAAAGGTAATAATAATAATACTCTTTAGTGGAAGGTAACTAACCACCAGGCGAGGTTAATGCTCAAAACATTTTCTACCACCTAACCCTCAGAGTGTTATTATTATGTGATCACAAACTCAAATTAATGATGAAAAATTCATGCACTGGTTGGAACTTGAACCAACGGATCCATACGCTGCCTAGATTACCAAACCAGTGTAAATAAATATAACCCTCAGAGTGTTGTTATTATGTTGTCACAAACTCAAATTAATGAGAAAAAATTAATCAATGGAATTCGAAGCAACGGATCCCTAAGCTACCTGGATTACCAGACTAGCGCGTTTACCACTTGACTACCAATAGACGGAGGTCAACTTCTCTATTTACATTTCTAAGTGGTGCAACATCATGGGTTGGATGGTAAAGACTGACTTAGGCAATAATCCCGCCCTTTGTGATTTAAGTAAATAAATATCAATAAAGAGCTTACTACCACTTTTTTTTTTTTTTTTTTTTTTTTTTTTTTTTTTTTTAAGAACATAACATTGTTTCAAAAATAATTCTTATAACTATAAATTGAAACAACAATACCAATGTTCACATTAAAATTAAATAATTAATTAAGAACTTAATACTATAGCGAACTAAAAACTAATTGTCTTACATTTGCTTTAAAAGCTTCCTTAGACAGTAAAAAGTCGTCTGTGCTTAAGTGTACTTCATTACATAGAGTCATTGCTCTGTTCAGTGGCGATTCATGAAGTTTAGTAAGTCTAGGATGAGGGACTGTGAAGGTTTCAATATTTGTATTTCTTAAAATGGGGTTTGGTGTTTTTTCCACTATTTTTTCTTTGAGTTCTAGACATGTAATATTATTGTTTACAAGATTATAAATTAACATCACTAGGTCTACTTTACGTCTTAATTCAAGAGAATTAATATCAAGCATTTCTAGAAGGGTGTTGTAGGAAATAGCTTCCGGGTATTTTGGATAAAACCCGTTTTCTTTTTTAAATAGGTATCTAACAAATGTGGACTGAATTTTTTCAATTGTTTTTGATTCTAATTTCGAGTTTGGATCCCATAATATTGATCCATACTCCACAGTAGATCTCACTAGTGATAAAAATAGCGTTCTTAAAACATCAATATCCTTAACGTGTTTTCCGAATCGAATAATGAGGCCAAGTTTTCTATAAGCTCGTTTTAGCATGTTTGCACGATTTTCGTTAAATTTATGTTCACTGTCAATTATAATACCCAAATCTTTATGAGAATTTACTTTTTCTATACAGATGTCTCCCATTTTGTAGTTATAGTTTATATTGACTTTTTTTCTTGTGATAGTGATTTGTTTTGATTTGGATGGATGGAAATTTAGCCCAATCAAGTGAAGTTTTTGTCTAACTATGTTGAGATCTTCCTGCAATTTTTGGCAGTCATTTATGTTTGTTATTTTTCTAAAGATTTTGAGATCATCTGCGTAGAGGAGTATTTTTGATTCAGGGCTAATATCTTTGCACACTTCATCGTAGGTTAAAATGAATAGTAAGCTACTTAATTTTGAGCCTTGAGCAATGCCTGATGTTGGGATAAATGGTTCTGATGTAATGTCCATATATTTTACCTGAAGGTTCCTATTGGTGAGGTATGAGACAAATAATTTTGCTGACTTAAATCCTATGCTGTATAATTTTTTTATGATTGATTCATGTGAGATTTGATCAAATCCCTTCATGACATCTGTGAGAAGGACATCCGTTTGATAGCCTTCCTGTAAGGTTGCACATACATATTCTGAAAATTCAGTGAGATTTGTAACTGTCGAACGTCCTTCCACAAAGCCATGCTGAATATTTCTAACCTTAGAAAAAACTTGACCTGCTATAGATTTGTATAATAGTGCCTCATATAGTTTGGCAAAAGAATTCAGGTTAGCTATTGGTCTGTGGTCCTCAACACAGCCAGATTCATTTTTTGGTACAGGTGTTATTATTGTATCTTTAAGTCGATCAGGAAACACATTTGATTGCAAACTTAAATTAAATAAATAAGTAAGAGGTTTGGCGAGTGATGGAGCGCATTCTCGCACTATTTTGGGGGGTATTCCATCCCTTCCCGCGGGCTTATTTGGGTTTATATTCATAGCTTCATCCAAGACCTGTTGCTCTGTGAACAAAGGTATCTCTATACTGGTAGAGAGATCGTTCAGCGAACAGATTTTATCTAAGTTCACAGAGCATGGTTTGTATGAGGTAATGAAGTGATCTGCAAAGGAGTCAACAATCTCTTTTTGAGAGTTCAACTGCTGCCCCTTAAAGATTATGTTTGTCGATTTACCCTTAGATCTTTCCTTTTTTACGTATTTCCAGAAACTTTTACTGTTATGTTTAAATTCAGAGGATAACTTCTGGATGTAGGATTGATAGTTGGACTTAATCTCTTTTTTAATTTCTTTTCGTAAATATTTATAGTGTTCAGATTGTTGCTGTGTTTTGTTTTGCGTTTTGCGCAATTTTTCTTTTGTTTTGAAAATGTGTCTTGTATTTGCGCTCCACCACTCGGGGAAATTTTGTGATCGCTTGCTTACATTGTAAACGGGAACATTTTTCAAAAATATTTCATTTAACTTTACATAAATATTATTAAGGAAGATGTTTGGACACGTGATTAGATTTATGTCATCTTCCCAGCAGATTTTTTGTATTTCACTATTTAGTTTTTCAGCGTCAATTTTGTGGAAGGCAAATATTTTGTCTTTTCTTTAGAATCAACTTTATATGGTATTTGCTTAATTTTAATTTTATTTTGATACTTGATCATTATTTCTAATGCAGGATGGTGACTGTCTTCCTTTACTAATCCCTGAGTTTTTAAGATTTCTACATCAACTTGTTTATTATTAGATAAAAATATTTCACTTATGTTCGTTAGACATAGATCTAGTATTCTATTATTTTTATTTCTTATATGGTTTTTGGATTCTAGGAGGTGAAAATTGGTAAATTCTCTAAACTTGGAAACTGAACGAGGAGGGTCTACATTTAATTCCTCAGAGAAATCGGGCAAATTTAAATCACCAATAAGGATGAAATTTTCATTTTGTAAGTTTCGCTCTGATATTGATTCTGAAAGGAATTTCACAGCGTCATATTTTTTTGACTCTTGATGTGGTGGTAAATAAATCAAACAAATATAGATTATTTCCCCTATTAGTGTCAATCGAAACCACATGAGCTCAAGAATATTGTTACATATGTCCCAATGTACAATTCTAGTCAAGGAAATTTCTCGTTTTGAAGCTAAAATTAGGCCACCTCCTCTTTTTTTGCCTGTCTTCTTTTCGTCCCTATCTTGCCGAAATATTGTATATCGAGAGTCGAAAAGTTCATTTGTATTTACATCTGGACTTAACCACGACTCAGTGATAGCCACTATGTCGTATTCTTCTGAGAGGAGATTTAAATAAAATTCTTTCGTTTTAGTTTTCAAACCTCGAGTATTCTGGTAAAAAATATTGATTACTTTTTTCCTACTAGTATTGTTATTAGAGGATAATTTGTTATTTCCTATCTGTCCTGATGTTTGTACAATTTCATTATTATTATGGTTACTGGTCAGATTACCAGTAGGTAAAACATGATCGCTTTCTATTTCTAAACTTAAATCTATGTTTTTTGAGAATTTGTTCTCATTGTAAATCGGGCGATTTGAAGCTGTATCGCTAACATTGTCGGGGGAAGCCAAAAATATGGCTCATGTCACTGTTTACATAGGGTGGTATTGTTGAATGTGGTGGTTGGCTGTGCTGGGGAGTAGGAACTACACTGGATTGTATATATGGGGCTGACGATGGTGGCATACTCATAAAAGGTGGTAATTGGTAGTGCTGTTCTTGTTGCTGATAGTGTCTGTGAAGTGTGCCCAACAATTGCTGTACTTGATGTTGTAGCATCATTTTTTGTTGACTGAGAATTTGTGACTGACTCATCTGATTTGTGTACGCCCATTGGAGTTCATTTGGTTGCTGTACTCGTTGTTGCAGTGGCGTTTGTTGTTGTGCTGTCGGTTGTTGTGGCAAAATTTGCTGTCGAGGATCCAGCTGTGCTGAGGGTAAAGAGTGCCGGGAAGTTGATGGTTGCAACAAAGAATGATTCATCTGTGCTGCGTACGTACATTGCAGTTCCGTTGGTTGCTGTACTCGTTGCAGTGGCGGAGTTTGTTGTTGTTTTGTCGGTTGTTGTGGCAAAGTTTGCTGACAAGGGTCCGGCTGTGCTGAGGGTAAAGAATGCCGCAATGTTAATTTTTGCGATGAGGCATGATATTGTGGAGCCGTGTGGTGTTCTAAAATATGATGCTGTGGCGACTTCGTATATTGCGGAGTTGTTGGATGACTTGCAGATCCATCGTGCTGGGTTGATGGTGATTGTGATGATCTATGATATGGTGTTTTTGATTTTGCGACGGGCCTGCCTTGCCGACTAGGAGCGTGTTGCAGTTTATACCATTGGCTTTCTTCCGTCAGACGCTTGTATTGCAGGTTATGATTATTATATTGCATTTTCTTTCTGGTCTGATTCTGGTATTGCTGTCGCTGATTAGGGCGTCGTACATTTACTGGTACTGGTGGCGCTGGTTTCTTTAGATCTTGTACCACTATCTGCTGTTGGTATGCATTATTTTTGTTTTCGAAAATTTTGTCGTTATTTATTATTTTTTGTACTGCTGCACATATTTTCTGTTTTCCCTGAAAGTTGATATTTATTTTATCATACCCATAACTAGAACGTTTTAGCCTTTTGTTAATATCCAAGAATACTACATTTTTGAATATGTTGACTATACTTCTTATTTTCTTATTTAGTCGTTGGATGTGGATATTGGCTGAAGGTTTATCATAACGGTAAGGGATTGATACGAGGATTATTTTGATTTTAGAACATAAATTTCTTATGAGATCAGTTAAATATTTGTGGATTATAGAGAATTCATTATTAAAAACATCGTTTGAACCTCCCATGAGAATAAGGCATTCGTATTGTTCAATCATGGTGTCAGGATCTAAATTTAGGTCCGTGATATATTTTCCAGGGTGGCAGTGTACAATGTACTTATTATCAGTATCGATATTTTTCATTTGTACATTCATGTCTCTGACGTGTTCATCGCCAAGTATGATGTATGATTTACCCTTTGTTTTTGTGCCTTGTTGTTGCTCAGGCGTTTTTTTATTTTGTGCTAACTTTTTCATGTACTTCTATTGAAACCAAATCAAAAATCTTTCGATTCCCAAAAAATAAAGAAAAAATAGGACCAAGGACTCTGATAGTTAAGTCCCTTTTATAAATAAATATCATTTTAAAAAAAGGACAAAAATAAATGACCATGCAATCAGATGAAAATTAAAATTGACCTTGTCTTGTATGAAAATTACCTGAAGGTCATCAGACTCCTCAGTCCTGATAAACAATATTTAGTAAAATTAGGACCCAAATAAAACCTTGACTCCATTAAAAGACCTTCATTAAAAAATAATTACTATATATAGCTATTATATCGATTCCAATCAATTAATCTCCTTTTTCAACAAATCTTCATCATAGGGTGGCGTCATCGTGAACGATGGTAGCCAGACAGTGGAGTAATGACTCAGCATTTCTACCACTGTCTTTACTTTTTAAATTTACATGCTCATGTTTGTCTTTTTAAGAGAAAACTGGATATTAGGAAATAAATTCCTTTCTCATAAGTTCTTTTATATCATCATCATAGGGTGGCGTCATCGTGAACGATGGTAGCCAGACAGTGGAGTAATGACTCAGCACTTCTATCACTGTCTTTTATATACGACTAGCCATTTGCCCGTGCTTTGCAACGGGACTAAATTTCAAATTTACTAAGGCATGGTCGTACTGCTGGACAGCAATGCCCTTTTGAACTTTTTATAATTTTTCTGGACAAAGCGATAATGGTTTTGGGGGCTCAATTCTGAGACATTTTTCGCTATCTCTTACCGTTTTGGCTAAACAACTCCGGACAAACAAACATAGGTAGATAGGTAGTCCTTTTTTCTGTTTTATATATAGATATTATACAGGTAACCAAATTTTCTCTCAACAGATGACGCAGAAACAACCACCAAGGATGATTTCGACGATTTCTTCTCCGAGTTGGATGTGCTGGAGACCTCCACAGATGCACCCACCACCCCTGCGCCAGCCACCGAGGACCCCAGTTTGGGAACCGCTGAGACCACCACCCCCGTGGCCATTGTAGTGGACAATGGGGCAGTGGTCGCCAACTATACGCCAGGTAAGGAATTCGTCTGTCAATTAAATCCGGGACCTATTTTTTTTTTTTTTTTTTTCTTTTTGCATTTTTTTTACTATTATTTGAGCAATGTCCATTGTCATTTGTCCAGTGTCCACCATGGTATGAACATATTGGACATGGTGACCATTCTCGTTTCGAATCCATCCAGGGTCGTCATGGACATTCCACAACCTGCTGGCTATTCTTGGCCCCACACAGGCTGGGTGAGATCAAATTGAGTAGCTGGGTTGTTTGACAAGCGAATGGTGGTAATGAGTGTTATTTTTTTAAGGGGCAATACAAATTAAAAAAAAAAAAATAAGCTACGCCTTGGTCCGCTACAGAATAAGTATAGGTATTATATTTTGTAAACAAGCTCGATAACTCCTCCTTAAAAAAATACAGGATAAATAAATAATAAGTCATAACTACCCTACTAACGTCATTACGATTCCTAAAAATGATCTAAAAAAATATGTTGACTCACTTAGCGAACCAAACAGAAATAACTTCTGACCCAAGGAAATGAGCGTCTCGCTTCAGAGGTGTTTGATTTGCAATAAATGCTAGTTGAGGCCTTTCATAGGTTCAAGCGATAAGATAATAAAAATCAACGCGCAATTAAAATTGGGATGTTGCATGATAAGGGTATTTTTATAATGATGAGAAAATGTTTATTAATACATGGTCGATATACCTAAATAATAAATACTTTGCCAGCGTCGATGGCATGTTGAATACACCGGTTCCCTTCAGAACACCGAAGTTAAGCGACATCCAGCGAGGTTGAGACTTGGATGGGTGACCATTCAAATTCTAATTCTCGTGACGCTGGCTTTTCCCGGCCCCACTCAGGCTGGGTGAGGTCAATGTGAGTAGCATGTTTGTGAGTTTCCTGCGAATGGAGGGTAAAACCCCCGTCGTGATATGACCATGGCAGTTGAAAGCGACGTTAAACCCCACTTAAAAAAAAAAAAAAATACTTTCTGTATAGTCGATATTTATTTATTGACAACCAATTTTTTTTCTCTCCAGAAATCGGCTACCGCATGGCCGACAAACTGAGCGACCAGATTCGACTCTTCCTCAAACATTTCCAGCAAGCAGATCCTATTGGCATCCCTGGTGCGGTGTTGCCTGACCCTATGCCTCTTCAGGATCTTACGAAAAGCTTTAGTATGTTGGGGAGTGTGAGCTTCAGGAATATCAAGCTGTATGAATTGAGTCAGTTCAGATTGAGTCATATTAATACTGACTTGGAGAATATGCAGGTGAGCTTGTTCAAAGAACTGAAGCAGTATTTAGTTAATGAACCAGTTCACAGAAATGTGTCACTTCAGATTGAGTCATAACTTTACGGAATAATATGTAGGTAAATTTCTAGAGAAAACTGATTGAGTCTGAACGTTGATTAGTTGGTGTAAATACATAATAGATATTTCATTACAATTTTCTTGTGATCTCAGCAAGTCATTTCACACTATCAGTCTCTAGACTCCTCTGTGTCAATCAGGATGAAAAGGATGTTATCCGATCTAACTTGAGGGGCAAATCTGAGAAAGTTTAATAAATTTGTTATCCTCTGTATTCATGGATATAATTATATCCGACGCGAAGCGACGGATAGCTAGTGCTGCGCGGGATACTTCAGGGTTCAACTCCTGATCCACTAGATTTTCAAAATTCATCGGAAACATACAACGATCCATCCATAAGACGGAAGTAAAAAAAAAACGTATTTGATAAACAGTGAGGGACAGATACACCCGTTTGAGAACCAAAGCTAAAAAACGAAGGAGAAAAATGTTCTAAAATTTATCAAATTTGCCGGTTTTTCGGACCACCAAAAGTTTATATTATACTACATATTTTCAAGCTTTTTCTAGGTCATTTATTCAATTCAATTCATATATTCATTGTGTTGTTTAACATAACATTATACACAATTTACAAAATTTACAATTTACACAATTTTATAGGTCCAATAAATTTTAAAAGATTAAGTTCATTAGAACTGGTACAAGAGCATTGTTGATTATTTTTCTTTTGAATTCCAGGTGTACGTTGAGATTGAAATGAAGAGACTTGTGTCCCTGGGAAACTACACAATGAAGACCCTCATGAAGAACGCTAAGGGACCCTTCAATATCACCATGGTCAATGTAGTGGCGGAGGGTAAGCATTATTCCGGGGGTATTTTATATAAGAAAAATATCCTTTGTGCTGCGTTCTTTTTTTAGATATTAATCTGATTTTGTACAAGATGCCCATATACTATGTATTTATGTTGTGTGTAAATTTAATTGTACAAATAAAGGCTACATTACATTACATTACATCTAAACAATCGGTGGCGTAAAAAATAGCATTATGACATAATATCATTATTTAATGTTTTTTTCTCACCAGCAGCTATTTCATAGAAAAAGTACAAATACAATGCTTATTGCATAACATTTTATAATACAGGCGTTCATAAAAAATAAGACCTACCACCGAACTCGGCAGCTTTATTGATATGTCGGCAGACTTGAAGGTCGAGGGTTCAATTAATTAGTTCGGTAAATTAGCACTGTGAGCTTGAAAAATACATAACTCGGTTATCGGTCATCAAAATCATTTTCTTTTTTGTCACTATCCAACTGGACGATTTTATATGACAGTCATAACATTACCCATGAGATATACGATATGACTTCTCCATTTAAAGGCGGTAGCTAACCCGGTAGCTCAGTGGTAAAGGCGGCACTCTGTGAATCCAAAGTTTCCAGAGGTCGTGGGTTTGAAATCCGACCGCGACATGACAAGTTATCCTCCTATTAGGGATTTTTACCACATAATAAAATGTCTTGGGCTTACTGCTGGAATAATGGGACTTTATCAGTCTTAATCGGGCAGTATAAATAAGGCGATATTATTATTATTTCTTATTCCTCCATGGATTCACTAATTATTGGTCCTCATCGGTGCCGTCCCCACTCAGGCGCGGTCGCACTCGAGCGAGACGAGACGGGCCAGCTCCAGGCGACCAACTCCCAGATGGACATGACGTGCCAGAACATCATCATCGACCTCAAGAACTCAGGCATGGCCGGAGTGGTGGACGGGTTGGGCCCCTTCATGTTCCAGAGCATCAAGCCCGTGCTGCTTCGCAAGCTGAACACGGACATCCGGGCCGACATCAACCGACAGATCAAGAAGTTCACCGCCAAGATTCCCAAGAATGTGTCCCCGCTGGATTTGGGTAATTCCTCTTTGTCTCCAAATTCATAAGTTCATCATCATAGGGTGGCGTCATCGTGAACGATGGTAGCCATGCAGTGGAGGAACAACTCAGTACTTCTACCACTGTTTATACAAGGAGGCTAATAATTGACAAGGGCCCCAAGAACCAAGCCGATGCTGGTCTACTCCCTGTTTATAGTTCCCCATAGTTTCATAAGTTACACAGGCACAAATACCTACAACAAAAGGTATTTCTTCTACTAGAGACAAAAAAAAAACTAAAAATATTGGAATTAACTTATGTTTATACTTTTGCCGAGATAAGAAAGTCTCTGGGCAAGGCCTTTGATTGTTACAGACCTCTCTTTGAATAAATGTTCATTAAAAAAAAAGAAAGCCTCATTTTGCTAATAGTTTCAAAGGGAACTGGGAAAATCAAATGTTCACAATGTTGCTTCAAAAGCACTCCCAGCTAGTTGGCGACATTTTGTTCTATTTGAAACTCAAATTTGTTTCCATCACTTTTATTACATGTTTGTACTTTCCTCTCAGGTATCTACGAGGCACGTCGCTACGTCCGCAACCACCACTACGATCCCTACCAGCTGAAGAACTACTCGTACAAGATCAACCTGGTCCGCGTCAACATCTCCGACCTCTGGCTGGAGGGGTTGTCCAACTTCAACCGCGTCGGCGACCTCAGTCTCTCGATGGACAAAGGCATGATCCAGTTCGGGATCCACGTCATCACGAGCCGCCTCAACGGGTTTCTCAAGTGGAGTGTCAACTTCTCCAACAAGAGGAGTATCACGGAGTCGGGCACGCTCAAGTACAGTGTTGACTATCTGCAGGTTAGTGTCACTCATTGTTTGTTTTTTTGAGAGAATAATAATAATAATGGAGGGTAAAACCCCTCCAGTTCGGAATCCACGTCATCACGAGTCGCCTAACGGGTTCCTCAAGTGGAGTGTCAACTTCTCCAACAAGAGGAGCATCACGGAGTCGGGCACGCTCAAGTACAGTGTTGACTATCTGCAGGTTAGTGTCAAGTACAGTGTTGACTATCTGCAGGTTAGTGCCAAGTACAGTGTTGACTATCTGCAGGTTAGTGTCAAGTACAGTGTTGACTATCTGCAGGTTAGTGTCAAGTACAGTGTTGACTACCTGCAGGTTAGTGTCAAGTACAGTGTTGACTATCTGCAGGTTAGTGTCAAGTACAGTGTTGACTATCTGCAGGTTAGTGTCAAGTACAGTGTTGACTACCTGCAGGTTAGTGTCACTCATTGTTTGTTTTTTTTGAGAGAATAATAATAATAATGGAGGGTAAAACCCCTCCAGTTCGGAATCCACGTCATCACGAGCCGCCTCAACGGGTTCCTCAAGTGGAGTGTCAACTTCTCCAACAAGAGGAGCATCACGGAGTCGGGCACGCTCAAGTACAGTGTTGACTATCTGCAGGTTAGTATCAAGTACAGTGTTGACTATCTGCAGGTTAGTGTCAAGTACAGTGTTGACTACCTGCAGGTTAGTGTCAAGTACAGTGTTGACTATCTGCAGGTTAGTGTCAAGTACAGTGTTGACTATCTGCAGGTTAGTGTCAAGTACAGTGTTGACTATCTGCAGGTTAGTGTCAAGTACAGTGTTGACTACCTGCAGGTTAGTGTCAAGTACAGTGTTGACTATCTGCAGGTTAGTGTCAAGTACAGTGTTGACTATCTGCAGGTTAGTGTCAAGTACAGTGTTGACTACCTGCAGGTTAGTGTCACTCATTGTTTGTTTTTTTGAGAGAATAATAATAATAATGGAGGGTAAAACCCCTCCAGTTCGGAATCCACGTCATCACGAGCCGCCTCAACGGGTTCCTCAAGTGGAGTGTCAACTTCTCCAACAAGAGGAGCATCACGGAGTCGGGCACGCTCAAGTACAGTGTTGACTATCTGCAGGTTAGTATCAAGTACAGTGTTGACTATCTGCAGGTTAGTGTCAAGTACAGTGTTGACTACCTGCAGGTTAGTGTCAAGTACAGTGTTGACTATCTGCAGGTTAGTGTCAAGTACAGTGTTGACTATCTGCAGGTTAGTGTCAAGTACAGTGTTGACTATCTGCAGGTTAGTGTCAAGTACAGTGTTGACTATCTGCAGGTTAGTGTCAAGTACAGTGTTGACTACCTGCAGGTTAGTGTCAAGTACAGTGTTGACTATCTGCAGGTTAGTGTCAAGTACAGTGTTGACTATCTGCAGGTTAGTGTCAAGTACAGTGTTGACTACCTGCAGGTTAGTGTCAAGTACAGTGTTGACTATCTGCAGGTTAGTGCCAAGTACAGTGTTGACTATCTGCAGGTTAGTGTCAAGTACAGTGTTGACTATCTGCAGGTTAGTGTCAAGTACAGTGTTGACTATCTGCAGGTTAGTGTCAAGTACAGTGTTGACTATCTGCAGGTTAGTGTCAAGTACAGTGTTGACTACCTGCAGGTTAGTGTCAAGTACAGTGTTAACTATCTGCAGGTTAGTGTCACTGATTGTCTTGACTTTTTGAGGTAATAATAATAATGGAGGGATGATCCAGTTTGGGATCCACGTCATCACGAGTCGCCTCAACGGGTTCCTCAAGTGGAGTGTCAACTTCTCCAACAAGAGGAGCATCACGGAGTCGGGCACGCTCAAGTACAGTGTTGACTACCTGCAGGTTAGTGTCAAGTACAGTGTTGACTATCTGCAGGTTATGTCAAGTACAGTGTTGACTACCTGCAGGTTAGTGTCACTCATTGTTTGTTTTTTTGAGAGAATAATAATAATAATGGAGGGTAAAACCCCTCCAGTTCGGGATCCACGTCATCACGAGTCGCCTCAACGGGTTTCTCAAGTGGAGTGTCAACTTCTCCAACAAGAGGAGCATCACGGAGTCGGGCACGCTCAAGTACAGTGTTGACTATCTGCAGGTTAGTATCAAGTACAGTGTTGACTACCTGCAGGTTAGTGTCAAGTACAGTGTTGACTATCTGCAGGTTAGTGTCAAGTACAGTGTTGACTATCTGTAGGTTAGTGTCAAGTACAGTGTTTGACTATCTGCAGGTTAGTGTCAAGTACAGTGTTGACTATCTGCAGGTTAGTGTCAAGTACAGTGTTGACTATCTACAGGTTAGTGTCACTGATTGTCTTGACTTTTTGAGGTAATAATAATAATGGAGGGATGATCCAGTTTGGGATCCACGTCATCACGAGTCGCCTCAACGGTTCCTCAAGTGGAGTGTCAACTTCTGCAACAAGAGGAGCATCACAGAGTCGGGCACGCTCAAGTACAGTGTTGACTACCTGCAGGTTAGTGTCAAGTACAGTGTTGACTATCTGCAGGTTAGTGTCAAGTACAGTGTTGACTATCTGCAGGTTAGTGTCAAGTACAGTGTTGACTATCTGCAGGTTAGTGTCGAGTACAGTGTTGACTACCTGCAGGTTAGTGTCAAGTACAGTGTTGACTATCTGCAGGTTAGTGTCAAGTACAGTGTTGACTATCTGCAGGTTAGTGTCAAGTACAGTGTTGACTATCTGCAGGTTAGTGTCAAGTACAGTGTTGACTACCTGCAGGTTAGTGTCAAGTACAGTGTTGACTATCTGCAGGTTAGTGTCAAGTACAGTGTTGACTATCTGCAGGTTAGTGTCAAGTACAGTGTTGACTACCTGCAGGTTAGTGTCGAGTACAGTGTCGACTATCTGCAGGTTAGTGTCACTGATTGTCTTGACTTTTTGAGGTAATAATAATAATGGAGGGATGATCCAGTTTGGATCCACGTCATCACGAGTCGCCTCAACGGGTTCCTCAAGTGGAGTGTCAACTTCTCCAACAAGGAGCATCACAGAGTCGGCACGCTCAAGTACAGTGTTGACTACCTGCAGGTTAGTGTCAAGTACAGTGTTGACTATCTGCAGGTTAGTGTCAAGTACAGTGTTGACTATCTGCAGGTTAGTGTCATAGTACAGTGTTGACTATCTGCAGGTTAGTGTCGAGTACAGTGTTGACTACCTGCAGGTTAGTGTCAAGTACAGTGTTGACTATCTGCAGGTTAGTGTCAAGTACAGTGTTGACTACTGCAGGTTAGTGTCAAGTACAGTGTTGACTATCTGCAGGTTAGTGTCAAGTACAGTGTTGACTACCTGCAGGTTAGTGTCGAGTACAGTGTCGACTATCTGCAGGTTAGTGTCACTCATTGTCTTGACTCTTTGAGAGAATAATAATAATAATAATAAAAGTTATAAAATTATTAATAATAAAATTAATAAAAGTACAAGTTCATGGTTCATAATAATAATGGAGGGTAAAACCCCGTACTGAACAAATCAAAAACAGTACGTTCAAAACAAATAGAAATAATGGACATGAAAGCAGCCTAGACATTGGATCTCGGCGTCCACATAATCCTCTCACCGCCGTGATATAGTATCTGTGCCTATATCATTTATATCAAATTTATTTCTGTTTCCAATATATTTATTTCTGTTTCCAAGACAATTAAAAAAAATAATTGATTATGCAATAAAACAAAGTGGTAGGCACTATTTAGACCACTTTCTCTAATATCATTGATTTCTCAAGGTACCTCTACGTTCATGCCGGTGTGTACTTTAACTGTTGCGAACTCACGACGCAGAAAAGTTTTTCCGAGCTTTTGCCAATCCATGATCTCAGGTTCAGTTATTAACATTTTTTTTTTTTTTTTTTTAAAAAAAAGGTAAGTGTGCCCCGGAACCGCTTTCGCATTACTTCAAGGCATTTTACCTTTACATCCATGCCATTCCGGAAACGAAGAACTCGGTCAGAATTTTCCGCTCTGGCCGGGATTCGAACCCGCAACCTCCGGGTCAGTAACCAATGCTCTTAACCACTGAGCCACGGAGGTCGGCTCAGTGGTCAAGAGTGGTTAATAATAACAAATTAATTAACATTGATTTATTATTATTGACCCACAGGTCAGGATCTCCGTGAACCAATCGGTGAACATCAACCACAACCTGTCATCAACGACATTGACATCCACCTGGGCAAAATCACCATCAAACACGAGGGCATGAAATCCTTTGACTTCATCATCGAAAGCATCGTCAACAACTACATTCCCGACGTTCTCAAGTTCCTGATAATCGACTCCATTGAAGAGCCTTTGAAGTACAAAATCCAAGAGATACTCAACCACACCTTAGTGGACAAGTACTCTATCGATAATATACTCAACGAGAAAGTCCTTCCGAAGTTGGACGAGTTTGTGACGAACTTCAACGAAAACAAAACGTACGCTGACGTGAAGTACGACACGACTCCTGCGGCGATTCGAATTTCGACTGCGCCAGTTACAGAAAGCCCAACTCAGAACACGACTACTTTCTCCGTGGGGAACACGAATTTGACGATTCCTTCGATCAGTCTGGATGATCTGGTTCAGAATTCAAAAGGAGCTCTTCTGAATGGTACCCAGAGTGTTGTGGACAAAGTCAGTGATGCTAGAAATCAAACGGAGGCGATTGTGAGGGAGAAATATGGTGAAGCGGTTGCAGCAGGGTCGATTTAATTTTTATTTAAGTATCAAATGGTCAAGATTTTGGTGGGTAAATACTTTTGATTGCTAAACTCATCAAGTATGATCGATTTAACTAAACAAAAGATATTGTGAGAGAGAAATATGGAGAATTGGTTGTCGATCGATTTATTTATTGATTTAAGTATCGATTGGTCAAGATTTTGGTGGGTGAATAATTTCAATCAATTTCGATTGCTAATATCAGTAAGTTTTATTTGTTTAACTGACCAAAAGGCATTGCGAGAGACAATTATGCCGAATTGGTTGACGGTTGATTTAATTATTGATTCGAGTGTCGATTTAAGTATCAACCGGTCAATATTTTGGTAATTTGGTCAGATCAGTATAATTACAATTTACTTTCGATAACTAATGTCAGAAAGTTTTATTGGTTTAACCAAACAAAAACCACTTACCGGAAAGATTTAGGAATGGGTGGTTGTACTAGGGTCAATCCCAATAGTAAGGAGGTAGGTACCTCATTGTACAATTTATTATAATAAGTATTTTCCCTCTCTCTTTTTCTTTCTCTCTTCAATTAAGTATTTGAAGAAAACTGAATTATTTATTATATTACGAATAAGTTTTTATTTATTGTTGAATAATTTATTATTAGGTATTAAACAAATAAGTTGTTATTTATTGATTTTGAGCCGCTTGTATTAATTTTGAAGTTAGGCAAGAAGACGGACATTTTTAAGATTTTTTTTTTTAATTTTGTAAAAGTTTTCGGAGTATATTTCAAAACAAAATATTTCATAGGAGAGTAGGAAAACTGATTTTTGCTATCTAGTAAAAATTTAATGGTCATCCGTGCAAGTCCTAACCTCGCTGGTTGTTGCTTAACTTCAGTGGGGTGCTATGATAAAGCACGTCATAATGCCACGGGACTGAAGGTGCGGGTAACCCTGGTTTCGAACCCTCATGATCCCTTCTATTCCCAGTCCCAATCAGGCTGGCTGAGGAGTGTATTTGTTAGTTTCCTGTGAATGAAGGTTAAAATCCTCATCTCCAATGACCTCTTTGGTAAAAAGAGTTCAGCCAACAAAAAAAAATTGACACAACAGCAAATGAAAACTTAAAACCTTAAGAAAATCCGATGTGACAAACAGACCTTAGTCATAAATAAATATATCATTCAAACGTTGGCGTAGGAGAAAAGTTTTCCTCTTGCCAACTTTGCTCTTAACACTAGTGTGACCACTTGAAAAACAAAATGGAACCCAATAAAACAGCTAGTAATGAAACGGAATTACTGGAAAGCAGTGGCGAAAATGCAATAATTTCGACAGGGATGGAATCAGTTTTAGAACTGTTTGTTAGTGTTTTGGATTGATTTGAGAGAAACAAATGTTATATTTATTATAAAAAAATATAACAAAGGTGCTGTCAGCATTTGGCTGATTGCTAGTACTTGATTGCTAGATCAGTGGTGTCGTGTTGCTATAGAAATTTCAGTGGCGTCGCGTTGCTATGGAAACATCAGTGTCGTCGCGTTGCTATAGAAACATCAGTAGGTCGTGTTGCTATAACAACATTCTCGACAACAATTGAATGGGTGAGTAGAAGAACCAGGAATGTCAAAAATCGACTTTTCAGGAAAGCAAAAATAAGATTTGTCTTATTTTTGCTTTCCTGATGCTAATGAGTATAATAAAATTAAATTTTACATTCCTTGTTATTCGACAAGATTCTCACAACTAGGTACTAATACCGCTAGCAAAAGTGGTCAGTGATTTTGTTACATTCCTTATTTTACATCAGATTTTTTTTTCCGCTTCCCCCACTTTAAAATCGAAAAAAAATATACTTTTAAGGGGTATTTCTCCTTCATATTCACAGAGATGATAGAAAAAAGTACATTCTTTCCTATTCTACGAAGAAAAAAATTCGATTTTTGACATTCCTGGTTCTTCTACTCACCCATTCAATTATTGCCGTCGCGAGTGGCCTACAGAACTTGGGTCCGAATTCAAAGTTTATTATTATTCTTTTGATAGACCATTGGAAATCGAACTCATCCTAATATGAGATAAGTAGCTCGTTTCAAATGTGTTTGGAGTCTTTTCTACTAGTGTGCAGAAAGAAAATAAAGAGTGTGTGTACAACAAGTTATATGATTTTTTTTAAATTTAAGCCGAAATCAAAATCTTAAACAGATCCTGTATGGTTTTTGTATGGTCGCATTGATCGCGGACGTTACAGCATGTATAAAAAAACAAACAAGAAAAAGAAACAAGAGTAACAAAAACTTCAAAAGGATATACCAAATTTAATAAAGAAAGGTCCACAAAAGGTCTCTGAGAAAAGAGAATGGATTATAAAAACTATTTTTCTCTCTGAGAGAATAATAATAATACAATAGTAGTAATAATAATAATAAAATAATAATGATAATAAGAGGGTGAGAACAAGTTAAGTGATAAAAGTAGTTGAAAGGCAACACATTATCGGTAATCAGAATTTATTGGCTCTATATTTTTCACCCTCACACGAGATACCTGCCATGCTCACCCTATCCCTCTCCCTCTATCTCTCCCTCCCTTTCCTTCTATCTCTTTCTATTTCTCCCTCTCTCTCCTTCTTCCTCTCCCTCTATTTTTCCCTCTCCCTCCCTCTCTTTCTATGTCTTTCTATTTCTCCCTCTCTCTCCTTCTCCATCTTTTTCACCTCTCTCTATCCCTTTCCTTCTATCTTTTTCTCTTTCTCCCTCTCTCTCTTCTTTTCTGTCTTGCCTCTTGTATCTCTTTCCTGTATCTTTGGTCATTTCTTTCTATAACTTTGTTTTCTATACTGTCCTCTCTCTCTCTCTCTCTCTTCTTCGCCTTCATCATCTTACCTCGTATATCTCTTCTCTCTATCTTTGGTCATTAACTTCTATAACTTTGTTTTCTATACTGTCTCTCTCTCTCTCTCTCTCTTCTTCGCCTTCATCATCTTACCTCGTATATCTCTTCTCTCTATCTTTGGTCATTAACTTCTATAACTTTGTTTTCTATACTGTCTCCCTCTCTCTCTCTCTCTTCTTCGCCTTCATCATCTTACCTCGTATATCTCTTCTCTCTATCTTTGGTCATTAACTTCTATAACTTTGTTTTCTATACTGTCTCTCTCTCTCTCTCTCTCTTCTTCGCCTTCATCATCTTACCTCGTATATCTCTTCTCTCTATCTTTGGTCATTAACTTCTATAACTTTGTTTTCTATACTGTCTCTCTCTCTCTCCTCTCTCTCTTCTTCGCCTTCATCATCTTACCTCGTATATCTCTTCTCTCTATCTTTGGTCATTAACTTCTATAACTTTGTTTTCTATACTGCCCTCTCTCTCTCTCTCTCTCTCTCTTCGCCTTCATCATCTTACCTCGTATATCTCTTCTCTCTATCTTTGGTCATTAACTTCTATAACTTTGTTTTCTATACTGTCTCTCTCTCTCCTCTCTCTCTTCTTCGCCTTCATCATCTTACCTCGTATATCTCTTCTCTCTATCTTTGGTCATTAACTTCTATAACTTTGTTTTCTATACTGTCCTCTCTCTCTCTCTCCTCTCTTCTTCGCCTTCATCATCTTACCTCGTATATCTCTTCTCTCTATCTTTGGTCATTAACTTCTATAACTTTGTTTTCTATACTGTCTCTCCTCTCTCCTCTCTCTCTTCTTCGCCTTCATCATCTTACCTCGTAATCTCTTCTCTCTATCTTTGGTCATTAACTTCTATAACTTTGTTTTCTATACTGCTCTCTCTCTCTCTCTCCTCTCTTCTTCGCCTTCATCATCTTACCTCGTATATCTCTTCTCTCTATCTTTGGTCATTAACTTCTATAACTTTGTTTTCTATACTGTCTCTCTCCTCTCTCTCTCTTCTTCGCCTTCATCATCTACCTCGTATATCTCTTCTCTCTATCTTTGGTCATTACTTCTATAACTTTGTTTTCTATACTGTCTCTCTCTCTCTCTCTCTTCTTCGCCTTCATCATCTTACCTCGTATATCTCTTCTCTCTATCTTTGGTCATTAACTTCTATAACTTTGTTTTCTATACTGCCTTCATCTCTTCTCTTTCTCTTCTCCTCATCTTTCTCATTACTTCTATACTTTGTTTACTTATACTTTGTTCTCTTTTCTCTCCTCTCTCTCTCTCTCTTCTCGCTTCTCACTTACCTCGTATATCTCTTCTCTCTATCTTTGGTCATTAACTTCTATAACTTTGTTTTTATACTTTCCCTCTCTCTCTCTTCTCCTCTCTCTTCCCTTCATATCTCTCTCCTCGTAACTCTATCTTTCTCTTCTCATCTTTGTCTTCTTCTTCACTTCTTCTTCTATACTCTTCTCTCTCTTTCTCTCTCTCTTTTTCTTCCTTCTCTCTCCTCTCTTCTCTCTTCCCTTCATCTTCCATCTTTGTCCTTACTTCTATTAACTTTATCTTTTTTGTCTCTCTCCTCTCTCTCTCTCTCTCTTCTTCGCCTTCATCATTACCTCGATATCTCTTCTCTATCTTGTCATTCTTTCTTAACTTGTTTACTATTGTCTCTCTCTCTCTCTCTCTCTCGCCTTCATCTCTTCCTCTATTCTCTTCTCTCTATCTTGTCTTACTTCTATACTTTGTTTTCTTCTATTTTGTTCTCTCTCCCTCTCTCCTCTTCTCTCTTCTCTTCCCTCTTCTCTTACCTTGTATTCATTCTCTTAACTTTGGTCATTTTCTATAACTTGTTTTCTATACTGTCTCCCCTCTCTCTCTCTCTTCTTCGCCTTCATCATCTTACCTCGTATATCTCTTCTCTCTATCTTTGGTCATTAACTTCTATAACTTTGTTTTCTATACTGTCTCTCTCTCTCTCTCTCTCTTCTTCGCCTTCATCATCTTACCTCGTATATCTCTTCTCTCTATCTTTGGTCATTAACTTCTATAACTTTGTTTTCTATACTGTCTCTCTCTTTTCTCTCTCTCTTCTTCGCCTTCATCATCTTACCTCGTATATCTCTTCTCTCTATCTTTGGTCATTAACTTCTATAACTTTGTTTTCTATACTGTCTTCTCTCTCTCTCTCTCTCTTCTTCGCCTTCATCATCTTACCTCGTATATCTCTTCTCTCTATCTTTGGTCATTAACTTCTATAACTTTGTTTTCTATACTGTCTCTCTCTCTCTCTCTCTCTTCTTCGCCTTCATCATCTTACCTCGTATATCTCTTCTCTCTATCTTTGGTCATTAACTTCTATAACTTTGTTTTCTATACTGTCTCTCTCTCTCTCTCTCTCTCTTCTTCGCCTTCATCATCTTACCTCGTATATCTCTTCTCTCTATCTTTGGTCATTAACTTCTATAACTTTGTTTTCTATACTGTCTCTCTCTCTCTCTCTCTCTCTCTTCTTCGCCTTCATCATCTTACCTCGTATATCTCTTCTCTCTATCTTTGGTCATTAACTTCTATAACTTTGTTTTCTATACTGTCTCTCTCTCTCTCTCTCTCTCTTCTTCGCCTTCATCATCTTACCTCGTATATCTCTTCTCTCTATCTTTGGTCATTAACTTCTATAACTTTGTTTTCTATACTGTCTCTCTCTCTCTCTCTCTCTTCTTCGCCTTCATCATCTTACCTCGTATATCTCTTCTCTCTATCTTTGGTCATTAACTTCTATAACTTTGTTTTCTATACTGTCTCTCTCTCTCTCTCTCTCTCTTCTTCGCCTTCATCATCTTACCTCGTATATCTCTTCTCTCTATCTTTGGTCATTAACTTCTATAACTTTGTTTTCTATACTGTCTCTCTCTCTCTCTCTCTCTTCTTCGCCTTCATCATCTTACCTCGTATATCTCTTCTCTCTATCTTTGGTCATTAACTTCTATAACTTTGTTTTCTATACTGTCTCTCTCTCTCTCTCTCTCTCTTCTTCGCCTTCATCATCTTACCTCGTATATCTCTTCTCTCTATCTTTGGTCATTAACTTCTATAACTTTGTTTTCTATACTGTCTCTCTCTCTCTCTCTCTCTTCTTCGCCTTCATCATCTTACCTCGTATATCTCTTCTCTCTATCTTTGGTCATTAACTTCTATAACTTTGTTTTCTATACTGTCCTCTCTCTCTCTCTCTCTCTTCTTCGCCTTCATCATCTTACCTCGTATATCTCTTCTCTCTATCTTTGGTCATTAACTTCTATAACTTTGTTTTCTATACTGTCTCTCTCTCTCTCTCTTCTTCGCCTTCATCATCTTACCTCGTATATCTCTTCTCTCTATCTTTGGTCATTAACTTCTATAACTTTGTTTTCTATACTGTCTCTCTCTCTCTCTCTCTCTTCTTCGCCTTCATCATCTTACCTCGTATATCTCTTCTCTCTATCTTTGGTCATTAACTTCTATAACTTTGTTTTCTATACTGTCTCTCTCTCTCTCTCTCTCTTCTTCGCCTTCATCATCTTACCTCGTATATCTCTTCTCTCTATCTTTGGTCATTAACTTCTATAACTTTGTTTTCTATACTGTCTCTCTCTCTCTCTCTCTCTCTTCTTCGCCTTCATCATCTTACCTCGTATATCTCTTCTCTCTATCTTTGGTCATTAACTTCTATAACTTTGTTTTCTATACTGTCTCTCTCTCTCTCTCTCTCTCTCTCTTCTTCGCCTTCATCATCTTACCTCGTATATCTCTTCTCTCTATCTTTGGTCATTAACTTCTATAACTTTGTTTTCTATACTGTCTCTCTCTCTCTCTCTCTCTTCTTCGCCTTCATCATCTTACCTCGTATATCTCTTCTCTCTATCTTTGGTCATTAACTTCTATAACTTTGTTTTCTATACTGTCTCTCTCTCTCTCTCTCTCTTCTCGCCTTCATCATCTTACCTCGTATATCTCTTCTCTCTATCTTTGGTCATTAACTTCTATAACTTTGTTTTCTATACTGTCTCTCTCTCTCTCTCTCTCTCTTCTTCGCCTTCATCATCTTACCTCGTATATCTCTTCTCTCTATCTTTGGTCATTAACTTCTATAACTTTGTTTTCTATACTGTCTCTCTCTCTCTCTCTCTCTTCTTCGCCTTCATCATCTTACCTCGTATATCTCTTCTCTCTATCTTTGGTCATTAACTTCTATAACTTTGTTTTCTATACTGTCTCTCTCTCTCTCTCTCTCTTCTTCGCCTTCATCATCTTACCTCGTATATCTCTTCTCTCTATCTTTGGTCATTAACTTCTATAACTTTGTTTTCTATACTGTCTCTCTCTCTCTCTCTCTCTCTCTCTCTTCTTCGCCTTCATCATCTTACCTCGTATATCTCTTCTCTCTATCTTTGGTCATTAACTTCTATAACTTTGTTTTCTATACTGTCTCTCTCTCTCTCTCTCTCTTCTTCGCCTTCATCATCTTACCTCGTATATCTCTTCTCTCTATCTTTGGTCATTAACTTCTATAACTTTGTTTTCTATACTGTCTCTCTCTCTCTCTCTCTCTTCTTCGCCTTCATCATCTTACCTCGTATATCTCTTCTCTCTATCTTTGGTCATTAACTTCTATAACTTTGTTTTCTATACTGTCTCTCTCTCTCTCTCTCTCTTCTTCGCCTTCATCATCTTACCTCGTATATCTCTTCTCTCTATCTTTGGTCATTAACTTCTATAACTTTGTTTTCTATACTGTCTCTCTCTCTCTCTCTCTCTTCTTCGCCTTCATCATCTTACCTCGTATATCTCTTCTCTCTATCTTTGGTCATTAACTTCTATAACTTTGTTTTCTATACTGTCTCTCTCTCTCTCTCTCTCTTCTTCGCCTTCATCATCTTACCTCGTATATCTCTTCTCTCTATCTTTGGTCATTAACTTCTATAACTTTGTTTTCTATACTGTCTCTCTCTCTCTCTCTCTATCTTCTTCGCCTTCATCATCTTACCTCGTATATCTCTTCTCTCTATCTTTGGTCATTAACTTCTATAACTTTGTTTTCTATGCCCTCTCTCTCTATTCTCTTTCGTTCTCTTTTTTTATCAATATCTCTAGTGCTCGCCTTCACTGTATAATATGTTATGTCTATTTTTTTTTCCACTCGCTCACTCTTCATAACTGTCCCTCTATCTCTCTTCCTCCTAAAAGGTCGCTCCTCACATTAAAGCAGCTGCTCATTTTTTCTCCCGAGGTATGAGTGAACCCCGAAGACCCTAGAACAGAGCAGAAAAAATTCTGCCCCGCTGGTGATCGAACCCAGGTCACCGTGCGTGCAATGCCTAGCGCGCTAACTTACTCTGAAATGAAAATTCAGTAAAAAAAAACACATATCTCTTCAAAAGCTTTCATAACAATAATTGATATATTTATTTAAATTTCGTTGAGTATTATAGATACAATTAAACATATTTAAATAATAATTTATTTACACAAAAGTCATTTTATGATATTTATTAAAAATAAATAAATATTTTTATTAATTTCTTGAAAATCGATTATTTTACAAACAGCTACAATATTTAAAAAAAACGAAAGATTATAGATAGTAAAAATAACATAGGTAGGGCATTAAGTATCTTATTACGACAGTAAAAAAGCGACCATAATTTTCTACACTTTTCTTTAAATCAAATAAATTTTTACACGGAGACTCTGATAATATCAGATTTTTTATTATATTATTAAAAAGTAATTGTGCCCGGGAACCGCTTTCGCATTACTTCAGGGCACTTTACTTTTACATCCATGCCATTCCGGAAACGGAAAACTCGGTTAGAATTTTTCGCTCCGGCCGTAATTCGAACCCGCAACCTCCGGATCAGCAACCACTGCTCTTAACCACTGAGGCACGGAGGTCGGGTTTTCAGAATTAAGTTACAAAGGAATACTATCGACTCAGAGATAGCTAGTCTTTGTATTTTCAAGTGTAAAATTTTACGATGGTTGTTAAAAAGATAGTATTGAAAAGTATGGCCATTTTTTTCACAGTCGAATAATTGGAATTGGTATACTCGTACATGTATCTACCATTGTACCATAAGGGTTGGGTGTAAGAGATTGCCATAGGCATTTGACAATAACCCCACACTTTAGTTAGGACATAAATGTTTCTATATATTTTTGTATACCTCTGGCCGTAATGAGGATGCACCCTTAAACAATGGCAAAGAACCGACCTTAGTAGCTTGATCGATAAGGCGGCGAACTTGTAACCAGGAGGTCGGTGGTTCAAGTCCCGGTTTCAGCGTAGAACCAGCCTCCGTGGCGTAACGGTTGTGACTACTGCCCGTAGTCCAGAGATCCTCAGTTCGATTCCCGGTTGGAGCAGACTTTTAGCACAGAAACTTCTGTTCCCTCCGAACATGTGAGGCTGGCAAATTCCGGCCCTACCCAGGCTGGGTGAGGTTAATGTGGGTAGCTGGTACGATTCCCAGTGAATGGAGGGTAAAACCCCCGTCCTGTCTACCTCAAGTCCGGACGTTAAAACCAAATAGAATCAATGGACATGAAAGGAGCCTAGACATTGGATCTGGGCGTCCATATAATCCTCTCACCACCGTGATTTAGGTATCAATACCTATCTCACGGACACGGAATTATTATTATAGCATAGATTTAGTTAAGCGAGTTACAGTAGTTGTGGTATCACGAAAGTGATCAACACGAATATGATAACTTTAACTTTCAACTTTTAGAACATTTTACCTGAATATAAAATTGAGTAGGTACATTGGAACTGATAATTGTTCTCTTATATACCAAGGTTTCTCTTAGAGAAGTTATCGACTGTATTTTAAGTAAAGTTAAAAGTTATTACCTAAATCTACGCTGAAACTGGGACTTGAACCACCGGACCTCCAGGTTACAAGTCCGTCGCCTTATCGATCAAGCTACTGAGGTCGGTTTATCGACTGTATTTTCATGTTTCATGTTGGACTGTTATTTCAACTCTCTCGCTTCTTTTTCTTTGAAAAAGCTTCTTCAGTTATGTCCTTATCATCAGAGAAGTCAATACTCTATCTTGCTTGTACCGGTAAATCCTCTCTCCCAATATCATTTAGGATTTAATAAATAGGGTGGTTGAAATGTATGGAAAGAGGGAAGGAGAGAGTAAGAGGGGGAAGGAGAAGGAGAGAGAGAAGTAAGAAAAGTGGGAGAAAGATTAAATTTCTATGAATAAGACATAATTACGAAGTTTTTTTCTCCTCCTCCTCGTCCTCTGCCCTCCTCACTCCTGCTCCCTCACTTCTTACCTACCTCTCAACACTACTCCTTGTTCTTTCCCTCCTTTTTCTCCCACTCTCTCACACTCTCCTCCTTCAAGCCTTTCTTTCCTCTCTTTCTTCCTGCTTCTCCTTTCTCCCTCTTTTATTCCTCTCCCTCATTTTCTCTCACTCTTCCTCCCTCTCTCAGTCTCTTTTGCACCCTTCTCCTCCTCTCCTCCTTTCCTTCTCCCTTACCCCTCGCTTTACTCCACTTCTACCTCCTCCTCTTCCTTTCTCATTTCCTCCTCCTCCCTACTTTCTTCTCCTCCTCCTTCTCTCTCCCCTCTTCCTCTCTTCCTCACTCCTCCGCCTCCCTCTTCTCCTCACTTTCTCCTCCTCCTCCCCTCCTTCTCCTCCCTCCTCCTACCTCCTTCTCCCTCTTCTCCTCCTTCCTCCTCCTCTCCCCTCTCTTCCTCCTCCTCTCCTCTCCTCTCTCCCTCTCCCCTCCTCCTCCTCCTCTCTCCTCCTTTCCTTCCTCCTCCTCCTCCTCCTCCTCCTCCTTCTCCTCCTCCTCCTCCTCCTCCTCTCCTCCTCCTCCTCCTTCCTCCTCCTCCTCCTCTCCTCCTCCTCTCCTCCTCCTCCTCCCCTCTCTCCTCCTCCCTCCTCCTCCTCCTTTCCTCTCCTCCTCCTCCTCCTCCTCCTCCCTCTCTCCTCCTCTCCCTCCTCCTCCTTCCCTCCTCTCTCCTCCTCCTCTCCTTCCTCCTCCTCCTCCTCTCCTTCTCTCCTCTCCTCCCTTCTCCTCCATCTCACCCTCCTCCACATCCTCCTGCTCTTCCTCCTCCTCCTCCTCCTTCTCCTCCCACTCATCCTCAATCTCCCCTCATCCCTCCTCAACATCCTCCTCCTCTCCTTCTCCTCCACTCAAACCCTCCTCCACATCCTCCTCCTCCATTCAAATACAAGACGTAACAACCCCGACAGAAAAGTTGCTCAGCACCTCTTCACCCTCTCAGGTCCACCTTGCCTAATGTCTCCTCCGCTGTCTCTTCAGTCCCTCGTCAGCACACCATCGTCACCCTTGATGTCACGTTGATTAAGTTATCGTATTTGTGTTAATCACGATATCACAACTCGTCAAACTGGCCTTATTAAGGTATATATTATTCTCTTCCAAATAGACTATTTAGACTTTTAGAGGAAGCTTCGGGGATTTTTCAGAATTGGTATGAATGCTGTCTGAAATGAAGCCAAGTTCTCCTATTGTCTATCAGTGTCAATTAATTTAAGCAACGTCTTGGCGGGTGAACACTAAACAGACATAGGTATTTGTCCCCGGGGCCGGATTATCCACCTAAAAGTACAGGGGGTTCCTTTTCTACCCCGTCAGGAATCGAACCCAGGCCACCAGAGTAGTAAGCACAACAAAAGTACAAAGGTTTCTGGTCCGTCTGATAAGCTTATAATAATAATAATAATAATACTAATTTGTGGAAGGTAACCACCAGGCGAGGTTAATGCTTAAAGCATTTTCTACCACCTAAAACTCAGAGTCTTATTATTATGTTGTCACAAACTCAAATGAATGAGGAAAAATTTATGCACTGTATGGTATTCGAACCAACAAATCCCTACGCTACCTGGAATACCAGACTAGCGCCTTAACCACTTGACTACCAATGCATGTAGTCAGGTGGTTAAGCTGCCTCCACCGTGGCGAGAGAACGGAAGAGTCTGTCGGATTCCCGCAAACTTTTCATTCGTTTTGAAAAGATTTTCATCTCAACCTGTCTCCCTACCTCCTTCCTATGCCCCCCCCCCCCCCCCCCCCTCCCCGCTCCCATGTCTTCTCTTTTTCAATAGGAGATAGAATTATAAAAATTAAATCAGTTTTCTTCCCTTCTTATTCTTTAGTTGGATAATTCACCCTCTCACTCTCTCCCTCTCTTTCTCTCTCTCTCTCTCTCTCTCTTTCTTTCCCTCTCTTTCTTTCCCTCTCTTTCTCTCTCCATCTTTCTCTCTCTTTCTTTCTCTCTCTTTTTTCTCTCTCTTTATTTCTCTCTCTTTTTCTTTCTCCCTCTCTATTTCTTTTTCTCTCTCTCCCTCCCCTCTCTCTCTTTTTTTATTTTTCTCTCTCTTTTTGGCTCCAATCTATCCCTCTTTCTTCCTTTCTCTCTCTCTCTCTCTCTCTCTCTATTTTATGAATGGCAATTTTACGAGTTCATTGTAAAAAGGAGAATGAGAGAGAGGAGTGAGAGAGAGGGAGATAGGGAGGTGAGTGATGGGTTATCTTAAGAAAAGATAAGAAAGAGAGAACGAGAGAGAGAGAGAGAGAGAGAGAGAGAGAGAGAGAGAGAGAGACAGACAGGTCAGTGAGAGAGAGAGAGTGGTCAGAGAGACAGAGTGAGAGAGAGGGGACAGCTCTCATAAAGTTGGAAATGAGACAGAGGAGAGGGGAGGGGAGGAATAAGAAATAGAGAGATAAATTGGGGGGGGGGAGAAAGGTAGATGGTAAGTGGTAAGAGAGAGAGAGAGAGGTGAGGGGTGGGGCTAAGCTGGGTTAATAAGGACTTAGCATCGCTTCTTACAAGTTTGAAAAGAAAATGAACAAGTCGCCTTTTTTTTAATTTAATAGACAGATATAGATAATAATAATGATGCTAAATGATTTTGAAAAATAATAACATCTGCTAACAAAAATAATCCTAACATTTTTGAAAATAATAATAGGTAACTCAGAAAACCAGAAATGCATTTTTCCACACAACTGCACCCCATTGTACACTGGTAGTCAAGTGGTTCAGGCGCTAGTCTGGTAATCCAGGTAGTGTAGGGATCCGTTGGTTCGAATCCCATGCATAAATTTTTCTTCATTTATTTCTTCAATTTTTCTTTATTTCTATGGCTTGGCTGTCGAAACACTGGGACCATTTTCTCGGCAGTTCAAGTCTTTGGTAGACGCAATTTCAGACAAGTTAAAACACACATGTGGTGATACCAGGGCCGGGGCATTCTTACGCCAACGACTGTCATTGGCAGTCCAGCGTGGAAATGCCTCGAGCCTGGTAGGCACCATGTGTCGTGAGAAGAATGATGACATGTTTGTTATATGAAATATTAAATATTGAGATCATTTTGTAACCGAATAAAAAAAAAAAAATATTTGAGAATATGACCACATAATAATAAGACTCTCAGGGTTAGGTGTTGGAAAATGCTTTAAGCATTAATTTGCCTGGTTGTTACTTTCCACTGAAGAGTATTTTTATTGATTTTTTTTTTTTTTTTTTTGATATTTTTTTGATAAATGATTAAGGACACAAACATTTACAAAGATTGTAAAAATCTGCAAAAAAATAATAAATGATAATTATTGCAGTATTTTAAGTAGCATTAATTACATTTCCTTATTTATACATTTCCTTATTTATACAGCCCAAGTAGGACTTCCAGCAATAAGCCCAAGACAGTAAGTAATATTATAATAATACTCTTTAGTGGAAGGTAACCACCAGGCTAGGTTAATGCTCAAAGCATTTTCTACCACCTAATCCTCAGAGTCTTATTATTATGTGGTCACAAACTCAAATTAATGAGGAAAAATTCATGCACTTAGTGGGGTTTGTATCAACGGATCCCTAAGCTATACCTGGATTACTAGATCAGCGCGTTAACCACTTGACTACCAGTGCACATAAGCATTATGTGGTCAAATCCCAAACGGGAGGAAATTGAACCCGCGATCACTGGATTGCCAAATAGACGCCTTGACCACGGGACAGACAGACGGGACAGACAGACAGTACAAGGGTCGGGTGGAAGAGATTGCCATCTTTGTATCTTTGTTCTATCTTTTTGTTTTTTCTTTATAATTTCATTGTATTTTACTGAATATTTTTGTTCTACCTATAATAAAGCTTACTATAATAATAATATTATGTAGTCAAACTCTCATTCGAGGATAATTTTTACATTGATTTTGATGTCTGTTGACCACATCACATTATTTGATGGGGAACATGCGAGTATATTTTATAAATTCCTAATTTCTTGCGTGCTATATCTGGAGCTGTTCCACATTTAATTTGATTTAAACACGTTTGCAATTAACACATAAAAAAGTACTTGAAACTGGAAAGCATTTATAAATTCTAGTGATTTATATTCAAAGTAAAATAATCGATTTTCAATTGAAAAAGCGATACTTTTCATACCTCAGAGGTAAGAACAAAATAAATCAAACATTTATATAATTTTACTTAATACTAAATTTAAGGCTAGTTTTACATAGTTAATTGTTTAAAGCTAGGTTTTAACTATTAATACATTTGTGAAGGATTTAATAAGTAATCTTAATCAGTGCATTGAGGTTTTGAGTGAGTACTAAGGTATATAAAACATTTTTGAGACTATAATATAATTATGTAGATATGAAAATAATTTAAGACTATAGTTCTATAGTCCGTGATTTATAAGTTGAGATTTCACTTTTGTCGAGTTAGTTTTTGATTTGTGTTGGGCGAATGGCTAGATTTTTTTATTACCTACAGATGCAATATATATTTTTTTGTAAATCTACTTTATAATCTAACCGACTTCAGTAGCTTGATCGATAAGGCGGCAGACTTGTAATCCGGAGGTCGGTGGTTCGAGCCCCAAGTTAAGCATAAATTTAGAAGGTCAAGTTTGAGCAGTTGTGATATCACGATTGTGATTAACACAAATATGATAACTTTAACTACTTTATAATTCAGCCCTTAAACCTTAAATGACGAAATCAGCAATGTATTAGTTGCCAATCAAGGGTTAATATATCTGATTTCCATATTGTTGATTAAGTTGAAGTAAATTTTAATCGACATTCTCAGCATAGGCACTGCCAAAAGAGTCCTCTCTATTTTTAGCACGTTGAACGCCGAGGCATTTTTGGGGTATGGCCTGAATGGGTACCGCTGATTTCAGGCACTGTCGAAATTTCGGCTGAGGGCCAAATACGCGTTTCACAGTAGCACCGAAATGTGAGCTGAATCTGGTATTTGGATTTGACTTTTTTACTTGAACGAAACAGATGAATACCGCATGTGGGTTTCTATGTCAATATTTGGGTGAAATACAAAAATGGTTTTCACGGCCTGCCAGAACATTGCCTGAATACCACATATGAGATTCGCGGCGTTCAACGTGTTAAGAATCGTTTATTTTTAAATAAAAATTATTTTTTAAAAAAAGGTAATTGTGCCCCGGAACAGCTTTCGCATTACTTCAGGACACTCTAACTTTACATCTATACCATTCCGGTAACGGAAAACTCGGTTATAATTTTCCGCTCCGGCCGGGATTCGAACCCGCAACCTCCGGGTCAGCAACCAATGCTCTTAACCACTGAGCCACGGAGGTCGGCTAAATAAATAATTCATTTACAAAACACATTATTGAGGCTAGTTATAAATTTTTAACCGTTATGAACAATACAAAATTACTTTAATTAATAATAACATTGAAATATAATTAATTAAATATTTCATTTATTTAACTGCTAAATAAATAAAATTATAAAATATAAATTACCATTGCCAATTTAGGTAGGTTATAAGGGGACTGGGATATTATACAATTATATTATATTATGTAGGTTTCTTATTAACCTTAAATTAATATATAAAATAATAATAAATAATCGTAATAAATTCATATAATTCTGGAAATAAATTGACTAAAAAAAACATAAATTATTTTTTTTCACCATAATGATTCTCTTATTAACTTTGTAAGTCGGTAACTGAATTAATGAATATGTACACAATAAGCGACCTCAATTTTTTTCAATGAAGTGCTGTTCTCGAGCTGTAACCTCACCTGCCTGAGTTGGGCCAGGAATAGCCAGAGGGTTCGAATTTCAATGGTGATCCATCAGTCGGCCCTGGATCCCCAAAACTACCCCCTACCTACGCCACTGCTACCAACAAAAAAATTTCCCACCGGCCGCGCCAGTACAATCCGAGTATACATAAATTTTTAATTATCTGCCAACCTCATTCGAATTAATTATCTATGTATTTAATTATATACTTATAGGTATATGCTTCACCATAGTCTACATAGGTATTCAGCAGTGGCTCCTTCAGGATTTGTAGGAGTGATTTTTTTTATTTTTTACCCATAGGTAAAAAAAAAAAAAAATATCTATGTATTTAATTATATACTTATAGGTATATGCTTCACCATATAGTCTACATAGGTATTCAGCAGTCCTTCAGGAGGTGTACGAGTAATTATCTATGTATTTAATTATATACTTATAGGTATATGCTTCACCATAGTCTACATAGGTATTCAGCAGTTGCTCCTTCAAGAGGTGTACGAGTAATTATCTATGTATTTAATTATATACTTATAGGTATTATGCTTCACCATAGTCTACATAGGTATTCAGCAGGGGCTTCTTCAGGAGGTGTACGAGTAATTAATTATCTATGTATTTAATTATATACTTATAGGTTTAATAATATACACAATCTAGCTCTATGTACATCATTTTTAGAGAACTTCAAAATTAAAGTTCGAGTGTCCTCCTCACGGAACCAAAAAGAAATTTTTATACCACCAAGGCACAAAACAAATCCTTGGAATCATATCTTTACTCTAGGAAATGTATTGCTCTCACAGGATATTGATTTTTTCAACCCAAGAACATTTAGAAAATGCTTGGATGACTTGAATCAAACCTGAATCCTCTTCTTGACTTGTCATAACAATTCTTATATTGTATTATTTTATCATAATATCTATATTTTTTAAGATTTTGTACAATAAGGTGTAATTTGTAATAGTGTTCCAACATGTTAATTATACCTTTTCAAATAAATAAATAAAATAATAAATAAAATATTCAAAATATTCAATATTCACCATAGTCTACATAGGTATTCAGCAGGGGCTCCTTCATTTATTTAATTATATACTTATGGGTATATGCTTCACCATAGTCTACATAGGTATTCAGCAGGGGCTCCTTCATGTATTTAATTATATACTTATAGGTATATGCTTTACCATAGTCTACATAGGTATTCAGCAGGGGCTCCTTCATTTATTTAATTACAGGGTGTCCCACCAAACTTGGACACCTCAAATTACTCGGCCCCTGAAAGAGTTTTTGAAAAATAAAAAAATCTAGGGTACATGTGCTAATTATGCGGTTTCAGTTATGAATTTTTTTTTATACAGGGTGGTTCAAAAGTCAGAAATTGAGGTGTCAACTTTCGATTTTTAAATGGATCGACCTGAATTTTATTTAATAATTTTACTTCTAAATGATTCCTTAGTACTTTTTTAAACAAAAATATTTCATACAGGGTGGTTTTTTTTCGACCAATTTTTTTTCTAAATCTTGAATAACTCAAGTTCGGTTAATTTTTTCGATAACAAGATAAGAATGTGTTTGTGTAATGAATACACGCACTTTATTTTGGCATCAAAATTTTTTATACAAGGTGGTTCACAAGTGAAATAATGACTTGATTTTTTTTAAAACCGAGTTTTTTTAATTTTTTATTTAGGATTAATAATTCTCGTCTAATTTTACACATTTTTCGTTAGTCATATCGAAAAACAAAACTAAAGTGTTGTACAGGGTGAGACATAATTTTTTTGTAACACCCTGTATATGGGCAGTCAAAGAGACGCAAAATTAAATACAAAGACTAAATATGCAAGAAAAACTTTGATTTTTAATTAAACTAAAAAGTTATGGTGTTTTAACTAATATTGTCGCATGGACCACCCTGTAGATATTTTCTTAAACCATCATATGGGTAGTCGAAACTGTCTAAAATTCAACGAGGAGTCCAAATCTGAAAGAAAAAAAATTAATTCATAAAGCCATGCTCAATTTTGTGTCTACACCTACCTACTTTTTATTTCAAGTTTTAAAATCATTCAGTGTGGACACCAAATTGAAAATGGCTTCAAATTCGTGTTTTTTACTTGTTTTTCCCACATGATTCGAAGTGTTCGTTGAATTTTATACAAATTAGAGTACCTACATGATAGTTTAAGAAAATATCTACAGGGTGGTCCATGCGACAATATTAGTTAAAAAACCATAACTTCTTAGTTTAATTAAAAATCAAAGTTTTTCTTGCATATTTAGTCTTTATATTTAATTTTGCGTCTCTTTGACTGCCCATATACAGGGTGTTACAAAAAAATTATGTCTCACCCTGTACAACAATTTAGTTTTGTTTTTCGATATGACTAACGAAAAATGTGTAAAATTAGACGAGAATTATTAATCCTAAATAAAAAATTAAAAAAACTCGGTTTTAAAAAAAATCAAGTCATTATTTCACTTGTGAACCACCCTGTATAAAAATTTTTGATGCCAATTGAAAGTGCGTGTATTCATTACACAAAAACATTCTATTCTTGTTATCGAAAAAATTAACCGAACTTGAGTTATTCAAGATTTAGAAAAAAAATTGGTCGAAAAAAAACCACCCTGTATGTAATATTTTTGTTTAAAAAAGTACTCAGGCATCATTTAGAAGTAAAATTATCAAATAAAATTCAGGTCGATCTATTTAAAAATCGAAAGTTGACACCTCAATTTCTGACTTTTGAACCACCCTGTATAAAAAAAATTTCATAAATGAAACCGCATAATTAGCACATGTACCCTAGATTTTTTTATTTTTCAAAAACTCTTTCAGGGGCCGAGTAATTTGAGGTGTCCAAGTTTGGTGGGACACCCTGTATATACTTATAGGTATATGCTTCACCATAGTCTACATAGGTATTCAGCAGGGGCTCCTTCATGTATTTAATTATATACTTATGGGTATATGCTACACCATAGTCTACATAGGTATTCAGCAGGGGCTCCTTCATGTATTTAATTATATACTTATGGGTATATGCTACACCATAGTCTACATAGGTATTCAGCAGGGGCTCCTTCATGTATTTAATTATATACTTATAGGTATATGCTTCACCATAGTCTACATAGGTATTCAGCAGGGGCTCCTTCAGGAGGTGTACGAGTATTTTTTTTTATTTAATATCTATGTATTTAATTATATACTTATAGGTATATGCTTCACCATATAGTCTACATAGGTATTCAGCAGTGGCTCCTTCAGGATTTGTACGAGTATTTTTTTTTTTTACCCACAGGTAAAAAAAAAATATCTATGTATTTAATTATATACTTATAGGTATATGCTTCACCATATAGTCTACATAGGTATTCAGCAGGGGTTCCTTCAGGAGGTGTACGAGTAGGAGAGGGTGAGGAGGAGTGAGTAGAGCAGGGGCGAGCAGCTGCTCATCGTGACGGCGCCCCCTGGAACAGAGAAGTAAATTTACTAAGATTATTATAGAACCCATTTATGACTAAAGGTAGGATCACACTATAATATAGTGTGATCATGGCAGTGATGCCATATTTTCTATGGCGAGAAAAAAAAACGAATGGCATATATAATATATGGCACTCACACGATGCCATATAAATGTGGCAAAAAACTCTATGGCATTGTATGTCTTCCCCCTTGCCATAGACAAGCCTGCCAGTCGTCACCATATCATATAATTATTATTGTAGACCATGTGTGTGATGAAGCACTCACACGAATGCCATAGAAAAAACTTGTTGCCATAGACCCAAATAGTTCTATGGTCATGTTAACAAAGACCGATCACACCCTATGGCAAGGGAGATTGCCATATTATATGTCGCTCTGCCATATCGTGTGATCCTAGTTTAAGTAATGGAGACGTCAAGATGAAAACATAAAACAATTATTATTATTCAACAATTTTGATCAAACTATAATTACAATTTTTATATACAGCTACAGTGAAAGGGTACAAGTAACCCGCAATCAGTACGGTTGTGAGAGAAATCTCTCATATTTTCATTTTTTGCACCCTGTATGTTTAAAAACTATCTTATCGGATTCATGTTGCTTCATTGCCTCTATGAAGAGATAAGAAATATTTTGCCTTTTGTTTTGATTTTTTATCTCTAGTACCGATCAAGCAATTGTCAGTAGAAGTTGCATACCTCGTGAATGTGTAGCATACTGTTCAAGAGTAGGTACTAGATACTAGATATAGATATTATTATATACTCGTAGTCTGGTTTATGTATTTTTAAGTCTTAGAAGTTGAAAGTTTAACCAAAATTCCAGGTTCTTCTCTCTCAGAAGGCAAAAGAATGGCAGACCTAGCAGCCCTGTTGAGTTGAACAGAGAACACTAAAAAGAATGGAGAAAATATTTCAAGATGATTTCTCTTTTACTATCCAAATTTGAACTTATCCAAATAATGTTATTCATAAATAATATGAATTTCTAATATTAGAAATCGAAAGTATAGTGTTCGTTGTTGTAAAAAAATAATACTTTTTTAACTACCTTTATCCTAAATTCGATTTCTTGTGATGGTGACCGAATCGACCTCAGTAGCTTGATCGATAAGGCGGCGGACTTATAACCTGGAGGTCGATGGTTCAAGTACCGGATTCAGCGTAGTTCTAGTAAAGCGATTTTGAGTAGTTGTGATATCACGAAAGTGATTAGAACAAATATATGATAACGTATATGGGAAACGCATTTGCAGTTTTTTTTTTCCCCCCCGACGATTACTCTGAGCTCCGTGGTGTAATGGTTGTGACTGGTGCCTGTAGTGTAGAGGATGGTAGTTCGAGTGACAATCTACAGGCATTTTTTAACGTAATAAATAAATAAATGTGTTTCTTTGTGTCATTATATCACAATTTTAGTGGGTAGTGCAGAATTATAGGACTTTTGAATATCTTAATTGTTATCCTAATATCTTATTTTTGTCTATTATTTCGTCACTGGTCGCTGCTCACATTAAAGCAGCTACTCATTTTTCCTCACGAGGTATGAGTGGACCCCGAACATCCAAGTACAGAGCAGAAAAAATCCTGCCCCGCCGGAAATCGAACCCAGGTCACCGTGCGTGGAATGCCTAGCGCGCTAACTCACTCGGCCACGGTGACGATCTACAGGCATTTTTTAACTTAGTATAAACTGACCTCAAGCCAGCGTCGATGGCATGTTGAATACACCGGTTCCCTTCAGAACACCGAAGTTAAGCGACATCCAGCGAGGTTAAGACTTGGAAGGGTGACCATTCAAATTCTAATTCTCGTGACGCTGGCTTTTCCCGGCCCCACTCAGGCTGGGTGAGGTCAATGTGAGTAGCAGGTTTGTGAGTTTCCTGCGAATGGAGGGTAAAACCCCCGTCGTGATATGACCATGGCAGTTGAAAGCGACGTTAAACCCCACTTTAAAAAAAAAAAAAAAAAAAAAAAAAACTGACCTCTCGATTTCTTGTGGGATAGTACTTTGGCTTCTCAAACTAAGAACCGAATACTTGTGTGAGTCTAAGATGATTTTTATTTTTTTACGAAGGAAAATATTTTCTTCTTTATTTGCGAACTGTTTTCCTGTTTTCTTTATCCCTCCCCTCTCTTCCCTCTATGCCTTTCCCCTCTCTTCCCTTCTTCTCTTTCTCTCCTCCCTCTCTTCCCTTCCTTTCCTTCCTCTCTCTCTTCTCCCTCCCCTCAATCTTCTCCCTCTCCTACTCCCTCCCTTTCTCCCTCTCTCCCTCTCTCCCTCCCTCCCTTCCTCTCTTTATTTCCTCTTCTCCCTCCCTCTCTTCCCTCCCCTTCACCACCTCCTTTTATCTCTCCCCTAAAATTTTTGTATCCTATTTTTTTATTTTTTATTATTCTTCTTTTTTTTGCCTCAATCTTCAATTTCGTCCTGATGTTAGAACATTCAAAATAGGAGAGGAATTCAAACATGATCTGAAGTATGAAATGAAAGTTCGGGGGAATAGAAATAAAAAGCATGGGAGAGAGATAGTAGAAAAGAGAGGGTATGATAGAATGATAGATAAGTAGAGAGAGGGATAGAGAGGAGAAAGAGATAAAAATAGTCAAGAGAGGGTAAGGAAAGAAAAGAGTTTGATAGAATTAGAGATAAGTAAAGAGAGGGAGAGGGAGGGAAAGAGAGGGGAGATGGAGATAAAGACAGTGAAAGAGAGGGTTAGATAATAAAAGGTTTGATAGAATTAGAGATAAGTAGAGAGAGGAACAGGGAGATAGAGAGAGAGAGAGATAGAGACAGAGAGAGAAAAAGAGAGAGAGATATTGAGAGCTAAGAGACGAAAAGAGATAGTATGATAGAATGAGGGATAAAAAGAGAGGGAGGAAGGGAGAGAGAGAAAAGGGAGAGGGAGAGAAAGATGTTTATCACTCTCATAATGTCACAACAACTCAAATTACGCTGCTATACTTTAACCAAAATTGGGACTCAAACCAGCGAGCTTCAGGTTAAAAGTCCGTCGCTTTAAAACTCTCGAGCAACTGAGATCGGTGATAGGACTTATTTTTTATGAACGCCTGGACATTGTAAGATTATACAATGCGTATTGTATTCAATTTTCTTATACATATTATTTTATGAAATACCTACCTAACTCGATGCTGGTGAGTAACGTGAAAAAATGCAGAAAATGTATTGACTATTTTCCTGTCCTGGTGATAACCTTTCATTATTATTCAGTGCACTGGAAGTCAAGTGGTTAACGCGCTAGTCTGGTAATCCAGGTAGCGTAGGGATCCGATGGTTCGAATCTCACCCGGTGCACGAATTTTAACTCATTAATTTGAGCATTAACCTCGCCAGGTGATTACCTTCCACTAAAGAGTGTTATTATTATTTTTACACTGAATAATAATAATTTATGTGTATATTTGTGTTCTTCCAGTTGTTTTTTTTTATTATTATTCCGAACTCTGTAGTGTAATGGTTGTGACTACTGACTGTGGTGCAGAGGACTTCGATTGAGTATCTACAGCCATTCTGAAAATTTTCTGAAAACTTGTAACCTGGAGGTCAGTAGTTCAAGTCCCGGTGTTAGCGTAGATTCAGTAAAGCGAAGTTTGAGTAGTTGTGATATCACGAAAGTGATTAACATAAATTTGATAACTTTTTTTTTACCTAACGCTGTGGACAACAACAATCAGCACTGAATGGGTTAACTGCCATCTCCGATCAGCCCCAGTATGTACAACGTGATAAATTTCATGCAGCACAAACTCTTTGATGATATCACATTGTGATTAGCACACATCCTAGGGACCTCCATAATATCAGACCTATTGATGTGAACAGAAAAAAAATCAGCACTGAATGGGTTAGCTGTCATCTCCGATCAGCCCCAGTATGTACATCGTGATAAATTTCATGCAGCACAAACTCTTTGATGATATCACACTGTGGTTACCATACATCCTTTTTTTTTTTTTTTTTTTTTTTTTTTTTTTGAGAGGCTTAGGAGAAAAATCTTTAAAAGACACCCGGAAATAATGGGGAGTGGGATTTCCACCCACTAAAAAACCTAGACCTCTCTGGAGAAGATGATGCACCCGGAACCGTTTAATAACATTACTTCAGGTGCATTATCTTTTAAGGCTCACCATGGGACAACGTCATGGGGCCTGCACTCTCTCATCTCTTTCCTTCTTTTTCATTACTGCCCTTATAAAATTTACAATTTTTTCCCATTTTTCCTCACATGCCAACATTTCATCAATGATGTTTACAGTACATAGTTTTAATCCTAGAAGATCTTCAGCATATTTTCTCTCTTCCTCAAATCTAATACCATACATCCTAGGTACCTCCATAATATCAGACCTATTGATGTGAAGAGAAAAAAAATCAGCACCGAATGGGTTAGCTGTTATCTCCGATCAGCCCCAGTATGTACAACCTGATAAATTTCATGCAGCACAAACTCTTTGATGATATCACACTGTGGTTATCACACATCCTAGGTACCTCCATAATGTCAGACCTATTGATGTGTATAGAAAAAAAATCAGCACCGAACGGGTTAGCTGTCATCTCCGATCAGCCCCTAGTATGTACAACGTGATAAATTTCATGCAGCACAAACTCTTTGCGTCACATAAACAAAAAAAAACTTGGGGAGTTTTTCAATAAAACTCTGCTGCGCTCGTTACAAAACTTTACAAAATAGCGAGGGGGGGGGGGGTCGAGCCTACAACTCTTTGTCATTTTCTCTCGAGATAAAATAGAGACATTAGTTAGTTCTATACGGCAGGAAAATATCAGCATAATCACAGTAGCAGTATGAACAGTAAAGTGAGAAGTAAGTTGTAAAGCGATATCATCAATATAGATTTCTTTATAAATGCGATCAGCGGTATCAGCACTGGTAGTCAAGTGGTTAACGCGCTAGTCTGTTAATCCAGGTAGTATAGGGATCCGTTCGTTCGAATCCCACCCAATGCATGAATTTTTCCTCATTAATTTGGGTTTGTGACCACATCACAATAAGACTCTGAGGGTTAGGTGATTGAAAATACTTTGAGCATTTACCTTTGCCTGGTGGTTACCTTCAACTAAAGAGTTTATTATTATTAATAATAATAAACTAAGGTCGGTAATATGACAGAGAACCGCCGTTCCCACATGCATTAGGTACAAACATAAATTTATTATAAGAACAGTGGTAGGGAAGAAGGCTTTAAGTCCCTCAAACCCTAATGCTAAAGACAAAAGACGGCATTTCATTCTCTGTCAGGCAAAAAAAAACAAAATATTGACACAGCCTGTTATTACTGTGACAAGTCACTTATGTATGCTTATTATTATCATTATTATTGTTCTTTGGATAGATACAATTATAGTAAGAGGTGGCTTACGCATTGTGATTGTGGTTATTATTCTTAGGACATACCTAAGACTAGGTATGTCCAGGCGCGGCCGGTGGGAAAACTTTTTGGGGGTGCTGCCACAAAAACTGGACTAAAATGGGATTCTCTATCTATTTTACTTCTCATATCATATCCTCGTCTTCTTCACGGTTTTTAACTCTGAAGACGGGTAGTATACCTTCCTATATTACTATTCTAATTTTAGAAATTGGAAGTATTGTGTTTTTTTTATTGTAATAATAAAATTTATCTTTGTCAGATAAATAGAAATGTTGTTTAAAAAAAAAAATTAAACAGTTTGAGATTGTTTACTATACCAATCATATTATTTATGCATTAATTAGTCTACAAACGTGTAATGATTTTCATTGTATACTAGCTAGGCATTGAGAAAATTCTTTTGTGTCTGGGGGTGCTGCAGTTCCGCAGCTCCTTAGCACCGGCCGCGCCTGCAGTGCCGGATTAAGGCTGCGCGGGGCCCTTGGCATTTTCAAGGCGCGGGGCCCCAAAATTGTACTAAGTTTTTTCTAAAATAATATTTTTAGGACCTTGAAACCGAAGCCAAGTGTTTTGGGTACTAATCCATAATAGTATCCAAAACGACGTTTTTGAAATGCATTTCGAAAATGCCCAAAGACTTTTTTTCTTTTAATGGTACATACTAGAATTGCACGTCTTGAAAAACAATCCAAAACATCATGACAAGTAAATTTGACGGCGCCGCAGGCGAAATGTTTACAAAGTTATGGGGTAAAGTACTCGGAAAATAGATACAAAAAAATATCTTGAAAAAAACATTAAAAGCGTCGCAGGCGACTATAATGAAGATCATTGGTAATATTATTCTTTTCAAATACGAGTAATAATATAATATTTATATATTATATAAAGAACCGCAGGCAATATAAATTTTCATATACGTGGTCGATTTTAAGGGGGGCCCGTGGTTTTTCTTTTAATACTTTGTTCAACTGGCTATGATTTTATTTAATATTGAAATCCAGAAAAAACGACTTGAAGGGCATTCAAAAACACTTATAATTTGGGTAAGCTGCCCGAAATCCGCTAGTGTCCATGTGGTTGATTCGAGGAGTAGATAGTAATAGGGGGCCCCGCGCTTTTCTTTCAATTTAAGTACTTTGCTGTGAGTGTGTGTTTTTTCCCCTTTTATTTCTCTTCTTACTCATTATCCAAAAATACCTAGTGCAAGCTTTTTAAAAATCTCATAATATCTAGTGTAAGCTGCTAAAGCGCGGGGCCCCCTAAAGCGCGGGGCCCTTGGCATCTGCCAAATCCGCCATATGGGTAATCCGGCACTGCGCGCCTGTACGGTATGACTATTATTCTAATAGAGTGACTTACGTATGAATATTTACTATCATGTTATTATTGTGAAAAGTCATAGTAAATATAGTAGAGGAAGAGTGCCAATAGCGGACACCAAGTTGGTATTTCCCAAATAAATCTTGAAAAATATTAAAAGGTTGCTTTAGAAATATAGCGAAGAGAAATTAATATATTAAAATGGAAATGAAGCACCACCATAACGAAGACTTAAGACGGTGAAAACTTTTATATTGTACTTGGATTGATAAAATTGATTTTATTTAAATATTGTAACACAGTTGCACCTGGAAATAGGAGGATAAAATTACGACCCCCCTGAGTTCTGTCATGTCTATAAGGTTCGACTTTATGGAACTGGTTGCAACACCAGCTCAACTGGTACTGAAGCGGCTAAGACCAAAGTAGATAATACCGTGGTGATGTGACCATGCAATCAAAAGCGACGTTAAACCCAAATTAAAATAAGTAAGTAGAAAAATGTTTATACTAAAAAATTTGTTTTATCGAATACCTCCATCTTTATTCTCGCATGAAAAAGTCCAGGGGTCCAATTTAGAGTAGGGGACCCAATTTAGGATAGGGGTCCAATTTTGTCGAACTTCCTCTAACAGTATGAAGTTGTCTACGTATGAACTTATTACTGGTAGAAGTTCCTATGAGACTTTAGTTTAAAGGACGCAGTAAAGTGTGATGTCCCACTTTATAATGGATTGAAATTAGTGTAATGGGTAGCATTATTTTACTAGTTACAAGCCGTTTGCCCGTGCTTTGCAACGGGACTAAATTTCAAATTTACTAAGGCATGGCCGTACTGCTGGACAGCAATGCCTTTTTGAACTTTTTATAATTTTTCTTGACAAAGCGATAATGGTTTTGGGGGGTTCAATTCTGAGACATTTTTCGCTATCTCTTACCGTTTTGGATAAACAACTCCGGACAAACAAACAAACAAACATAGGTAGGTAGGTAGGTAGTCTTTTTTTCTGTTTTATATAATACTAGCCGTTTGCCCGTGCTTTGCAACGGGACTAAATTTAAAATTTACTAAGGCATGGCCGTACTGCTGGACAGCAATGCCTTTTTGAACTTTTTATAATTTTTCTGAACAAAGCGATAATGGTTTTGGGGGGGTCAATTCTGAGACATTTTTCGCTCTCTCTTACCGTTTTGGCTAAACAAATCCGGACACACCGGTTCCCTTCAGAACACCGAAGTTAAGCGACATCCAGCGAGGTTAAGACTTGGATGGGTGACCATTCAAATTCTAATTCTCGTGACGCTGGCTTTTCCCGGCCCCACTCAGGCTGGGTGAGGTCAATGTGAGTAGCAGGTTTGTGAGTTTCCTGCGAATGGAGGGTAAAACCCCCGTCGTGATATGACCATGGCAGTTGAAAGCGACGTTAAACCCCACTTAAAAAAAAAAAAAAAAAAATCCGGACAAACAAACAAACAAACATAGGTAGGTAGGTAGGTAGGTATTTAGTCCTTTTTTCTGTTTTATATATAGAGACTAGCCGTTTGCCCGTGCTTTGCAACGGAACTAAATTTCAAATTTACTAAGGCATGGCCGTACTGCTGGACAGCAATGCCTTTTTGAACTTTTTATAATTTTTCTGGACAAAGCGATAATGGTTTTGTGGGGGTCAATTCTGAGACATTTTTCGCTATCTCTTACCGTTTTGGCTAAACAACTCCGGACAAACAAACATAGGTAGGTAGGTAGGTAGGTAGGTAGGTAGGTAGTCCTTTTTTCTGTTTTATATATAGAGATACAGGGTGTCAGATTTTTTTTTTTTGATACTTTCAGAAACGATTCTAGGAGTCAATATAAGACTTTTTTTCTCTCTAAGCATATACCGAGAAATGATTCCTAAGCGAGATAAAAAGTAACAAAAAAGGTGTTTTTTTATTTGAGATGATGATCTGGAAATGATCTGGAAACCCTTCGCCATAGGATAGTTGCATGTTCTCAAGAAATTAGACTCGATCAATGCAGAGCAGCAACACAATCACTGGTGGAAAGTGCAAATGTATGCTTACGGAATGGTGGAAAACAGTTTGAACACTTGCTGTGAGAATTCTTATGATGAAAATAATATTACCATCATCAATTACAGTGGCAGTATATTTAAAATAAAAATATATCTCAAATAAAAAAAATACCTTTTTTGTTACTTTTTATCTCCCTTAGGAAGCATTTCTCGGTATATGCTTAGAGAGAAAAAAAGTCTTATATTGACTCCTAGAATCGTTTCTGAAAGTATCTAAAAAAAAACTCGGACACCCTGTATAGAGATCATAGGGTGGCGTCATCGTGAACGACGGTAGCCAGTATGCTTATAAACTTTTCTACTTATGAACTTATTACTAGTAGAAGTTAGTGTCTATAAGACTTAAGAGAACGTACTAGAGACGAGCCAACTTTGAAAAGTTACCATATTTGTGTTAATATTTCAATCCATTACTTCTGTGCACTATCACATCTATTGAAGGTTGTATATTTGATCCATGCCACTGACATGTGGTAGAGTACCATGCAGGCTGCATTGCCGCGTTGAATCCCTATGGATATTCTCTGCAACAAGAATTCTTTGGTGCTTTTAGTGCCAGTGGCACGGATCAAATTATCGCCTACAACATTGAGGAATTTTTTAGTTTCGACCGACCAGGGCCCCAGTGACCCCAGTGTTTCGTATAACGAAATGCAATTAATGCAATGGACCGACATCAGTAATTCAGTAGCTTGGTGTGAAATTGTAGGACACACATGTTGAGAACCACTGTGGTAGACTTCACATGGAACTTTATTCTCATCCATTAGCTGTCTATTGCTCTCCCTTCTCTCTCTAACACCTTGCGTCACATATTCCCCATCTCTTACTGTTCCATTACTCTCTCTCTCTCTCTATCTTTCATATTTCCTTCCTTCTCATTCTCTCTCTCTCTCTCTCTGTCTCTCTCTCTCTCTCTCTCACACACTCTCTCTCTCTCTATCTCTCATATTTCCTTCCTTCTCATTATTTCTCCTTTCTCTATGTCTTCCTCTCTCCATCTATATCTCTCTTTCTCACTTATTCCCTTCATTTTCATTATTTCTCCTATCTCTTTCTCTCTCTCATTTCCTACCTTGCTCCTCCTTTTTCTATCTTCATCTCTCTCTCTCTCTTTCTTCGTTTATCTTATGTCTTTCTTTATTTCTCTCTTTATCACATCTCTCGCTTTCTATCACTTCTACTTTCTCTCCTTCTTCTCCTCCTTTATCTCTGCTTTTTATTCTTTTCTCTGTGTTCGTAAATGTCTCTAACCCTCTTTCTCTCTCTCTCTTCCTTTTTAAATCTCTCTCTCTCTCTTTCTCCTTTCCTCTTTCTATCTCTCTCTCTCTCTTTCCCCTTTCCTCTTTCTCTCTCTCTGTATCTCTTTCCTCTTTCTCTCTCTCTCTCTTTCTCTCTATTTTTCCTCCATTCTATTTTTTATGCTCAAGACTTTCTACAACTCGTTGTCCTTTGTATACTCTATTAGGAAAATGAAATTATTGTGTGAGTTTGTGTGTGTTTGTTTTTGGGTGTGTGAGAGAGAAATAGAGAGGGAGATAGAGAGAGACAGACAGTCAGAAAGTGTGTCTCGCTCTCTAAGGAACTGTGGACATTTTGCTTTCACGAAAAAAAAAAAAAAATATATCGACAACAGGTACTTTTGAAAAAATGTATTTACGAAATACATCATGACATACACTTACACAGGTGATGGATTCAGTGCATTAACTGACCAATGTACATTAGGATAACATGGGTTAGGTTATTGTAAGTAGGATGTAGCTGGTAGGTACGATTCCCAGCGAATAGAGATTAAAACCCCCGTCCTGACTATAAATCAACAATAGATGTAAATCGGTCGCAAAAAATTTAATGTACTTTTCTTTCCGACCTCAGTAGCTTCATCGATAAGGCGGTGGACTTGTAACCTGGAGGTCGGTGGTTCAAGTCCCGGTTTCAGCGTAGATTTACTAAAGCGAGTTTGAGTAGTTGTGACATCACGAAAGTGATGAACACAAATTTTAATATGGTAACTTTTAAAATAAACTTAAATGTACTTTTTCATTGTGAAGTGCTGGTAAACATCTAGTTTTAAAACATTATACCTCTATTAGGTATGTATAAAATTCCAATTTTTCAGCTTTCGGTATAGGTATTGGGGGGAAAAAATTCTATGCGATGTGGCATTAGCTTAAGCGCGCGGAAAATTACTCCCGTCTGTCCCAGTAAATCACATTCTATCATGATACAGATGCATTCATAATATGATTCATGTTGTTCTCACTAGAACAATATGAGTGAAAATGGAACGCCATACCTATATCAGGTTGGGGATGTAATGGGAAATATTAACTATAGTTCCCACTAGAACACATTGTATCACGAATCATGATTCATGATACAGATGACTTGATAATATGATTCATAGTAATAACTAGCGGGCTGTCGCCCGCTTTGCGGGTCGAGGCATGGCCGTGAAAGCAAAAAATCCTTTTTCGCCAATAGCAGGTGTTGTAGTGGGAATTTCGAAAAATCCCGTCTTATTGCACATCTAGACTATAAGACAAAGCTACCTACCAAATTTCAGCTTCCTAGGACTTACGGTTTGGGCTGTAGAGCGATGATCAGTCCGTGGTCAGTCAGTGGTCAGTGACTTTGACATTTATATATATTAAGATAATAAGTATAAGTAGTGCTTTATTTAGACTTTCAGCGCAAGACAGGTAGTCCCATTATGCCAACAGTTTAACAAAGCACCTCTTTATTTAATTGAGTATAGATACAATGTAAATAAAATAACAATTAGAGGGTAAGGATGATAGAAAGAATAATATCACTTTTAAGTGATATTATTCTTTCACTCGATTCAAAAATGACCGTTGCTGTGCCCATATAATGGTCACGCTAGGTCTTGGAGGGTTAATGGCAAATGTAACATAATAATTTATATTCCTGTTGAAAAATTAAAAAAAAAAAAAAAAAAAAAAAATGTGGCACAAATGGTTAACTTTAAAATATGCCACACTTATTGTTCATTTTTATACCATAATATACCATACCAACCATGTAATTTTATATCCATACATAGGTCTAAAGTGCCTAATTGGTCAGAACTTGGACTGTCGCACTACCGAGAGTCCTGAGAACAAATCGAAAGCTCAGTATTCCCAGGTATCTATAATGTTCTTGTTGTAATATTATATGTATAAACAATAATATCATTACATATATTTACATGAATGTGTATAAGTACATGAGGAGGCAAATATATTATTTTACATGGGTTAATGGACAAATATAACAGAAAAAGAGAAAAAAAATTACGTAAAAAAACGGATACCGTTCTGTTACGGGTTTACAAATCCTATCAATGAACTCAATTGAAATAAAGTCCTGTGTACCTACATAAATGTATACATATAGATAATAGATATTATTATTATAAATCCTGGTTGCAGGGTTTCGTCTGAAACACCATACAATTAACACTGCGACCTAGTAAGATCTATTGTGACCAGGGAGAAAATCTCTCATCCTATTTCCCAGTTCTGTGCCTATGACGGCCCAACTGGGCTTAGTTGAGAGTGGTTGTCCAATGCTTAACACCCTAAGTCCAGAAACCTGTTCCCTTCATGAGAAGTGTCAGTCTCTGGACGAGGTGTTCTTGGTTATGGAGATCTTCGAGATTACTGGATTCGAAAATCCTAAATCTCCTGTTATCCAGCGCCTCACATTCGAAGAGAATGTGTGTTGCTGTTTCTTCTTCCAGACCACATAGCCTACAATCGATTGGTTCTCCTCTAGAGAGTCCTAATCTGTGTAAGTGTTTCCTAAGTGGTCCGTGGCCAGTGAGTAGGCTCACTATTAATCTTAGTTTATTTCTGTTGAGTGACAGAGATTCCTGAGTGAGTTTCTTGGAGTATCCTGTTAGCGTTAACTTAGAGTGTCGCATGCCACTGGAGTTTCTCCAAGCTTTATTTGCTTCATCCATGACCCATTTCCTGGCACTAAAACGGACCAGGCATTTGGGTATGGCCAGCACCGGTTCAGGGCCAGTGAAGCTTTTTTCTGCAGCCTCTCTTGCTAGGAGATCTGCAGCCTCGTTGCCTTGGAGACCACTATGCCCTGGAATCCATTCCAAGTTTACCTTGTTATGGGTGGCTAGTTCATTAAGTGTTCCAACACACTCCCATACCAATTTTGACTTAATTTGGTATGTTTCTAAAGCTTTGAGGGCGGCTTGGCTGTCGGAGAAGAAAGTAATTTTCTTCCCTTTCCAGCCTATTTCCAGTGCGTGCCTGGCTCCCATTATAATGGCGAAAATCTCGGCCTGGTACACTGTTGCCAGTGTACCTAAGCTTTCAGATTTTCTACAGAAGCCTGGCCCGCAAAGGCCCGCCCCACTGCTTCCTCTCATGCGAGATCCATCTGTATAGTATTTGATACCCGCATGAGATAATATTTCTTGGCTTGATTCCTTTTCCCAGTCTGACCTAGGTCTGACTAGTACTTCGTAGGAAAGGTCAAGGTTGTTTTTGGGAATCATGTAGTCAACCGGCATATTCTGCTTGTATGTCACATGAGATTTCTCGATCAGTTCCCTGTATCGGGCGGGTAGCCTGCCAGAGCGACTGATTGATTGCCTGAAAGCACCTATGATGGCCTCCCCCTTGATAAATAAATATAAGGGTGGAAGCCCTAGAATGACTTCCAAAGCTAATGTGGGTGCTGTTCTGAAGCAACCAGAGATCATCAATAAAGCTGACCTCTGTGTTGATTCCAGCTCCCTCTGAGCAGTTAGCTGCTCAGCTTTCTTCCACCATATGCAGGATGCATATGTGATTCGAGGTCTGACTATAGCAGTGTATATCCAGCGAGTTACTGCTGGTGTCAGACCCCAAGTTTTGCCAACAGACCTTCGTGCAATATGAAGTGTGGCCTTAGCCTTGTCTGTGGTTTTCTTAATGTGCTGATTCCAGGTCAATTTTTTGTCGAGATAAACTCCGAGAAACTTGACTTCTTCAGCAATTTCAATTCTTTCACCAAAAATTTTGGGTGCCTGGACGGCGCCTAGCTTATATTTTCTAGTGAAAGGTACTAAAGTGGTTTTCAGAGGGTTGACTTTAACCCCCCTACTCAAGCACCACTTTTCAACTATTGAGAGAGCATACTGAAGTAGTTCTGACAAAGTTGTTTTGTATTTTCCTCGGACTAGGATGACAAAGTCGTCCGCATACCCGAGGGCAAAGAAACCAGCCTTATCTAGTTCGTTAAGAAGCTCATCCGCAACAAGATTCCATAACCTTGGAGAGATGACTCCCCCCTGAGGACAGCCCCTGGTTGCATTGATTTCTTTTTTCGAATCTAAGAGTTCGGCGATAATTGTCCTCGATTTGAGGAGCTGTGTAACCCATTCGGAAATAGTTTTACCTGCTCCCGAGATGGATTTAATTATGGAGTCCAAAGAGGTGTTATCAAAGGCACCCTCTATGTCTAGAAAGACAGCCATGGCAATCTCTTGATTATTCAGCGCTAATTCAATCTTGCTAACAAGTTCGTTCAGCGCTGTTTCAGTTGATTTGCCTCGCTGATAAGCATGCTGATTGGGGTTGTGAGGAATCCTATATATAAAGTCCTCTTCCAGACGCCAATCGACTAATCTTTCAAGTGTTTTCAAAAGAAAGGATGAGAGGCTAATCGGTCGAAAAGACTTAGCCTGGCTCAGATTTCTCCGGCCTGGCTTAGCCAAAAAGACGACCTTTGCTCTTCTCCAACACTTGGGAATGTAACCCAGGGCCAGACTAGACCTGAACAGCTTGCACAGTACTGGACCTATAAGGTCCAATCCTTCTTGCAATAGAACTGGATAGATTCCGTCTGGTCCTGGAAATTTAAAAGGTTTGAATGTGGATACTGCCGCTTTTACCCTTCGATTAGTGACCGCAGCCTTAGCCTCCTCCCAATCCTGTTGAGTTGGCACCTGGTGGGAGCCTTCTTCAGGATGTGAGGGATTCAGCCCAGTTGTGGCACAGATATGTCCGGGAAAATGTGCGTCAAGTAGCACTTCAAGGGTTTCTTTACTATCGCTAGTGTGTGAGCCTAGATAATAGATATAGATTGGTATCATTTTTCTTTGGTCAGGTACGAAGAATAAAAGTTCATATTTGTCCTGATAGCTCAATGGTCGAGGCATCTGTCTGGTAATCTACAAGTATATATTAAGTGAGAAGAAGTTATTAATGAAACTACCTAACATTTTTGTTTCACCAAGTACGGCCATGCCTTTGTGAACGCGCCGCAGTGCGGCTACTCTCAATGCGTCTATTTTAGATAAATAAAATCCGCTGTCTATTATTGACGAGTATCTATTTAGATATATTTATGAATGTAGATCTTTACGTAGAACCATCAAACTTGATGATAAAAACTTTATTCCATTTTTATGTGCACAATTCTTCCTGTAAATTTCAAGTTGAGATATTGTGCATAAATAGGAAACTTTCTCACAGGGTTGGAAATATAAAATGAAATACCGGGTGTAAACCAATTGCACATTGCTTGCAAATCTTGGAATACCCTTTTTTTTTCTTTTCTTTTTTTTAAAAAAGAGCTAGAGATGGGTGTTCTAAAGCCTTTTATATTTCGTAGCCATGAAAGCGAGTAAAGCGTTGTAAAGTTGTGATTACCTATCACGAATATGATAACTAATTAATAATAAAAAAAAAATCGTAGCCATGAAACAGGAGTTACTGTATAGTGTATATGCTTGTGGTCTGTGTTGTAGCCTGCCCATCCCGTAGTATGCCTCCCTCTGATGGGCTCCTGATGGGCTCTTCACAGACAGACGGACGGAAGGACAGACAGACGCACGGACCAATGGCCGAAAACACCTTTTTTGGTATCCTGAGGCTATATTCGTCCAGAAATGAGAAAAACTGAATAGGTTAAATTTTCGACGAATACAATACTTTCCTTATTAACACATTGACTGCCTTGTCACACTATATGTCTGACACAATGTTAAATCTATACGCCACGTCATACATATTGTGTGACAGTCGATGCTACTTTGAATGAGTGTCACACTAGGATAAGGAAAGTAAAAATAGAAAGAAAAGAAGTGTCACACTTTTTTGGTGTGACGTGGCATACAGCGTTAAAAAACCACCTCTGTATGCCACGTCACACAATATGTGTGACTATGTATAGTAACGAGCATACGGGTAAAGTGTCCAAAAATGACCTTGGCAGTCAACGTGTTATAGAATAAGGTAAGTAAAAATTAGGAAATTTAAATAAAAAAATACAATATAAGTATACAGATATCCTAACTAAAGGGCGGGTTTATTGCCTATGGTAATCTCTACCACCCGACCAAATACTTGAGGTCGACAGTCTTCAACCTCTTCTTCATGATTGAAGTTCGTAGCTTCTGGCAGAGTAGGACGCATGCGCAAGACTTGACAAAAACTTTAAACATACACATCAGTTTAACCCCTCCAAACCCCCTTTGGACAGTTCCAGATTTTTACAAAAAGCAACAATAAATCCTGGCCTGATCACATTACCTCGCGCTGTGGTGAGTGAAAAACTTTACCGATCGTCAAAAAAAAGTAAAAAGGATGAGGGAAATCTCCAAAGTTTGCCGCCAAGAGCCTATATTTTTCACTGTCAATACTATATCTATAATGTATAGGTTACTTTATACAGGGTGACTATAGCTATAATGTAGAGGTTACTTTATACAGGGTGACTATATGTATAGGTTACTATACATATACAGGGTGTTACGGAAACAGTGAAATTACCGCATGGTCTAGCAACAGTAACAGTTGTTACGTCTTAGGACCATACTGTAAAAATTCAGCTTTCCATCTTTGAGCGTTAAAAAAAATTCAGGATTACCCTTATTGTTTCAATTGATAACTTCTTTTGGTCACCATTTGGTTTTGGTTGAAGATAAACTTATTTTGATTTCGGTAAAATTATTATTTAATGATGATCTTTCAATAAACACATTGAATTGGTTTATTGACTTAGGATCATTCCATTTATTATTATTTTTTTTTTTTTTGGCATTGGTTGGCAAGGCCATTCCATACAGCCATAAAATTTTATTTTATTATTTTATCATTCCATTTAAGATTTTCAAGTTGGCCCTCACACCGTCCTCCTTGGGCGCCACAACCAAATTTTGAGAACCCCTGAAAATGCATCAGTTTATCATTGAACTGTTTGCAAAACTTAAGATTTTTGTGGAAGAGCTTATGGTTGAGTGGAAGAGCTCACTCCAGTGAGAATCCTGCCATAAAAAAAGAAAGCCTATAAAAAAAAATATACTATTGTCACACCAAAATTTTGGGAACCCCTTAAGTATGCAATGCATAACTTGAGATTTGTACTTACAATAGTGTTAAAATGTTACAAGGGTGACCTTGTACTTTATGAACGCACTGTACGTTACGATTTATCCATGAATACACCCACCCAGTATTTTATTTATTGTTATAGTTTCAAAACTTTTCAGTTTTTCAGCTTAAAGATTTTCGAAAATAGATCTCAGACAGAGAAGAGTCTGAAATTTACTTTCTCTCTCTCTTTCTTTCTCTTTTTCTCTCTTTCTCTCTCTCTCAATTCTCTATTTCTACCTCTCTCTTACGCTTTCTTTTATGAATCTCTATCCCTCTCTCTCTCTCTCTCTCTCTCTCTCTTTCCTCTTCTTTTTCTCTCTAATTATCCATCTCTCTTTCTTCCTCCATCTTCACAGTTTTTCTATCTCGCTTCTTCCGAGTTGAATGTGATTGATGGCTCAAGCTAAAAAACTAAAAGAGAGACAGAGAATACAGAGATTCAAGGAAGGAAGGAGAAAAAAGGAAAGGGAAGTAAAATAAAGAAAGAGAGAGTGTGTAGTTGTGTACAAAGGATAAGATACGAGTATAAGGAGAGAGAGAGAAGTAAAGAGAGAAAGAGGGAGAGAAAGACATAAAGATTGAAAGAGAGAGAGAGGGAGAGAGAAAGAGAGAGGCAAATGATAAGATATAAGGAGACAGAGAGATAAAGACAGAAAGACGGAAAGAGAGAGAGAGCGAGAAAGCAGGAAAGTGATAGAGGCTAGGCATTTTTAGTTAAAACTTCAAAAATGATGAGATCAAACACCTCGGTCGAGGTGTGAAGAACGAAGACATAAAATACTAAGAAAGAGACATAAAATAATAGAATGAGACAGATGATATTGATATAACAAAAATGTGAATACCACTCCCGGCTCACTTCTGCTGAATATAAACAAGGTAATACAAGCAATAGTGAAGTCAAATAGCGACCTCAGTAGCTTGATCGATAAGGCGGTGGACTTGTAACCTGGAGGTCGGTGGTTCAAGTCCCCGTTTCAGCGTAGATTCAGAGGAGCGAGTTTGAGTAGCTGTGATATCACGAAAGTGATTAACACAAATGTGATAACTTTAGTGAAGTCAAACAGTAAGCAGAATAATTAAAAGCGTTTCATTGATCTTACCATTATCTGGGTCCTTTGTCCAACTTGGTATGAAATTGGACTTGACATCATTTGAAATTTTTCTCTCCGACTTGTCGATCTCGTTCAGAATATTGTCGAGAACTTTTCCTGGAATTAAAAGAAAAATTGCAAATAACACTTTTGGTTTTTTTGAGGGATATCATTACTTTTTTGCTTTATTAAAAAATAAGTTTACACATTTTACTTTTTTGTTTAAAATGTGATGTTTTTTTGTGGCATTTTTTATTAGACAATATTTGACATTCATGAATTTAACTTTAATTATTAGGTATACAAAAATCTGGTGAGACACTACACGAGTTCCCTTATCATCGTCACTGGTGACTCAACGGTAACAGTTAGCTAAAACTCAATGTCGAATTCGTAATCAAAACCTTAAAGTCATTAAATTTGATATGTCACAACCCCTATCTACGATAAAAATAAAAAAAGTTGGTCTGATCAGGACCCTTGAAAATAGAGGAAAATTGGAGCTGGTTCCAAAAAGTTCAATGCATAAAAAAATATCAGAAACTCCTTTTGTTTTTTCATTCTAAGAAAATTTTGTTTTCAAATTGTTGTTCTAACTAATTCAAAGAAGAAATTTTTCATTTTTCTTTAGGCAAAAACTAATTGAACCAATTTTAATTTATTTGTAAGTGTAATTTCACTTTAATTATTTTCACATTTCTACCTAGATTGACTGAGTTGTTTTCGTGTAATTATTTAAAAAAAAAATTGGGTGGTAAATTTAGAAGTCCTTTACATCGATTATTCTTTAAATTGAATTAAAAATACTTCATCTTGGATTGACATGTTAATTCTAATTTCACTTACATAGCTTCTTATTTACTGTATATGTACAGTTTTTAAGTATATTAAATATATACTTAAATATAATAAATACGAGGTGTGGCTATTAAGTTCGTAGACGCGAGCCGCTACGCAAAAGCTGTTCATACTAGAAAGATAATTATGATAAACATATTCAGACAGCTTCAAGTCTTGTGTTTTGATTCATAGCTGACACATGCCTGTACTGTAATTAGTTCTGTTGTGATAGCCCGACGCACAAGACACCTTTTTTTAATTTTGCCGGAATTATGATTGATACAAACGTTGAGCAACGAGTGATTATTGAATTTTACGCAAAATTTGCTGGTGAAACTTTTTCTTTGTTAAAGACAGTGTACCAGGAGTCATGTTTGAAAAGATCAACGCTTTATAAGTGATCTAAACGGTTTCAAGATGGTCAGGAAGATGTTGAGGACGATCCACGTCCTGGTCGCCGCCAAACCTCAAAAATTGACGAAAACATTAAAAAAAATTGTGTTATGATTCGTTCTGACCTCTTACACTAATGGCTGATACACTTAAAATTGATAAAGAATGTGTGAGACAAATTTTGCACGAAAATTCCAACATGACAAAAGTTTTCGCAAAAATGGTGCCATTCGCCAGCCCACAGTGCCTTCTTCGTGAAGACGTTCCTGGCCAAGTACAACATCCCAGTGTTGGAAAACCCTCCTTACTCACCCGACCTGGCCCCGTGCGACTTTTACTTATCAAATCTGCCCTGAAAGGTACCAGATTTGACAGCGTAGATGCCGTTAAGAAAAAAACTGGCAGAAGTCATGAAAGGCCTCACACAAAATGACCTCCACCACTGTTTCGATCAATGGAAAATTTGCTTAGAACGTTATAGGGATAGAGGAGGGGAGTACATTGAAGGGTATAACTACAAAAGTTGGGTAAGTTAAACACACATCGTTTTATGGGAAGAGTCTACGAACTTAATAGCCAAACCTCGTATATATACACTAAATATGTATTATATATAATGAAGTATGTATCTTATGTATACGTTTCTTTAATCATACGCTCGCTATGTCTTTTCTGTTTCTTATTTTATTTCACCAAAGAAGGCTTTTATCCATTTTGTTTTCTTTGTAATTAATTTCATCTTCATTTTTTCCTTTTTCTTGTCTTCCTTCATCATCTTCCATTTTGTCTCTAAATCTCTTTTCCTATACTTTGTTACACCCTTTGCTTTCCTTTACATTTCCTTTTTCTCATTATCTTTTTTTCTCAATTTGTCTAGTCGCATTTCTTTTTCATTTATTATTACCATTCTTTACTCTTTCAATACACCTTCTTATTTCGGTTGATAAGTTCTTCGTTCTTTCTCTTTCTCTCTCTATCTCTCTCTCTCTCTCTCTCTCCTCTCTTTCTCTGTGATCTTTACATCTAGTATCTCTCTCTCTCTCTCTTTCTCACTCTCTCTGATTTTTTTCTCTAGTTTCTAGCTTCTTTATTAGTTTCTTTTCTTTTTCATTCTCTTTTCTTCACTATTTTCATCTCTCATTTCAGCACTGCTTGTTTTTTTCCTATATCTTTGTTTCTCTTCTTATTTTATTCAGTGTGAGTATCTTATTTGCTTCTTCTCTAACTTCACTCTTCCAATAATTCTTTCTTTTCTTTTTTCATTTGTTTATCTCCATTTATTTCTCTTCTTTCAGAACTTATTTTTCTTCTATATTCTCGTCTTCTTCTTATTATTTTCTTCGTCTATTTCATTTCTTTCCTCATCCAATTCTTCTTCATCTTCTTCCTCAGCTCCTCTGCTTAGTGTTTGAATAAAATTAATTTTGAATTCCTCCCCCGTCTCCTCACTTCTTATTTTTTTATCCCTTTTGTTTTCTACTTAAAACACTTTTCCTTTCGAGTCACTTTACTAGCCCTAATCTTGAGATGTGGCTCTCTTACAGAATGTGTCCTAGACTTCAGACAGAAAAATGAAGAATTTTTACGCTTTGCCTTGGGTCGGCAGTGCTATATTATTGAATATTTTATTAATAGAACATATTTATTTACAAACAAGTATTGATAAAAATTATGAAGAATATAAACAAGAAAAAAGATTAATATTCTAATTCTCGTGACGCTGGCTTTTCCCGGCCCCACTCAGGCTGGGTGAGGTCAATGTGAGTAGCAGGTTTGTGAGTTTCCTGCGAATGGAGGGTAAAACCCCCGTCGTGATATGACCATGGCAGTTGAAAGAGACGTTAAACCCACTTAAAAAAAAAAAAGATTAATAACAGAGATAAAAAATATACACAAATGGCCTAACTGAAGGGCGGGGTTATTGCTTATGGCAATCTCTGTCAACCTACCCTTAGTATAGAGTTACACATGTCCTAACTAAAAGGCGGTGTTATTGCCTATGGCAATCTCTTCCACCCAACCCTGTGCTAAACCTCTTCCTCCTGGTTGATTTTGATTGGTTCTAGCAGTCTTAATTTTTGTTTTACAGCTGTATAATATCCTTCCTCCTAAAGCGAACCGTGTTTAGGGCGCCATATTGTTCAGAACTTGGACTGACGCACCACCGACCACCTGGACTGCAAATTAAATGCTCAATATTTATAATTCGACCCTTAATATTATTATTTATAACTTTTTTAGTCTGTCCCAGTAGCTCAGTGGTAAAGGCGACACTCTGTGAATCCAGAGAATTCAGATGTTGTGGGCTCGAAACCCAGCCAAGACATGACAAGTTTTCCTCCCATTTGGGAGTTTTACCTCATAATAATATGTCTTGCTGGGCTTACTGCTGGAATAATGGGACTTTAATAGTCTTAATCAGGCAGTATAAATAAGGCAATATTATTATTTTGTTTTAAATATAGACATCATGTACAAAATTAAAAGACAAAGAAATACATAAAAGTGGCTCTCTTAGAGAATGTGTCCTAGACTTCAGACAGAAAAATGAAGAATTTTTACGCTTTGCCTTGGGTCGGCAGTGCTATATTATTGAATATTTTATTAATAGAACATATTTATTTACAAACAAGTATTGATAAAAATTATGAAGAATATAAACAAGAAAAAAGATTAATATTCTAATTCTCGTGACGCTGGCTTTTCCCGGCCCCACTCAGGCTGGGTGAGGTCAATGTGAGTAGCAGGTTTGTGAGTTTCCTGCGAATGGAGGGTAAAACCCCCGTCGTGATATGACCATGGCAGTTGAAAGAGACGTTAAACCCCACTTAAAAAAAAAAAGATTAATAACAGAGATAAAAAATATACACAAATGGCCTAACTGAAGGGCGGGGTTATTGCTTATGGCAATCTCTGTCAACCTACCCTTAGTATAGAGTTACACATGTCCTAACTAAAAGGCGGTGTTATTGCCTATGGCAATCTCTTCCACCCAACCCTGTGCTAAACCTCTTCCTCCTGGTTGATTTTGATTGGTTCTAGCAGTCTTAATTTTTGTTTTACAGCTGTATAATATCCTTCCTCCTAAAGCGAACCGTGTTTAGGGCGCCATATTGTTCAGAACTTGGACTGACGCACCACCGACCACCTGGACTGCAAATTAAATGCTCAATATTTATAATTCGACCCTTAATATTATTATTTATAACTTTTTTAGTCTGTCCCAGTAGCTCAGTGGTAAAGGCGACACTCTGTGAATCCAGAGAATTCAGATGTTGTGGGCTCGAAACCCAGCCAAGACATGACAAGTTTTCCTCCCATTTGGGAGTTTTACCTCATAATAATATGTCTTGCTGGGCTTACTGCTGGAATAATGGGACTTTAATAGTCTTAATCAGGCAGTATAAATAAGGCAATATTATTATTTTGTTTTAAATATAGACATCATGTACAAAATTAAAAGACAAAGAAATACATAAAAGTGCAAACAACATAAACAATAAAGAGAAAGAAAAAATAGATAAATATACACACCTAAACACAACTATGTCCTAACTAAAGAGCGGGCTTATTGCCTATGGAAATCTCTTCCAGCCAACCCTTAATACACTTAAAGTGTTGGGTGTTTGGAACAACGATTAAGCCGATACTGGGGGTAACATTCCCATTCAAAATATTTTATTTTAAGTGTATTAATTCAATTTTATCCTGATGGTTCAATCAAAACAATCTATTTATTTATTTCGTGTTGGTTTTTTTTTTGTGTCAACAAAATAAATTGAAAAAGAGTGACACAACTTTTATTAAAATAGGTAAATAATTATTCTAGATTTGGATCAATTTTATTTTTGTAATTAAAAATTACATCAACATTTTTCACAGTCAGCTGGGAGGAGACTATGAAATCAAAAAACTTTGACGAAACAAGAAAAAAAATTGAACAACTAGGATAGTCTTTTGGGAGTGCTGTGCGCATAACTCTTTTACCATTACTTTCTGTATTACCAGCAAGATTTCTTATTATTACTTAAACCCTCAACATATGTTACGCCTAAATGTAGCATCCCAACTCATCCCTCTCTCTACCTCCCACTCTCTTTCCCTTCTCTCCCTCACTTCCTCTCTCTATCTCTGTCCACCTCCTTCTCTCTCTCTCTCTCTCTCTCTTCTTCCCTTCTATTACCTCTCTCAGTCTTTATTCCTCTTATATTCTATTACTTTATCCTTATCTTGTCTAAAATCCTGTAAAGACATTATTTTTCTCTCTTCCTCCTGTCACTTTTTTCCTCTCCAACCCTCTCTCCTTCTCTCTCTCCCTCTCTCTCTCCCTCTCTCTCTCCCTCTCTCCTTCTCTCTCTCCTTCTCTCTCTCTCTGTCTCCCTCTCTTTTTCCCTTCTCTCTTCTCTCTCTCTCTTATCTCTCGCACTCTCTCCTTCTCTCTCTCTCTACTTTTCTTACCTATCTTCATCCTAACTGTCTCTCTCTCATCTTGTCTAAAACCCTGTAAAGACATTATTCATCCCCTTTCAATCCATTAAGCCTCTCTACTCTCTCTCTCTCTCTCTCTCATTTAAGATCCCTTCTCTCCTTATCTCATGCTCTAACTCGCTTTCTCTTTATTTCCCTTAATCAAATCATCAAACCTCCGTGGCTCAGTGGTTAAGAGCATTGTTAACTGACCCGGAGGTTGCGGGTTCGAATACCGGCTGGAACAGAAAATTCTTACTGAGTTTTTCGTTTCCAGAATCGCATGGATATAAAGGTAAAGTTCCCTGAAGTTATGTTCCGGCCGTTCCGGGGTACAGTTACCTATTTAAAAAAATCAAAATTCTCTCTCTCTCTCTCTCTTTTATTACCTTTATTTCTCTGTATTTTTTCTCTTTAGATTCTGTTTTTTCTCTATTTTAAAAAAATATGTAATAAATAATAATTATGATCTTTTCAATAGTACCTTCTAGCATGTAAGATATAGATACCTTTTTTTTTTTTTTTCTTCTTCTTCTTCTTCTTCTTTTTCTGGCATTGGTAGCTAAGGCCATTCCATACAGCCAATATAGATACCTATTAATTTAGAAAATGTCCTTATGAGGCAAAAATCTATTATGAAAAAAATATTATAATATGATGAAAAAAAATGTTCGACTGCGCCACTTACCATTTTCATTGATGGAATTGTCGGAGCCACCAAACACAGAGTTGTTGTTATCGGAACTCTTGTCTGATGTATCCAGGGTCGGGTCTGAAATAATAATAATGATAATAATAGTAATAATAAGTAATGTAATGATAATAATTGTAATAACAATAAGTGGTAGTGTAATGATAATAATAAAAATGACATATTTTTAAAAAACACTGAAATGGTTGGCATCCGGAAATCCGTGAAATGTAAGATCCCAGACAAATAGTGTCATTTTAAAATACTCCCGGTTAGTGGTAAATTTATAAGCTCTTATTATTTAAAAATCAGTTAATTTTAAATTTAATTTCACATAATACTTCATGGGACATGACAAGTTATTTGGGATCTTGGCTTACTGCTGGAATAATCGGGCGGATTGAATAAGTTATCACTGAGTTTGAATTCTGACATTCAGACATAACATGAAATGAAATAATTTCCAGAAAATTATTGTAGGTCCTGTTAGATATGTCTAAATGTCAAAATTCAAATTTAGTGATGTCCATTCTACTCAAGATCAAAATATTAAAATTTCTCTATCCCTTTCTCTCTCTCACACTTTCTTTCTTTTACTTTCAGTCCTACTCCCTCTCTCTCTATCTCTCTTACATTCTCTCTCTCTCTCTCTTTAAAAAAAAAATGAGTGTTTCACAGCCTTCTTTATTTCGTAGTCATGAAACAGGAGCTACTGCAGAGACGCTTGTGGTCTGTGTTGTACCACTGAAGGAGAGAGAGAGAAAGAGAAAGAAAGTGAGAGAGAGAAAGAGACAGAGAGAGATATATAGAGAGAGAGAGAGAGGGAGAGAAAGAGAAAGAGGGAGAGAGAGAGAGAGAGAACGAGAAATAGAGAAGAAGAAGGAAGAGAGGGAAGAGAGGAGAGAAAGAGAGAGAAGGAGAGTAAAAGAGAGAGAGAGAGAGAGAAAGGTAAAGAGGTTATTTTAATATTTCAGTATCGACATGTAATATGCACCCCCAGTCTTCATCTTAGTATTTGTATCAATCTCAGGTTAACTTCTCCCTCTATCCCCCTTCTCTATCTTTCTCTTTCTCTCTCTCTTTCACCTTCTTCTCTCTCTATCCCTCTACCTCACCTATCTCTCTGTCCCTCTCTCTCGCTCCCCAAAATTGTGGGGTTCAATAACAAAACGTAATAACCGAAAATTTTAATTTGTTCTGTGGTTGTATTCCCTCCCTTCTTTCCCTTTCTCTCCCTCCCTCCCTCTCTATTGCCCTCCCTCCGTCTCTCTGTATGTCAATCTCTTTTCCTTTACCTTACTGCACCAATCCCTCCCTCAAATGTCTCTATTAGATTTGAATTTTCAAAATATGTATGATACAATCTCCTTCCTCCTCTCTCTCTCTCTCTCTCTCTCTCTTTCTCTCTCTCTCCTACGCGTTTCCCCTCACTCTGTCTCTCTCTTACCTTCGCCTTTTTTCTTTCTTTCTTACTTTTCTCTAAATATACATTCCTCTTTTTCTCCATCTCCTCATTACTTGCTTTCTTCTATCCTCTATTTTGTTCTTTCTCTCTCTTTTTTACGCGTTTTCCCTCCCTCTTTCTCTCTCTTACCTTCTCATTTCCTCTTTCTCTCTCTCAATTTTTTTCTAAATATACCTTCCTCTTTTTCTCCCTCTCACAATTACTTACTTTCTTCCATTCTCTATTTCGCTCTTTCTCTTTATTTCCTTCGCATTCCCTCTCTCCCTCATTTCTAATAATGATCCCACTGCTTTTATAAACTCGACATTCTTTCTCTCTCACTATTTCTTACTTAATTTCTATCCATCTGTTTTGTTCTCACTCTCTCTCTCTCTCTCTCTCTCTCTTTCTCTCTCTGTCTTTTTCTCTCTCTCTTTCTCTCTCTCTCTTTTTCTCTCTCTCCTTCTTTCTCTCTCTCTCCCTCTTTCTTTCTCTTTCACTCTCTTTCTCTCTCTCTCTCTTTCTTTCTCTCTCTCTTTCTCTCTCTCTCTCTATCTTCCTCTCTCTCTCTCTTTCCCTTTCTCCTTCGTATATCTCTCCCTCTCGGTCATCTAATACCGAGCAGAAAATCCTACTCTTTTGAGAATCGAACCAGCGTCTGGTGACTGTAAGCCCAGTGCGCTTCGTTGTACAATAGACACATACATTAGGTATATATGTATATTCTTATCATTAGTATATAATAGTATATAAATCTTTTATCTTTTTAGGATAGCAAAGTAATGTACAAAATATTTATTGTATTACCCTCAATGTAGTAACATTAACCTCACATTAACCTCATTTATAGTTTAAAATTAAGAAAAAATAAAGAAATTATAAAATAGATCCAAAAATAATTAACAAATAAGAAAAGAATACTAATGCCCTAACTAAAGGGCGGGGTTATTACCTGCGGCAATCTCTTCCACCGAACCCTTATGTACTTCATAATATACGACAAAACATAGATAGGTATGTACCTATGTACTACAATAACAGGTACATAGTACATATATGTACTGTAGTATGTACGAGTAGGTACTGTTCGTACAATACCAGGAGCATACATTAGGAGTGTATCAGAATTTCTGTCTTCAAGCCCCTATCTATGCATAATGTATGAACTGTTCCCTCTAGGTATTGGAATAAGGGTGGCTCAGAAACTGACTCCCGGTAGCTCAGTGGTAAATACGGCACTCTGTGAATCCAGAGTTCGTGGGTTCGAAACCCAGCTGGGACATGACAAGTTATCCTCCCATTTGGGATTTTTACCACATAATGATACGTTTTGGGCTTAATGCTGGAATAATGGGACTTAATAGTCCTAACCGGGCAGTATTAATAGGTAAGACGATATTATTATTATGCATAAATTCAAAACCAGAACGACCTCCAATCCATGTTTTTAAGTCGCTGGACGTTGCTTAACTTCAGTGATCAGATGAGAACTGATGTATTTATTTCTGCCTTTACGATTATCCATAACATTTTTTTTTAGATTCGACTTATTTATTAAATTTTCAAAGGCACCCTGTATACTTTTTGATTAAGTATATTTTAGTACAATACAAACTTACTCAAATTTCTCTGTAACGTATTCGAGTCAGCTGAGATTAAAAATCAAATTTGGGGTTGTGTGTATGTGTGTGTGTGTGTGTGTGTGTGTGTGTGTGTGTGTGTGTGTGTGTGTGTGTGTGTGTGTGTGTGTGCATGTGCGCCATATAGCTAGAGAGACCCACCTGGAATTTCACACAATAGGAAGGACATACACATACACACGAACAAGTACAAGGACAAAATCAGGTCCGTGTAATTGTTTTAATGAATACCTTTAATATTTTAACCAATTATACTATTTTTCTTTTAAAGAACATTGACTGGTATATTTATGAGCAATTTGGAGATTTTTTATTTTTTTTTATTGTTACTCACATCGTGGAAATTATTGTTTTTCGGTGGTCTCTCGTGGTCTCTCTAGCTAGAGGTGTTTTTCGTGTGCAGCTACAGAGACTTCGTGGTAGTGTCGTAGAGTAGAGGGTGATACGAAGTTTTTTGTTTTTGTATGATATGTAGTTTATTTTACTTCCGAAAATTTCTAATATTAGAACTTGTATTGTTTTTATCTTCTTTTTTAAATTTATTTTTGAAGGGGCTTTTTTCAAATATCTAGTCTTGTCGTTTCACGCAAATCTTCTTGCCACTCGTCGGTCTATTTACATGTATTAATTTAGGGGTTGTGTCGCTCGGTTGATAATATTTCCGACTATTGATTTTTTTTTATCTTGCTCCGTTCGGCGGGTATGCCGCCCGAAAGCGTCGCCAGGTCGTTGTGGCCTTACAGTAGGTATTAAGAAAAAAATTCCTGGAATCAAAAGAATTAGTCTCTGCGAGCTGACACTTTTCCACCCTTAAACGGCGCCCCCGGGTGGGCGGAGACGCCCAAGGGCGGCAATCACAGTTGGTCGAAAAATATGTTCATATATAAATATCGACATTCGATTTGTATTCTACAAAAAATTTAAAGGGATTTTCCAATTATTGGTTTTTTTCTATCTTGCTCCGTTCGGCGGATATTCCGCCCGGAAGCGTCGCCAGGTCGTTGTGGCCTTACAGTAGGTATAAAGAAAAAAATTCCTGGAATCAAAAGAATTAGTCTCTGCGAGCTGACACTTTTCCACCATTAAACGGCGCCCCCGGGTGGGCGGAGACGCCCAAGGGCGGCAATCACAGTTGGTCGAAAAATATGTTCATATATAAATATCGACATTCGATTTGTATTCTACAAAAAATTTAAAGGGATTTTCCGACTATTGGTTTTATTCTATCTTGCTCCGTTCGGCGGATATTCCGCCCGGAAGCGTCGCCAGGTCGTTGCGACCTTACGGTAAGAATTAAGAAAAAACTTCTTGGAATCAAAAGAATTTGTCTCTGCGAGCTGACACTTTTCCGCCCTAAAACGCAACCCCCGGGTGGGCGGAGACGCCCAGGGGCGGCAATCACAGTTCATAAAATATGTTCATATATTAATATCGACATTTGATTTTTATTCTACAAAAAATTTAAAGGGATTTTCCGACTATTGGTTTTATTCTATCTTGCTCCGTTCGGCGGATATTCCGCCCGGAAGCGTCGCCAGGTTGCTGCGGCCTTACGCTAGGAATTAAGAAAAAAATTCCTGGAATCAAAATTATTTGCGAGCTGACACTTTTCCGCCCTTAATTGGCACCCCCGGGTGGGCGGAGACGCCCAAAGGCAACCATCACAGTTGTTCAAAAAAAAATCGACTTTTTTTTGTGATATTTAAGTGCCAACATTAGCGATGTTATAAAATATACACTATAAAAAAAATACATTATTAATCTAGTTTTGTTCAGCCAGCCTCCGTGGCGTAACGGTTGTGACTACTGCCCGTAGTCCAGAGATCCTGAGTTCGATCCCCGGTCGGAGCAGACTTTTCACACAGAAAATTCTGTTCCCTCCGTACATGTGAGGCTGGCATTTCCGGCCCTACCCAGGCTGGGTGAGGTTAATGTGGGTAGCTGGTACGACTCCCAGCGAATGGAGGGTAAAACCCCGTCCTAACAATACTTTAAATCAAATAGAATCGTTCCAGGGCATCCAGCCGTAAAAAAATGTGCCAAAACCAATCAACCTCAACCATGAAGTTGAACAACGTCGACCCTGCTTGAGCGGGATAAGACAGAGTAAAAGAAGAAGAATCTAGTTTTGTTCAGAAAAGTTAAAATTGCGCTTTCACTTTCAATTGAGCAGTCTCTTAACTTCTTCTTCTTCTTTTACTCTGTCTTTTCCTGCTCAAGCAGGGTCGACGTTGTTCAACCTCATGGTTGAGGTTGATTGGTTTTGGCACATTTTTTTTACGGCTGGATGCCCTTCCTAAGGCCAACGATTCTATTTGATTTTGGATTAGGACGGGGGTTTTACCCTCCATTCGCTGGGAATCGTACCAGCTACCCACATTAACCTCACACAGCCTGGGTAGGGCCAGAAATGCCAGCCTCACGTGTTTGGATGGAACAGAATTTTCTTCAAAAAGTCTGCCCCAGCCAGGAGTTGAACTCGGGAACTCTGGACTACGGGCAGTAGTCAGAACCGTTACGCCACGGAGGCTGGGAGCAGTCTCTTATCGTCAGGTACTTAATACAATCTCTTAGGATGTGTTTTACTGTTAATCTACAAGAACAAACATCGCAGAAAGGGGGAGGGTCCTTTTTTATTAGATAACAATGGGTGAGGTAGTGTGTCCAATGCGGAGACGTGTGAGAGAGACCTGCTCCATCCTTTTCATGTAGAAAGAGGGGTGCCAAAGGTTTGTTCTCAGGCTTTATTTCTTGCAATTTGTTTTCAGTTAAATTTGTCCATTCATCATGCCATTGTGTAACAATTATTTTCTTCACAACATTCTTCTAATCATGAATCGGTATTCTATTAATCAACGGGATGTTTTACTGTTCAATCCTTTTTTGGCGAGTTGGTCTGCTTCTTCGTTGTTGTGAAGCACAAGGCCTCTTCACAATTTTTGTGGTAGCACAGCATTACTAAGAGCCTCCTGTACTTTTCGAATTCTTTTACGTTAATTTCTTTTTACTCTGGTAATGCCGCCACTGGTCATTACTCATACAAGTAACTACTCATTTTTCTCATTAACTACACGGGCATACGGTGCCGCCCAGGGGTGGCGATTAAGAGGTTGGCCGAAAATTATGTTTAAAATATGAAATTGATTCAATACTACAGCAAATGTAAAGGTATCCTATTCGTTTTTTTTTTTTTTTTTTTTTTTTTTTGCTCCGTTCGGCGGGCATTCCGCCCGAAAGCGTCACAAGGTAGTTGCGGCCTTACGGTAGGAGATAAAAAAAAATCAAAAGGAGTTGTCTTGGTGAACTGAGTCGTGGGCGCAGACGGCAAGGAGCGGCAATCACGGTAGGCCAAAAAATATGTTCGAACTTTAAAATTCGTCTTTTGATTCGTATTTAGGGTTTACAATCCCCGTACTATTTCAATGTCGAAAAATCGGGATTGAAAATTGGCGATCTCGGGATAACGGGATTTGATAGCGCTTGAAAATACCTATGATAAAGGCAAACTGTTAGATCTTGTAGTTAGTTCATCCACGATTTATGTATTTCCCTTATGGACTGGCAGCTTGATCCATTAATAAATCAGTTCCATTTCTGAAAATTTGAACGTGTATTTTCTCTCATCCTACACAAACTACATAAAAAACAACATTTTTTTTGTGTTTTTCAATAAATAAAAATGGTTTATGAATACTTTTTTAACATACTATTAACAATGTACAAATTTAGTCTAAAAATAATAACAAAAAATGGGTAGATCAAGTTCTATTTATATACGCCAGCTTCCGTGGCGTAACGGTTGTGACTACTGCCCGTAGAACAGAGATTCTGAGTTCGATTCCCGGTCGGAGCAGACTTTTCACAAAGAAAATTCTGTTCCCCTAAACACGTGAGGCTGGCAATGCCGGCCCTACCCAGGCTGGCTTAGTTTAATGTGGGTAGCTGGTACGATTCCCAGCGAAAAATCAAATAGAATCGTTGTTAGGAAGTTCATCTAGCCGTAAAACATTTGCCACAACCAACCTCAAAAATGAGGTTGAACAATGTAGGATTAGGAAAGACAAAGTGAAAGAAGAAGAAGTTGTATTTATACACGAAGCTCGGAGAAGCTCTCTCGGATCGTTTGACTTGACCAACTACACCATCAAGCGTTGTCATTCTCACCAAAACATCATTGACGGTGTCACCTGAACTTGAGCTTCTGCTTGTGAAAGCGTAATCTTCTTTTTCTCTTTTGTGGAGGTTCATGACTTTCATGAGTCGCAGATTTCTCCACCAATTGACTCGTGGATGTTGATGGTCTGAGATCATTTTTCTTGTGTTTTGTGCAAAGATGTGTATGTAATCCTTTCGTAGATTTTCCTAGGTCCTAGGGTCTTGAGTAGGGAATCACATGTTTTACACTTGGCACTATTTCAATTACAAGAAACAAGGTAATAGCTCCAAATCGACTAAATATCGGAATCTTTTTTGTTACTTAAATAATTCTTTTTGTTTCATTACATGGGTAATTTAAGAATCTAAGAGAATTGTCAAGGTAAAGTATATACAGAGATTTATCAATCACTCGATTTTACAGGTTTTCAAAACAGTACTTTTAACTAAAAAAGCAAAAATTACTCTGCCAATTATGGACTCCATACTTCCTCGTGAATCCGATTACTAAATTTCGCTGAAGTAACAAGCAAAAATCTATTTCTATTCGAAAAAATTCTGGTGTTAACATCAAACGACTTTCCTTGTCCCCCAAAAAGAAGTCAAGTTCAGCCACTGGTGACTCAACGGTAACAGATAGCTAAAAATCAATGCCCAATTCGTAATCAACACTTCATAATCAATAAGTTTGATATGTCACAACCTCAATCTAGGATAAATAATAAAAAAAGTTAGTCAAAGCGGGTCCCTCCCCCCCAAATACCGGTTGAATTGGGGCCGAGGTCCAAAAAGTTCAAGATATGAAAAAATGATCAGAATAGACCCCTGTTATTTTTTTTTAATCTAAGAAAATGTTGTTCTCCAACTTCTTTTGTAGGCTTTAACCAATTCAAAGAAGCGGCGCTTGCGGCTAATATTTTAGTCCGTGCAGCCGATTTCAACCAAAAGTGTCGTAATTTGTTTGGTGTATAAAATTAATTTCCATACCAAATTTCAAGTGTCTAGCTCTTACCGTTCTCGAGCTATCTTGTTCACAGATAAATAGACAGGCGCGCGGAACAAATGGCTGAAAACATCTTTTTTGAAAACATCTAACTGCCCGCCGATACGAACACTTTTGACTCCCATCATAAAACTAACTTGTTCCTAATCCTAGATACTCAATAATTATTATGTATTTGTATGTTTTGTATTTCTGCATCCATGAGACCTGTGGTATGTATGATTTTCTTGTATGTATGATTTTCTTTGTGGTGAAGCACAAGGCCTCTTCACAATTTTTGTGGGTAGCGCAGCATTACTAAGAGCCTCCTTTACATTTCGAATTATTCTATTACATTAATTTCTTTTTACTCTGGTAATGCCGCCACTAGTCGTTACCCATACAAGTAACTACTCATTTTTCCTCACGAGGTATGAGTGGACCCCGAACATCCAAGTACAGAGCAGAAAAAATCCTCCCCCGCTGGGAATCGAACCCAGGTCACCATGTGTGCAATGCCTAGCGCGCTAACTCGCTCTGCCACAGTGACTACTGACCTGTGGTATCTATTGATGACTCACACTCGAGAGGTTTATCAGTTCATGAGTGCCTTTCTCGTTTACAACAAGAGATTCTATGAATCATTAAACGATGCCAAAACAATGGCTTTTTAAGACAAATATAAAAACCGGTGATAGAGCAGTATCCTTTGAATTGCTTCTATTTTTTTTGTCTTCTTATTACTTTCCTTATCCTATAATAAGGAAAGTATTGTATTCGTCGAAAATTTTACCTATTTATTTTTTCACATTTCTGGACGAATCGAATCAGCCTCAGGATATCAAAAAAGATGTTTTCAGCCATTTGTTCCGCGCGCCTGTCTATTTATCTGTGAAAAAGATAGCTCGAGAACGGTAAGAGCTAGACACTTGAAATTTGGTATGGAAATTAATTTTATACACCAAACAAATTACGACACTTTTGGTTGAAATCGGCTGCACGGACTAAAATATTAGCCGCAAGCGCCGCTTCTTTGAATTGGTTAAAGCCTACAAAAGAAGTTGGAGAACAACATTTTCTTAGATTAAAAAAAAATAACAGGGGTCTATTCTGATCATTTTTTCATATCTTGAACTTTTTGGACCTCGGCCCCAATTTAACCGGTATTTGGGGGGAGGGACCCGCTTTGACTAACTTTTTTTATTATTTATCCTAGATTGAGGTTGTGACATATCAAACTTATTGATTATGAAGTGTTGATTACGAATTGGGCATTGATTTTTAGCTATCTGTTACCGTTGAGTCACCAGTGGCTGAACTTGACTTCTTTTTGGGGGACAAGGAAAGTCGTTTGATGTTAACACCAGAATTTTTTCGAATAGAAATAGATTTTTGCTTGTTACTTCAGCGAAATTTAGTAATCGGATTCACGAGGAAGTATGGAGTCCATAATTGGCAGAGTAATTTTTGCTTTTTTAGTTAAAAGTACTGTTTTGAAAACCTGTAAAATCGAGTGATTGATAAATCTCTGTATATACTTTACCTTGACAATTCTCTTAGATTCTTAAATTACCCATGTAATGAAACAAAAAGAATTATTTAAGTAACAAAAAAGATTCCGATATTTAGTCGATTTGGAGCTATTACCTTGTTTCTTGTAATTGAAATAGTGCCAAGTGTAAAACATGTGATTCCCTACTCAAGACCCTAGGACCTAGGAAAATCTACGAAAGGATTACATACACATCTTTGCACAAAACACAAGAAAAATGATCTCAGACCATCAACATCCACGAGTCAATTGGTGGAGAAATCTGCGACTCATGAAAGTCATGAACCTCCACAAAAGAGAAAAAGAAGATTACGCTTTCACAAGCAGAAGCTCAAGTTCAGGTGACACCGTCAATGATGTTTTGGTGAGAATGACAACGCTTGATGGTGTAGTTGGTCAAGTCAAACGATCCGAGAGAGCTTCTCCGAGCTTCGTGTATAAATACAACTTCTTCTTCTTTCACTTTGTCTTTCCTAATCCTACATTGTTCAACCTCATTTTTGAGGTTGGTTGTGGCAAATGTTTTACGGCTAGATGAACTTCCTAACAACGATTCTATTTGATTTTTCGCTGGGAATCGTACCAGCTACCCACATTAAACTAAGCCAGCCTGGGTAGGGCCGGCATTGCCAGCCTCACGTGTTTAGGGGAACAGAATTTTCTTTGTGAAAAGTCTGCTCCGACCGGGAATCGAACTCAGAATCTCTGGACTACGGGCAGTAGTCACAACCGTTACGCCACGGAGGCTGGCTGAACAAAACTAGATTAATAATGTATTTTTTTTATAGTGTATATTTTATAACATCGCTAATGTTGGCACTTAAAAATCACAAAAAAAAGTCGATTTTTTTTGAACAACTGTGATGGTTGCCCTTGGGCGTCTCCGCCCACCCGGGGGTGCCAATTAAGGGCGGAAAAGTGTCAGCTCGCAAATAATTTTGATTCCAGGAATTTTTTTCTTAATTCCTAGCGTAAGGCCGCAGCAACCTGGCGACGCTTCCGGGCGGAATATCCGCCGAACGGAGCAAGATAGAATAAAACCAATAGTCGGAAAATCCCTTTAAATTTTTTGTAGAATAAAAATCAAATGTCGATATTAATATATGAACATATTTTTCGACCAACTGTGATTGCCGCCCCTGGGCGTCTCCGCCCACCCGGGGGTTGCGTTTTAGGGCGGAAAAGTGTCAGCTCGCAGAGACAAATTCTTTTGATTCCAAGAAGTTTTTTCTTAATTCTTACCGTAAGTTCCCGGTCCCTTGACCGTCGTTATAGGCAAAGTTTACTGTAGTACATTTATGTACAAATGAGGTATTTATAATGTATATTTTAAAAATCATGCAGCATTAGTAGTTGATGTGGTTACGGCGCGCCGTATCTGTAATGTAAAAAATCCAGCGCGTGGGGATCCGTGATTCGTGGATCGAATCCCACCCCATGCTTGGATTTTCCTCATTTATTTTTTTCTTAGATTTTATCCATTAGTGCAAAACTTTAAAATACAGACTTAATGCTTTAAGTATGCTTTTACAGTTTTACACCATCAGCTCAGGTGGACTAGAACCGTGGAGATGCCAGTCTCCAAATACAAGTTTACAATATCCTGTTAAAGTATTGCAACCGTCCTGGTATTATACACAATAATCCTTGCATTGAAAGCTTGTACCCCGTTGGATTTATTTTATTTTATTATTATTATTATTATTTTTAATAATAATAATAGTAAAAAAATTGGGTTTAACATTGCATTCAACTACATGATCACAACTCAAAAATTCAGACCCTTGCTATAGACCATTGTATTCTTTCCTACTACAGTCGGAATTACACCCTAAAAATAATATAATATATTATATATTTATACTACCTTTGTTTTAATTAGGTACATTATTTAAAAATGCTCTTTCCAAATAGTTGAAATAACCGCAGTGAACCTACGGTTATTTGCGCCATGTATTTTGAAACAAGTCTCGCAACCGTTCATTTGGTACCTAATACTTATAGATTTAATCCTATCAACCTTTATCGAAATAAAAGGCTATGTATGAGTTCGGTGCGGAAAATAAAAAAATGTATGAGTTCGGTGCCGCCTAAAAAAGGTCATGTATGAATTCGGTGCCGCCTAAAAAAGGTCATGTATGAATTCGGTGCCCTGGTACTTGCCCTGATGATCAGGTAATTATAGTATTTTTTTCCTTATAGGCATGGCCTTCAATTAATAAACCGAGGCATGGCCGTCATTGTATTTTACCTAACCCTAATATAAACCCAAGGCATGGCCTTCATTGTATTTTATCTAACCCTACTATAAACCCAAGGCATGGCCTTCATTGTATTTTACCTAACCCTACTATAAACCCAAGGCATGGCCGTCATTGTATTTTACTTAACCCTACTATAAACCCAAGGCATGGCCTTCATTGTATTTTACCTAAACCTACTATAAACTCAAGGCATGGCCTTCATTGTATTTTATCTAACCCTACTATAAACCCAAGGCATGGCCTTCAAGGAGGAAATGGACAGTCTTGCTGAATGTAACTATCTACAAAATAATCTACTAACTTAATAACAGCAGGATGAATGTTAACAAGCTACTAGTACATTATAAACAAAAAATCAATTTATAAGTCATTAAGACCGCACCGAACTCGTACATCACCTTTTTTAGGCGGCACCGAATTCATACATGCGAAAAAGGTGCGGGTAATCTTCGCACCGAACTCACCTATTGCCAAATAAAATGACTCTCGGACTGATTTTAGACAAGTAGCCTGGCCCGCGTGACATTCCTACTCGTACCTACAACTGTAGACGAGTAGTCTGATCCAGGGATGATACCAGCAGTAGACAGCTAGACACTGAGGCATCTAGAGACTACTCGCACTAGATTACCCCAGCTTGTCTGTACAAATTCAACTCTGAGATATTCCCTATTATTATTAATCTTTACGAAGCGACGGAGTTCATCAGATGAGCCAAAATCCCATTAGAAAAGGTCATTTTACGTGCGAAGGGATCAAAAAAAATCCATCACTTGGGCCATTTGAAAAAATATGATTCAGGTATTTTTTCATTCAGTGTGGATCACAAGTTAGTACCTTGTTTAAACTTGTAAAAAAACAATCCACAACGACCTCAAGATCCCATTTGTTATTGAAGAGATAAAAGACAGACCGCTCAACTATCAGAAATCAGACCTTTAACTCAAGAACATGATTTGAGATTATTCTGGGATCTAGAGACGCTAGGCATTAACACGTTCGTTACCGAACGGCCATATGTGGATGTTTTTGTTTTTTTCTCTGGGACCGAAAACACACATGTGGCTGTTATCAAAATTTTAACGAGGGACCGGACATCCATATATGGCCTTTTTGAGGTAGGTTGTTAGTATTAGAACAGATATAGGATCGATTCTTGTACAAAGACGATGCCAAATATGCAACAACAAAAAAATTTTGGTCCCCAGGATGCAACATTGCAACAGCGACTTTACCGCCCGGTCCCTACGTAAAACTTGAAAAAATTGGCTTGGTAACGAACGTGTTAAAGATAATCCAGCAGTTACTGATGACGATATTGCCTTACAAAAATTTAAATCTTGTGATATTTTTCATGATGCTTCGCTAAATCTGCGCGCATGGTCGACTAACTGTAAGGGCGAAATTAATAGACAACATCAATCACTGAAGTCTGAACGTCAAAACGTCAATTTTCCCCATATTACACAATACGCAATCCGTGACTTAGCGCCACAGAGGTATAACAAAAACGTCTATTAATTCAACCCTAAGAGTCCTAAGTTCGATTCTCTTCCTGACGAAATAAAAAAGTAGGCTTTTTATTCCTTAGAAGAATTTTTGAGTTGTAGTTTGAGTGATATGGTCCAGCTTACAATTTACTTAGTTTGTTACTTCTTAAGTTCTATTATGTCTTTTCCTTCCCCTGCCCCATTTCTGTATATGTATTTGACTTGTGTAAACAAATTGTAAATTTGATGTACACCAATAAATAAATCTTATCTTAAAATAAAAAGTGTTCAACCCGTCCAAAATGTGTTGGGTATTCACTGGCATATTTTATTCTAGTGTCTGTGGCACTGGCATGCAAGCTAATAGAGATACTGACTCTATTAGCTTGAAGCATATTAACTTAAAAGTTAATCCTGAGGCCAAAGTAACTAAACGAGAGTTCATTTTATGATCTTGGACACAAAACAAAGATTGGGACACAGTACTTACTGATAAAGACACTAGAATTTTCTTAGAGATAGTTGACGACTTACAGAAGATTTCAACTTATGAACTACCCAGATTATTACGTGTAATATTACACTACACCTGACTCTAAAATTGAATTCCATGTCTTTTCTGACGCTTGCTTATATTGCTCTTACGGGGCAACTGTTTACGTTCGTTGTATAAATGCCTCTGTGGCATAACTTGTGATATGATATTTTCAAAAATAATAGTGTCCCCTAAAAATATAACTTTCCCGCGACTCGAACTGATGGGTGCGCTCATTGCACATCGTAGTTTATTATATGTTATTAAATCGTTAAATCGCCCAATTCACGGTTTTTACTTATGGTCAGACTAGGGGGCTGTCGCCTGCTTTGCGGGCCGAGGCATGGCCGTAGTGTATTGAGGCATGACCGTAGTGTATAGAGGCATGGTCGTAGTGTATTGAGGCATGACCGTAGTTTATTGAGGCATGACCGTAGTGTATTGAAGCATGACCGTACTGTATTGAGACATGAACGTAGTGTATTGAGGCATGGCCGTAGTGTATTGAGGCATGGCCGTAGTGTATTGAGGCATGAACGTAGTGTATTGAGGCATGGCCATAATATATTGAGGCATGAACGTAGTGTATTGAGGCATGAACGTAGTGTATTGAGGCATGGCCGTAGTGTATTGAGGCATGAACGTAGTGTATTGAGGCATGGCCGTAGTGTATTGAGGCATGACCGTAGTGTATTGAGGCATGGCCGTAGTGTATTGAGGCATGAACGTAGTGTATTGAGGCATGAACGTAGTGTATTGAGGCATGACCTATGACCGTAGTGTATTGAGGCATGGCCGTAGTGTATTGAGGCATGAACGTAGTGTATTGAGGCATGACCTATGACCGTAGTGTATTGAGGCATGGCCGTAGTGTATTGAGGCATGAACGTATTTTATATAAGAACCATTTTTTAAATGGAAATCTTTAAAATGTCTAACTTATAAAAGGTATAGAACCTTGAGTGTATAGTAGAGTTAGGTAAAATACATAAAAGGCCATGCCTCAGGAATATAGTAGGTTTAGGGATAATACATAGAAGGCAATGCCTCGGGTTCATAGTAGGGTTAGGTAAAATACATAGAAAGCCTATTAGGTATTTCTATTATATAATTTATGCTAGGCCTAAACTATGTAGGTATAAACTCAGGTAAAAATGCAATCGACGGGAGAGAATTCGGTGTTGATAAAATCCTGAGCGGGAGTGAACTCGTGGTACCTACCTGAACAAAATTTTGGTCGGGAGAGAACTCGATGACGTCCCTTATCAAGACCTCACGAGGTATGAGTGTACCCTGGACAGTGGACATACATGGACAGAGAAAAAAAAACTGCCCTGATGGGGATCGAACCCAAGTCAGGCTGACTAGTACGCTACCCACTTAGCCAAGGGCACTACTTTGTCACAACATTTAGTGAGTAGCATCGACATTACGAGAGCTAATTCATCATATTTTACCTCCATTCAACCATGATTGTTAAAAAACAATTTCGTAATGCCGCACCACAGGTCATTGCCCAATTCTACAACTACTACAATTTTCCTCGCGAGGGTAATAGGGTCGTCATCAAGATCAAATATAAAGAGCGGAAAAACAGAACAACGTTAAGCCCAAATTGAAAAAATAGAGCTAAAAGATTTCGTCCCCGCCAGGATTCGAACCCGCGCTGACTGGGTTTCATGTCGAGTATGCTACCAATAGACAAAGTTGTCTTCTAAAAACGAGGACAGAAAATGATCTAACTAAATTAATACTTGGAAACTTAAACACAGCAATGTCTCAGGTATGGAGCAGGACTATTAAAAACAGAATTAAGGCCACGTGTGTAAAGTACGAAGGGGAAATACATAGAAGGCCGTACCTCGGGTATCAAGTAGGGTAAGACGGTGGGTGCGGGTGTTTGAAACACCAAGGCATCAAACGTTAATATTTTAGGTGTCTCGGTATTTTTTATGAAAATAGGAATATAAACAAAAGTATAAAATTTCAAAATTGACTCGTGTATACAATGTGAACCAATCACGAGGAACTAATGTGTCCATAATTGGTCGGGAATAGTCACCAGAACGTCAAGAGATGGTTGATATCGAAACCACCAATTTCCTTATTGTGAGAATGGACATTCTGCTGGCTATTCCCGACTCTATTATGCTGGGTATCCCTATCGTGATAATAATAATAATACTCTTTTGTGGAAGCTAATCACGGGTTAGCTAATAGCTAACCAGGCGAGGTTAATGCTCACAGCATTTTCTACCACCTAACCTCAGAACCTTATTATTATGTGGTCACAAACTCAAATGAGGAAAAATTCATACACTGGGTGGGATTCGATCCAACGGATCCCTAAGCAACCTGGATTACTAGACCAGCGCGTTAACCACTTGACTACTAGCGGACGATTCACAATTTTTCACTTGTGGATAAGTCAAAAGTTCGTAATGAACATTATTAAACTGTCTATTATAATGCAGTAAGTAAGGTCAGTGTAAACACCGCGTTTATATTATGCAACTGGTTTTAATCTGAATTTCGGTTATTCTCAAGAAGAAATTCACAGTTCTTATCTAACATAGAAACTAGAAACCAGTTTGAGTTTTAACTTCAAGGGTATCTGTGTTCTCATTACCTATTGCTAACAAAGGTCTACAAGATTATGATGTGTTGAAAATTCCGGTTTTGGTTCAATGGACTAGAGTCCTTTCTGTTTTGTTCTAGTTATATTCCATTTATTTTCGGTTCTCCAAGTGGGTCACATACTCTGTAGACCTACATTAGGTGAAATTATTATTTTTCTCTTTCTGGAAATTCGAAGTTGTGGAAATAGTATTTTTTTGTAGATGTGCAACATTTCTCATGCATGATTATGATGCTAAGACTTCTCGCACTTTAATAATGGGACTGGGTTCAGTAGATAGTGTACACTAAACCCATCTGGGATAGTCAGAAATATCAGTACGAATAATAATTTTCACATTTAGTAGTGGTTTTACCCAGGCCATAATTAATGTGTTTCAGTATGTTAATATTGACTATAGCGAATTCCCGACTCTGCTAGGGCTGGGTGAGTACGATCGGGAGTGACAACTTTCATTCTGCCTAAATAGGGTATCACAACGGAACACCCTATATCCTATACCCAAGTGCGCGAACACAACGAAGCCCTAGGGTAGCCCCGGTACCAGGTACGACATAGAATAATAATCCTACCATGTTATTAAAATACTCGTACGTAAGCGGCCTCAGCGATGTATTGAAATTCGTCCATATCAAGTTGTAGGTACCAGACTATTTATTGCTAGTTGAAAGCTAGCAAACTTTTCAACCCCAAACCAAAGGGTTGTAGGTTTGATTCCTACTGTGGCAGCATATTGTATTTAATTTGATTATGCTTTTGGATAATTATTCTTTATTATCTTATGTATTCAACAGACCATACTTAAGCCTAAAGCCGTATGCAACCCAGTTCAAAGGTGGAAAAGTGTCAGCCCGCCGAGACGAACACTTTTGATTCCAGGATTATTTTTTTTGTATCTCCTAACGAAAGACCCCATCTACCTGGCGCCGCTTTCGGGCGGTATACACGCCGAACGGAGCAAGATAGAAATAAACCAATAGTTGGCAAATTACTTTAAATTATTTGTAGAATACGAATCAAATGTTAATTTTAAAATTCGAACATAATTTTCGGCAACGGCACCCCCGCCCTACCGGTGGTGCCGTTCAAAGGTAAAAAAAAGTGTAAGCCCGCCGAGACAAATACTTTTGATTCCCGGTAAAGTTTTGTAACTCCTACCGTAAGGTCGAAACTGCCTGGCGCCGCTTTCGGGCGGAACACCCGCTCAACAAAGCTATATGAATCACCAATAATTGTGTAGAGGGTTGCGAGTTCTGAGTTCTGAGTTGGAATAAAATGACTATGTCCAGCCACGTTTAAAAAGTTTAGATATAGATTTTACATTTCGATTTTTTGATTTTAATTTCGTATTGATTTTTAGGTTGGGTTTGGGTAGTCATTACAGTGTAAAAAGATGTAAAAGTGAGAAGTTCTATACATTTTTAAACAAACATGAAAAATAGTACAGCATTTAATATAGCACGGCGCACGCTACAGTTGGAGGAGTCTTTTAAATTTTTCGTAGAATACGAATCGAAAATCAATTTTAAATTTCGAACACATTTTTCGGCCAACTTTGATCGCCGCCCCTGAGCGGGCCCGCCTGGCGGTGCCTTTCAGAGGTAGAAAGAAATCAGCCTAGCGAGCGCTACATGATTGATTCTCGAGTCGAAATAAGTATCTCGCAAGATCAAAGGTACACCCTAGTAGCACCGGTTCTCGTTCTGTAACCGAAGTTAAGCAACATCCAGCGAGATAAGGAGTTGGATTGGTGACCATTCAAATTCGAATTCTCGTGATGCTGGCTATTCCCGGCCTCACTCAGGCTGGTTGAGGTTATTTTGAGTATCTGGTTTGTGAGTTTCCTGCAAATGGAGGGTAAAAATCCCATCCTGATATAACCATACAGTTGATGTAAACTCTAGTCTAGTTATAGAAAATAAACACGGCTTAATGATTCATTCTAAACATGAATACCTACTCATATATAACATGGCATCTCTACGAGTATGCAACATGCAATGACCTTTTCACTCTTTGTACTAAAAAGACACTGATTCCATACTGTCCGCTGTTAGTACATTTTTTAAAGTACATTTTTAGAAAATGCTTAATTTCGTTGGAAAATAATTGAAAAAAAAATTGAAAAATATATTTTTTTAAATGAAAACAGTCAACGTCTTCATTTATGTAAAAAGAAATACCAAACTATTAAAAAAAATCGGGTCTCTGTAGCTGCGTGAAATTCCGGTCCCTGTAATTATATGGTGTGCATGTATAGGGGTGTGTGTGTGTGTGTGTGTGGCATGAGAAAGAGAGAGAGTCTATTCATAAAAAAGTTTAGGAATTATCATGCAATAAGAATAAGTATGATATAGATAGGTACATAAAATTGAAAAGTAGAAGAAATTGGAATAAAACCTAATGGGCGTACCAAAAATGAGGTATAAAGGAATTTATCTATTTGGTTTTATACATATTGATAAAAAAATCAAACCAAAGATGTAAAAAGAAAGAAAAAAAATAAGTAGGTAAATACATAAACGAATGTAATACATTATCAAATATGCAAATGAAAAAAAAAGTAATACATATGATAAAAAAAAAATAGAAATAAAAAATATAGTAATACTATATAGAAAACTATAAAAAAAAAAAAAAAAAAAAATAGTAGGTAATAGATAAGATTAAAAAATTGAAAATGTAAATGAAAAAAATAGTAAGTAATACATAATGATAAAAAAATTAAATATGTAGATTAAAAAAAAAAAAAAAAATTAAGAAATTTAAAAGAGGGTATAAACAGAGTACATGGAACATACAACAACAAAAAATAAGATTGAAAAAAAAAGAATTGCTTTCCTTGTGTTTTACAAAAAGGAAGAGACAACATACCGATTAGGTACCTAATTGTGACATGTGACCCAATGTAATCGTAGAGATAAAAGATAATATCAAGAAATAATTACTGTCATCAATAAATAACAAAAAAAAAATACAATTTTTCATGCAAGAAACAAATGGACACCAAAAAGTAAAATGGACATAGAAAATATACAAATAAAAGAGCAAAAAATTTTGGAAAGATTTTTGTGCTTACCAAAAGGAAAGAGAGAGAGTTGTGTAGTGGATGGTGCTGCAGTGCTTGGTGGATGAGAAACTGAGAGAGCAAGGAGATGAAGAGAAAGCCAAACAAAAGAGAGAGACGGATAATCAAAAAGAGAGAAAAGAATAGGTACACACACAAGAAATGATAGTTGTCTCATATGGTGGAAAAAATGGTGTATGAAAAAATACATCATTTAGCCAAAAAAAGGGGATTTTTTGCTAAAACAATTTAAAAACTTAAATGAATAACAAGCAAATTAATGATATACTCACCGGCAAAATTAACCGGACACTTGTTGTTTTTCCATTCGACTCCATGGTTAATTTGTAGTTAAAAATTTCAAGGTATTATTGCTTTGATAGAAAACCAACACTATGGAGATGAATACTGAACAGGTATATTATGTTTATCTTTTCCAGTACCCAAGTTTTATTAAAAAAATTTTTTTTTAATCATACGGTTTTCTATCAAGAAAAAAATTACCGAATAAGTTAAAAATGTTTCTTCTGTTCAGTATTAATCTCCATTCTGTTATTTTTCTATCAAAACAAAAATACCAAGAAAATTTTAACCACAAAAAAAGTCGTGACAAATTTAGTCCATCAGGAAATACATGGAGTCAAATGGAAAAACAACTAGTGTCCAGTTAATTTCGCCGGTGAGTGTATATTCAAAAACATGTAAATATCAATGGTCAAAAAAGTATTTTTTTTAAGGTCAGACTTTTCATACACCATTTTTTGTAACACCCGGTATATTGAGTTAAAAAATCACACACAGCGGGACATTGACAAAAGCAAGTAGGCTAAGTAATACGAGGTATCCGAGCTTTCATTATTATTAATAAATAATAATAAAATCCAAACTACGACCACCTTTCCCAGTTCAAACATACATAGATGTAAATATAATAATATCGCCTTATTTATAATAATAATACAGAACGATTAGGACTATTGATTCCCATTATTTCAGCAGTAAGCCATAGTTCCATAGTTAGTATTTTCGAAGAAAGATAAACAGTTTCCCTATTATAAATGAAAGTTCTGGAAAAGTACCACTTGTCAAAATCAGGAACCTATATGTCTTCACATCCTCAAGATGGTTGATCACACATAAATATATGTGGTTCAGGACGAGCCAACTTAGAAATAAAGTTGTCTGGAGACCATCATCCCCCCCCCCCCTCCATCTATAGCCAAGCTGGCCACAACAACAGGAACCTATAACTAGAAACAATATTATAATAACAGTATCAACACACGTTTGTAAATTGTTTAAAAGTGTCTAGTTTTATTATTGAAATAACAAGATGATGTTTTTTGGCATCAATGTAACAGGCGAATCGTGTTTTTGGATTGAAAAACCGGTTCCAAATTCTTCTGTTGATCAATTTTCGTTCAAGATTCAACAATCAAGATCAAATAAAACGAAAAAAATTATCAACAAAAACCAAATTCGTCAGTCAATATCCTTCGCATTGATGAAAAATCCAAGAGATTCATTCACTGTCTCTTTCACATCGTACTTGAAAAATTTCATAGACCAAAAAATTATATCTGCTCCACTTTACATAATATGGTTTTGGGAGTGTTTGTCGATCCTTCTGAAGAGTTATAAAATTGTTACTAAGAGGTCATTGCGTAAGTAGCATGATTTTTAAAAAGGTCATTATTGTGATCATAAGGATTGTTCTACAAGTTCTCTTTCATCATTCTCGTTCTTCGTGTAGACGTTCGTCTTGTTAGAAACTTTATGAGATGTCCAGAGCTACATTCGTTCAAAATGAGGGTTCTCTAATTTTCTAAAAGATTGCATCAAAGTCTTTCGTCATTCTGGAGATCTTGTCAATTCGACTCTTTCTGTAGACGTTATAAATTCAAAGAGATCGTTCTCACGAAGGATTCTACAAGGTTCCATCAGAGTCTTTCCTTATTATGGAGATCTTGTCAAATTTGACCCCTTATGCAGACGCCGTTAGCAATTCCAAGAGATGGGTCGTGCATTGGTAGTCTAGTGGTTAACCCATCTCTTGGAAAGTCCAAGAGATGGCCAAGAGATTAACCTCGCCTGATGGTTACTTTCCACTAAAGAGTATTATTATTATCGTCCTCCTTGGAGTTTGTGATGGCGCATGCGTTATTATTATCATTATAGATGCCCAGTTACTTTTATTATTCTGGAGCTCTTGTCACTCCTCTTTCAAGCGGTGTTGGAAAGTCCAAGAGATGTGCAGCTACTTTTTTTATTCTGAAGCTCTTGTCAATCTGACTCTTCTTCCCAGACGGTGTTGGAAAGTCCAAGAGATGTCCAGCTACTTTTTTTTCTGGAGCTTTTGTCGATTTGACTACTCTTCCAGACGGTGTTAGAAAGTCCAAGAAATGTTCAGCTACCGTGGGCGTCCCTTCTTTCTCGTTCAGGTTTCTACAAGGTTGCATCGAAGTCCTTGAGTCCGTTGGGACAGTTGGACTGGGTGTCGTCTCCAAGGTCACCGCCGAACATGAGGAAGATCCACAGGTTGCCCTGGTTCAAGCTCACGGTGGCAATGTCCTCCTTGGAGTTTGTGATGGCGCATGCGTTATTATTATCATTATAGATGCCCAGTTACTTTTATTATTGTGGAGCTCTTGTCACTCCTCTTTCAGACGGTGTTGGAAAGTCCAAGAGATGTTCAGATACTTTTTTTATTCTGGAGCTCTTGTCGATTTGACTCTTCTTCCCAGACGGTGTTGGAAAGTCCAAGAGATGTCCAGCTATTTTTATTATTCTGAAGCTCTTGTCAATTTGACTGACTCTTCTTCCCAGACGGTGTTGGAAAGTCCAAGAGATGTCCAGCTACTTTTATTATTCTGGAGCTGTTTTCAAATTTGACTCTTCTTCCAGACGGTGTTGAAAAGTACAATAGATGTCCAGCTACTGTGGGCATCCCATCCTTCTCGATCAGGTTTCTACAAGGTGGCATCGAAGTCCTTCAGTCCGTTGGGACAGTTGCACTGGGTGTCGTCTCCAAGGTCACCGCCGAACATGAGGAAGATCCACAGGTTGCCCTGGTTCAAGCTCACGGTGGCAATGTCCTCCTTGGAGTTTGTGATGGCGCATGCGTCCGTGACACTGTAGGTGAAGAGACCCATGATCACTTTGGTTTTCGACTGCATGCAGGTGCCTTGGGTGAAGTTCAGAGCCTTCGCCAGCGCGTTGCAGGATGATTCCATCTGAAAAATGAGTTCACACGCCAAATTATGAAATACAATTACAACAAATTTAAGGGACGACTGTCCCTTGAGTCGGACTTTAAACAAATCACAGGACACACCGGTGTTAAGTGGTAGAGAATGCCTAAGGCATTAACTTCGCCCAGGATTACAAGACAATTGTACATTTAAATTTTCTATATTTAATTTTGTAAATATTGTTCTGTTGATTGTTTTGTATAAAAAAATAAAGTGTAAATAAATAAAAATAAAAAACCGCATAATAATATATGTCAGATTAGAGAGGAGGGCTTCTTTCAGCTTGTTGTATTACTTCCAAAAAATTTCAACATTCTTTTTTTTTAAATTATTATTATAAATAATTATTATAGTTTGGCTATAATATGTGCTTTAAATAGTTATCCAGCATTCAGTTCAAACATAGATCTACTACGAGAAATGTTATTTAAAAAATGTCCTATTGTACCTTCTGCTAATCATCCATGTATTGTAACAGTGAAATTACGCCACTACATTACTTTGTGAGAGCAATACTAGAATTATAGGGCAAATTTCATCTCGAGGCTAATGTTTTTTTTCGTTGGTAGCCATTCCATACAGGCATATAGTAGCTGCTAATCATTTTGGTACTGAGTTTAATAATTTAATATGAAGCCAATGAGAAATTTACTTCCCAAAGATCTTATTATTTTTAAAATATTAAATTTTAACCCCAGATTAATACATAATTCAAATATATCAATGTAGAGTAATACAAAATTAAAATCACTGTTTTCATAAAAAAAAGATACATCCCGCCAGGAAAGTCGTTTCCTGTACAGATTTTATTTTGATCTAACTTTATTTTTGTTTGATTTAATCAACAATGAAGATATCCAATTACCAAATTGGTATACTGAGGTGGTATGCTGTAACGGTCGGCATTGATGTTCTGACAAAAAGTTATGTTGAAATCAGCGGTGTTCAGAGAACAGAGGACCATCTTTTGAGCGTCAGTGAGATAGATGCGGCCTGGAAGCAAAACATTGAAAGTTTGCATTAGTCTTTCACGCACGGTGACCTGTGTTCGAATCTCAGTGTGGTCGGAATTTTTCACTCTGTATTTTACATGTTCAGGTAAACTCAGAACTCGTAAGGAAAAATGAGCAGCTGGCAGCTCCTTTGATGTGTGCACCGACCATTGGCAAAATAATGGGCAAATGTTATTCTTCTTCTACTCTGTCTCATCCCGCTCAAGCAGGGTCGACGTTGTTCAACCTCATCATCATCACGGTTGAGGTTGGTTGGTTTATGCATTATGCAAATGTTAACCTACAAGAATTCGAAAGAAACGGAAAGTTCTCTAAAAAATAGTAGTTAGATATATGTATTTCAGTTAGATCTAATAAAATTCTCCTTCCAGTTCTTAACCAGCCGGCAAGGTGCCTACGACATTTGCCGTATTTCCTCTTTGAATTGCAATTGAAAGTCTTTGTTTGAGATAAAGCCCTCTTATTCTGCGCTTCTCATTTGTGATATTATAATAACACGAATAGCTCAGTGGTTAAGCACTTGCTTGTCATACGGAAGGTCCGGTTCCAACCCTCGTGCCGATGCCGACAAAAAAATTGTATTCAAAACTTGGTTACGGTTGTTTGTGAGGGATACCTTCCGGTGCGCTTGTGTTGACCCAGCACCTAAATGAGAAGTACTGTGTCACTTCTCGCCCATCAGAGGGGAGGCATACTACGGTATGGGCAGGCTACAACACAGACCACAAGCGTCGACAGTAGCTCCTGTTTCAGAGCTACGAAATAAAAAAGGCTGTGAAACACTCATCTTTAAAATAAAAAAAAATCGGCTTTAGGCTAGAAAGAAAAAAGAATAGCTCACCTGTTTTCTCACCACATTCATAAGCCACCAGCAATTCTGAAGAAACAAAAAAAAAGACCATTAATATATTTATTTATATCCTGGTAAATTCTCTAAAAAAATATTTTGCTAATGCCCGTTCATAGATTTTTTTCACTGTACTGATTGCTAATCTGTTTTGACTGTACTAATTTTGAAAATAAAAGCGTCAAATCTGGACTTGTGATAATGATAACAGATTTTTTTAGAAGTTTCTACAAATTTTACAGAGCTTCATTAGTGACTAGAAGTCTTTTTTTTTTGGATTTAACGTCGCTTTCAACTGCATGGTCATATTATGGGGGGGTGTTATCCTCCATCCGCAGGAAAGTCACGAACCTGCTACACACATTGACCTCACCCAGCCTGGGTGGGGCCGGAATGCCAGCATCACGAGCTCTTCACCTCGCTGGACGTTGCCTAAAGGGATTTTTAACTTTTTTTTTTATCCAGATTTCTCTTCTAAAGAGATTATTCACCCTTATAGAGAGGTATATTGAACCAGGAAATTGTTCTCTTATATCCAGTTTTGTAATATGCAAGTTCAACTTAATTTACATTTACCAAAAACTGTTTGAAATATTCCTCGTATATTTATAACGTAAATGAAAAAGGATAATTACTTACGCAATAAGACCACCAAAACGGGGAAAACCTTCTGCTTCATCTTTCCTCCAAGGAATATGTTTCAAAAAAGAAATTATTTAGGTTGAAAATTTCTGAAACTTTTTTTCTTGAAATGGAAAAACAAAATCTGGTACCACTTGGTTAACTTGGTGTTTTGAAAAGATTTGTGGTGTAGGTCTGTCAGTTGTCAATCGAGACGAAATGAGCGATGGCAGTTCATTGCAATTAGTGAAAATGCAGTTGATGTTTGTCATTAGAGTTGAACTTCCTCAAATTGGGAGTTGTGACACAGCGATGTTGTTGAAACTGGGCCTTCTTATATTTCCTGAACATATTCTTGGGCAAGAATATTGTTCTAAAGGATATGGTTGATTTTTTTAGATTTTATCATGGATGTAAACAATTTAAAAATGGTTGGTAAACACGTAATAAATTGGTCGAAATGATGCTGGATTTTCAATATTTTGATTTTTCGGAATATTTTTTTGGTAAAAAAAGTCTACCAATGAAAATCCGATTTTAAAAAGTATGAAAACCATGAGAGAAAAAAATTTAAACAAGAGACAGTTATGTGCTGATCCAAAATCTATCATGGAACATTGGAACACCATTCTCTAGTCTAGTTAATGTTCTGATCTGTTTACACAGCTTCGAAAACAGAACGTAATTGTGGAGAAAGCAATTAATACTCATGATGATATGTCGTGAATGTGTCTGAGGTAATAACCAACACCTTTCCAGAAATAATTACCCTCAAATAGTTTTCATTTAGAGTTTAAATTAGCAACGCATAGTTGTGTTACTGGGAGATGACTTGTAATCGGAGGTCGATGGTTCAAGTCCCAACTCAAGCAAACATTAAGTAAAGCGAATTTGAGTAGTTGTGATATCACGATTGTGATAGAAAAAAATGATACTAGTTCAAGTATTCATAATATTTAAATAAAAAAAAAATCGAAGCACATTTACTACCGCTTTGTCTGAAGGCCACCCTAGTTCCTCACACGATAAGAGTAAATTTTTCAAACCAAAATCATCACCATTTTTTCGCCTCAAAACGGCGCCACATCACGTTCCAAATGAGAAAAAACTAAATATATAATATAAGAGATGAAACGAAGTTTTCCAAAAAGCACCCAGAGGTAACCCGAAAATGTCATCTCCTTCCAAAAAACGCGGCGAAAATCCGGGAAAAAGTGTAACTTTATAAATCAAAAAGTCCTCTTCGTTCTTCTTTCCTATTTCTCTTTCTCCCTCTTTCTATATATATAAAATTATATATATAACTTTTTCTCGTCTTTAACCGCAGTCCACACTCACACTCAACTACCAGGAAGGAGAGAGAGAGAGAGAGAGAGCGAGGGACAGGGAGTGAGAGAAATGTTACTGTGAGCAGTTAGGAGAAAATTAGAAGACAAAATTAATTAAATTAGAAAGGAGATATCTCTCTGATATAGTAAATAATATGTGAGAAGAAAATAGGGGGCCGTTGGTTGGTGATATCCAAAGCTTTCTCGTACGCTACTAGCCATAAGGCCAAAAGACAGTAACCTTGAGCATTGGCGACCTAAACAGTGTTGGGTGTTGGTGTTAAGAAAGTCATCCAGAACCAAGCAATCTCACCCTTTAGGAAGGTGTTGACCAATGGTGACCTTAAATATGTTTGGGAAAAGGCAAATGAAACCTGCTAACCACATTAACCTCACACAGTCTGGGCTGGGCTGGAATGCCAGCATCACGAACTCTTCACCTTGCTGGACGCTGCTTAACTTCGGCGATCCTACGAGAACCGCTGCTTTTAACGCGCCATCGTTGCTAGCAAATGTATTTTGGTTTAAGTAGAAAACTTCTAAAGAATAGTAAAAAAAATTCTCCGCCAAAGATTGTCCCTCGCAATCCAGAGGGACAATGCAACCTCCATTATAAGAACCCTCCCAGTTCATAAGGATTTTGAAAGAGTTGTCGTGTAATATATTCAATATTAATACATTAAAAAACGAGATTATTATTAATGAAAAGTCTGGCTGGAGGACTTTTAACATTAAGAATAACAATATCTAATAATTAAATAGAGTTTTCCCTCTATATGGTGGTGCAACGGACCCATGAGGAAACTGGAATTGAAAAGTGAAAAGGACATGAACGGAAGAAAACTTTTTAAAAGTGTAAGGGAGAGAAAAAAAAAGTTGCGGATTTCGAAAAAAAAGTCTTAATTGAAATTTATCTTTGGTGGAGCAGAAATTACGTACGTTTAGTGAGAAAAGACCTGCTATAAATATGTATGTTGATTCTGCTCTCCTTGCTGATCCATGTTTAGGAAGCTTTGCTGACTCAAGATGGACATCTCTTGTAAACAGGAGTTACTTACGTTTAGTAAGAAAAGACCTGCTATAAATACGTATGTTGATTCTGCTCTCTTTGCTGATCTATGTTAAGGAAGTTTTGCAGACAAAAGTCAGACAAATGGTTCATCTCTTGTAGAATAGGAGTTACGTTCGTTTAGTAAGAGGAGACCTGCTATAAATATTTATACTGGTTTTGGTTTTTATTCTCATTCATGTTAAGGTAGTTTTGATGACAAAGTTCACACGGAGGTTTTAATTATTGCAGAAGTTTTATATCTTGCTGATCCAAAATTAGGAAGTTTTGTGGACTGATTTCTGACAAAAGGTTTATCTTTGGTAGACAAGGAATTTCGTAAGTGAAGAGTAGTGAATGCTGATCTTGATTATTTCTCTGATTCATGATGAGGAAGTTAGCTGACTCGAGTCAGACCTAAGTTTCATCTTACATTATATTATTTTTAAGGGGTCTTTTCAATAAAAATTCGTCTACGTCCACGTCCATTATTCAGAACTATTGCTGTTTAGAGCAGATTAAGTATACCTACGTACACTTTCTGCAATCCACCACATACTGAAAAGTACATTGGATTGAAGCAACTATTAAATATTAAATGAAGGACGTGTATGAAAAGAAAATGTAAGAAAGTTATTGGGAAAAAAATAATGACCTGCTTTAAATTAGATTTATGTTTGACAGGAAAATTATCTTTTCGATTATATTTTACAACAGCTAATGAATGATAAATTACCTAACTTTTATTCAAATATAATAATACCGAACCTAAACCAACATAAAGAGAATGCCGTTGGCATTAGCACCGCCCTTGATCAAGTTTTGTTTTATTAATGTCAATCTCTATGTTTGTACATATTCTATAATCTATATTCTATGTATAAAACTGGATCTAATATGTTTAATAAAGGATAAATGGTATAATACAAATACATTTCTTTTTGTCAGAGCAATGTGCCCACAGCTTCTCAAACTCTTCTTTGTCAAAAAGCACTATCTCCTCTCCTCGTTATAGTGCTACTTGTACTACTTATAAATATGTTCTTCTTTCGATTTTTCTGGTTTTCTCTTACCCCCTCTCTCTCTCTCTCTCCCCTTTTCCTCTTTCTCTTTCTCTCTTTCTCACCCATCCCTGTTCTTTCTCTCTCTCACTCCCTATCTTTCTATGCTTCTCTTTCTCTCTCTCTTTACCTCTCTCTACTCTTTCTTTTTCTCTCCCTCTCTCCCTTTTATTTAACTATCTCTTTTTCCTGTTCTCTCGCACTCCTCTGTATTGGAGAAGTGCCACAAATGTTTAGTCGTAATTAATTTGTGACACTTTGTAGTTCCCTTGTAAAGTAATAGGTGGGAGAGATTTTCTCTCCTTGGTAAATTCTCTTCCCCTAACTCTCCGTTTCTCCCTCTCGCTCTTATTCTTTTTTCCTCTCCTATTCTTCTCTCCCTCGCCTATTTTCTCTCTACCTCTTATCCTTCTCTCCTTCTTTTAACCTTCTCTCTCTCTCTCTGTCTCTTATCCTTCTCTCCCTCTCTTCTCTCTCTCCCTCTCTCTCTCTCTCTCTCTCTTATCCTTCTCTCCCTTTCCTACTATCCCTCTCCTTCGCAATTTTACATTCCCATCTCCTTCAACTAACCTGCGCTTTCGTGGTGTAACGGGTATGATTTCTGCCTGTGGTCCAGAGATCTCGACTTCCCCTCACGAGAGGAACAAGTCTGGTTGGTATATTAAGGGATAGTGAAAGATTAGTTAATCTTATGCTGTTTAATTATTCGGGATGAAATCCTCATAGACATTTTCTCATCTTCTAAAAGCAGAATAACTTTGATTATCTGAAATTATTTACATCCTTGGGCGTACAAAGAGAAGAAGATATATAGGGGAAGACAGAGATATAGACGGAGGAACAGAGATATAGAGGGGGAGACAAAGAGAAAGAGAGGGAGAGAGAGAGAGAGGGAGGGACAGAGATATAAAGGGAGAGAGAGAGAGGTGAGAGAGAGTGGAAGATAGAGCGAGAGAGAAAGTGGAAGATAGAGCGAGAGAAAGTGGAGATAAGCTGAGAAGAGAGGGAAGATAAGCGAGAGAGGTGGAAGATAGAGCGAGAGAGAGGGTGGAAGATAGAGCGAGAGAGAGGGTGGAAGATAGAGCGAGAGAGAGGTGGAAGATAGAGCGAGAGAGAGAGTGGAAGATAGAGCGAGAGAGAGAGTGGAAGATAGAGCGAGAGAGAGGTGGAAGATAGAGCGAGAGAGAGGTGGAAGATAGAGCGAGAGAGAGGGTGGAAGATAGAGCGAGAGAGAGGTGGAAGATAGAGCGAGAGAGAGAGTGGAAGATAGAGCGAGAGAGAGAGTGGAAGATAGAGCGGAGAGAGAGAGTGGAAGATAGAGCGAGAGAGAGGGGAAGTAGAGCAGAGAGAGGTGAAATAGAGCGAGAGAGAGGGTGGAAGATAGAGCGAGAGAGAGGGTGGAAGATAGAGCGAGAGAGAGAGTGGAAGATAGAGCGAGAGAGAGAGTGGAAGATAGAGCGAGAGAGAGAGTGGAAGATAGAGAGAGAGAGTGGGTGGAAGATAGAGAGAGAGAGAGGGTGGAAGATAGAGAGAGAGAGTGGAAGATAGAGCGAGAGAGAGAAGGCTACTTTGTATTCCCCTCAAAGCTTCAAGTTAAAAAGAAGTGAGATAAAGAACTCATAAGAGAAAGAGAGAGAGAAACATGAGGGCCAAATCCTCAGGGAGCCTCTGGGACAGTACAAAGAGGAGAGAGAGAGAGAAAGAGAGAGAGAGAGAGAGAGGTTTGGGGCTGAGAGAGAGAAAGAGAGAAGTTTTGCTCTACTGATGTTGACTTTGTATGTGTTTTTTTCTTATGTTTCTCTCTCTCTCTCTCTCTCTTGGACATCCCCTGTCCCCCTCTCTCAGTCTCGCTTTTTTTTGACCAGTTTGAAAAACTAGTTAATGTACTCTTTATTATTCCACCTCTCTTCTTCTCTCACTATCCATACCTTCTCTCTCTCTCTCTTACTCTTACTTCCTCTCTCTCTCTTTCTCCCTCTCTCTCTCTTTCTCCCTTTTACTTCCTCTTTCTCTTCCTCCGTCTTTCTGAACCTCCCCATTTTGACCAGTCAGTAGCAGTTAATGCTAACTCCTTTGCTCCTTTCAAAAATATCTTTTCTCTCATGAAGCATAGCAATGCTGTGTGATCAGTTTGGACATGGTACATTGGTGCATGTATTATGTTATCGGCTTCCTCATTTCCAGCTATACCTCTATGTCCTAGGACCCCTTCTAGATTAACTCGGTTTTGTTGTCCCAGTCTTTGTAATAAAAAATAATAATAATAATAACTTTACTGTCTTTAGTGGAAGGTAACCACCAGACGATTTTAATGCTCAAAGAATTTTCAAACTATTGAGGAACAATCTATGCACACACACACATTTATATACACAACACACAGACACACACAGACAAACATACATACACAAACATATATACACACAGACACACACACTCTCTCTCTATCTCTCGCTCTGCCACTCTCTCTCTCTCTCTCTCTCTCTCTCTCTCTCTCTCTCACACACACACACACACAGATACACACACGTACATACCCACACACACACTCGCTTTCCCTCACACACACAGCTCGCCATCTTCTCCAAAAGTTAGTCTCATAATTTCTTCAAGTCTTTAGTCTACTTTTTTACCATCATTACTTTTTCTCACTAATACAAGTTTCAACTCTGCCATCATTTGAGCCATCTTGCTCGTCATCAGACAAGTTTGTGTTTTCATTTTCCTTAACTTTTCCCTCCAACTTTTTCTCGCCCATCCCAAAGTTGCTTCACTTTCTGTGCCCTTGTGGTCTCCGGGCCGCACGAGTCACGTTTCGGGGTGACTTTTTTTCCGAAACTTTTTGTATTTATTTTAGTATTTTTTCAGCTTTTTTTGCTGTTTTTTTCTTCTTCTTCTTCTTTTATTTGTAGTTATCATTGAGGTAATTTCAATTCAACTCATACTGTCCATACGTGGTTGAGAATTCTCCAGGGCTCGTCAGGTGTCACACTCGGTTTGCATGCAGGAGACCTGGGTTCGATTTTTTGACGTGTATTGTAATTTTGTTTTCATTTATTACAGGAAAGTTAAATAAAAAAAGGTGAATTTTTTCAGAGTCTTTTTTATTTCGTAGACATGAAACAGGAGCTACTGTACGTGCCCATCCCGTAGTATGCGCCTCTCCTGTGATGGGCGTGAAGTGACACAGTACTTCCTAATTATAGGTGCTGGGTCAACAAGAGCAAAGCTGAAGGTATCCCTTACAAACAACGTATGACCTTCTATAATATGTCATTTATTGTCTAAAATATTACAAATTAAAAATCTCTTCCATTTTCAAACAACTGTAACCAAATTTTTAATATAATTTTTTGTCGGCGCGGGGGTTCGAATAACCTGGGACCTTCCGCATGGCAAGCGAGTGCTTAACCACTGAGCTACTCGTACGCACATAGCCTGATACTCTTGCAAAGACACTGAAAGCTTCGAGTCTGAACTGAATATTGTATTCTATTTTATTTCAACTTTACATAACAGCAGAGTGAGGGTGAGTGTCATAGTGGCCTGACTGCCGCATGCAAGACTTGCGGTTTCCTTGAGTTAATTGACAATCCTTCCTCCTTCTCTATCTATCTCTCACTCCCTCTCTATCTATCTCTGACTCCTTCTCTACCTATCTCTCACTCCTTCTCTATCTATCTTTCTCTCTCCCTTTCTTCTCTCTCCCTCTCTTCTCTCACTTCTCTCTCTCTCTCGCTTTCTCTCTGTATCTTTTTCCTCTCTCTCTCTCTCCCTCTCTCTCCCTTTATCTCTTTCTTTCTCGCTGTCCTCTCTCTCTCACTCTCTTCCTCTTTCCTGTCTCCCTCTCTTCTCTCACTTCTCTCTCTCCCTTTCTCTCTCTCTGTATCTTTTTCCTCTCTCTCTTTCCTCTCTCTCTCTCTCCTTCTCTACCTCCCTCTTTCCTCTCATTTTTCTCCTTCTCTCTCCCCCTATTCCTTCTTTATGTGTCTCTCTCCCTCTATTTTTTTCTCTTTCTTTCTCTATATTTACTCCTCTGTCCTTCTCTTTCTCTCTCTATCTACATCTGTATGATCTCCCATACTAAACTTCTATATCTAAATGTGTCACTCTCTCTTTCTTCTAATACTCTACACACAATACACAGGTATGTCACACTCTATCATTCTCTTTAATTACTCCTTACTTTATTTAGATTTAATAGAGAGAGAGAGAGGTGAGAGAGAGAGAAAGAGAGAGAGAGAGAGAAGGAGAGAGAGGTGAGAGAGAGAGAAAGGGGATGGATGGAGGTACACAGTACGTTTTAAATTGAAATGTTAAAAGGTCTAAACCAGGGAGAAAGAAAGAGAGGGAGGGAGAGACCTTAGTAGATGTGGTAAGAGAGAGAGAGAGAGATAGAGAGAGAGAGAGAGAGAGAGAAAGAGAGAGAGAGAGAGAGAGAAAACCAGAAAGAAAGAGAGGGAGAGATAGATAGAGAAATAGAAGGGGGGGGGGTCTAATGGGGCGTGTAATCCCTGCGGTGCAGTAGCGGTCTCACAATCAAGAGGTCGGTGATAAATTGAATAGAATGTTGTGGTGGCTTCTGTGATGACTAGGCAGACGAAATTGAGAGTTCACCTATTGCAAGAGAGAGAGAGATATGGAGGGGGAGAGATGGGTGAGAGAGGGGGAGAGAGATGTGGAGGGTGAGAGAGAGAGAGAGGAGAGAGAGAGACGAGAGAGAGAGAGAGGTGGAGGTTAGAGAGGGAAAGAGAAAGAGAGATATAAAGATTCGAATAAAACACTTCAGGTGGAGAGAAGGAGGAAAAGAGATGTAGGAAGAAATTAGAGAGAGAAAGAGACAGAAATATAAACTTATTGCGAGGAGAGATATAAAGAAGAGTGAGGAAGAGAGAGAGAAAGAGATTAAAATTAGAAGGTTTACCTAAGTGTTTACATACTGAGGGAGAGAAAAATATCAAATAGAGAAAAAGATAGTCAAAGTTATAAAGGAGAGAGAGGGAGATGGAATTAGACAAAGTGGCTGAGAGAGAGAGAGAAAAAGTGGGAATGCAGAAGAGTAATGTAAAGAGAGAGAGAAAGAGGGTTGAAAACTGGAAGGAGAAAGAGAAAATAGGGAGAGAGAGAGATAAAAAAGGAAAGGATAGTGAGAGAGTGAGAGTGAGAGACAGAAAGGAAAGGATAGAGAAAGAGAGAGAGACAGAGAGAGAGAGAGAGAGAGTGAGAGGGAGGGAGATGGTCGGATGAATGAAAGCTTCTAAAAACCACAAAAGTTGATCTGCCATCATAAACACGGCTTCTCTAAGCCCTCTCGAATACTACACCTCTCGCCCTACTCACGGATTCTACACACGCATTTAATCTATTATTTGTCCTCTTCATCCTCTATTTCTCTTTCTCTCCTCCTCTTGTCCTCTATTAATCCCCTCCTCTTTTCATCCAATTATTCCTTTGTCCTCTTTATTAGGTTTATTTTACCCGTGTTGTACACACGTGGGCTTAAAATTTGCTAGAACTTTCCGAGTGAGTAACTGCCGAATTATGAAACAGGATTAGATATAATCTTTAGTGGACACTATTCCTTGACTTTAACTTTGACAACAACTGTAGAGTGTCCCGGAGCGACCTAGATATGTAAACAAAGTGTTTGCAATTTGTAAACATGGGTCCTCCAGTCCTCCTGGCATGACAACTACCAAACCTCGGGGCAGTCGAAGTGAGTGAGTTCTAGCGAGTGGTTGAGTTCCTGCTGGTGAGTCTAATTATTTCCATCTACCTAATTATATCCGATAGGCTCTCAGATTACACCCTTGATTAAATTAAATAAACATATTTAAGGTACAAGAATTATTTAATTTTATCAAGGGTGTAACATAGAGTTGTCCTCTGAGAGCCTATCGGATATAATTAGGTAGCCAAGCCGGGCTTTGTAGCTGTACAGGAATGTCTCTGTCTTTGTATAGGCGTTCTTCACACCTCGGCCGAGGTGTTTGATTAGCTCTGTGGCGTAACGGAGCTGTGGTCAGCCTTCGTGACGGAAAATCTTGTTTGAAAGTACCTATCGGTCAGCTGATAAAATCTAAGGGTCGGCTTAGATTTACTAATCCTGTTTCATAATACGGCCCTTAGAACTTGGGCTTCTAGTGATAGTTTTATTTATTGGCTTAAGAAGTCTTACGACTTCTACTTACCAGGTAAGGGTTCTACCTCATACACTTTTTAGTACTCGTAGATATAGAACTTTTACATATTAAATCAACATTTTAAATTGTTAACAAAAAATACAAAAAATTCCATACACTTTTTCACTAGGTATAATTATTATAGTATAAAATTATGATTTGTATAATAATGTTAAACTTGATTTATTATTTGGTAAAATTTCTCAAGAATATATACAGGGTGTACTCACTGTAGGTATATAGAAAAGAATATTCTGCGCCATACAGTTTTTACTAATGATTGTTATAGTATAAAATAGATTAATTTTATATATTTAACTTGATTTATTATTTTGTAAAAAAATTCTCAAGAAAATATACAGGGTGTACTCACTATAGAGGCGTATGGTGCCGTCTGTTTCTCCCCTCGGGTTCTTCGCCACACACTTGTACGTGCCGAAGTCTTTCTCGGTGATACTGTATATTGTGAGCCTCATGTGCACCTGGTGAGGGGGAAAACCAGACCATTTTTTGGTGACTAGGAAAATCAACAACAACAAAAAATCTGAAGAAAAAAAAAATCCTCTAGACCGAGTTATTTATAAAAAAATACTTCCGATTTCTAATATTATAAATTTATCGACTAGGAAAATCAACAACAACAAAAAATCTGAAAAAAAAAAAAATCTCTAGACCGAGTTATTCATAAAAAAAATACTTCCGATTTCTAATATTAGAAATTTTGCGGAAGTAATATGCTATACCATCAACAATAAATTACGTATTTTGTTTGCATAGTAATTATATATCAAATTTTCATTATTAATATTAAAAAATACAGTTGTATTGAAATGGTAGCAATATGAATTTAATGATATCTTTCTCAAATATTAAAATGGTCTAAAGAAGATTCTCAAGTGCTAAATTTAGACATTTTTCGTCCATGATACTTGACACATATATAATTAGGAATTTAATACAAAACTATACTGTATAACTTTTAAGCGGTACTAATACTTACCTATTCGGTACTAATTGTTTATACTTACCTATTCATTTATTTTTTTCGTATGTTTTACTTGTATACTTTTTTTTTTTTTTTAATCGTAATTTTAACACTGTGTTTCGACCTTAAATGGTTCGAAGCACAGCAATAACTGAAATGTTTTTACTCAAAACTTTTTAACATTATTTGATTTTAATCTTTGTATTTATTGACATTTTTATTGATGACATTGTAAATAGGGCTATTCCCGTAAATATGCTCCCGTACAATATTAGGGTATTAGTACCGCGGTACTAAAACAATCACCTTGTAGGAGGGCGTGCCCACACTGGAGTCTGTGGCGTACTTCCGACTCTCGTGAATCATGTGGCCGTCCTCCCTCGTCCAGTAGTTGAGAGAAGTGGGATGGGCCTCCGTGAAACATTCCAAGGTCACGTTGAACCCCAGAGGCACGCCCACAAGCTGATGAGGGATCCAGAGCATGGGCGGGACTGGGAACAGAAGAGAGTAATAATAGTTCAAGGTCACGTTCAATTCAAGGTCACGTTCAATTCAAGGTCACTGGATGGGCCTCCGTGAAACATTCCAAGGTCACGTTGACCCCTAGAGGCACGCCGCCTAGCTGATGAGGGATCCAGAGCATGGGTGGGACTGGGAACAGAAGAGGTTAATAATAGTTTAAGGTCACTGGATGGGATGTAACATTCCAAGGACACGTTGAACCCTAGTGGCACGCCCACAAGCTGATTAGGGATCCAGAGCATGGGTGGGACTGGGAACAGAGGAGATTAATAATAGTTCAAGGTCACTGGATGGGATGAATCATTCCAAGGTCACGTTGAACCCTAGTGGCACGCCCACTAGCTGATGAGGGATTCAGAGCATAGGCGGGACTGAGAACAGAGGAGAGTAATAATAGTCAAGGTCACTAGATGGGATGATGTAAGTATAAACTGCCCTGAAGTACCGCGAAAACGGAACAACCTTTAAATAAATATGTATATAGAATAGACTGTAGATTAATTACTTGATACCTAATTACTCAGGAAGAGAATGCCGTTGGCATTAGCACCACCTTTGATCAAGTTTTATTTATTAATCGCAATTTCTATGTATGTACGAGTATATGTATACAGGTATTCTGTGTAAATAATACTTGATCCAATATGTTTAATAAAAATTACTCCAGGTTAAAAACAATTATTATAAATCATTCTGAGGATGTGGCGATATCAATATCTATTTTTTAAATATTGTGTATACCCATTACGAGACTATGATTCACCGGCTTTTGGACAAATTCATAGCCACAAGATATATTTTTATCATAAGTTAGAAGGTTCTTAATTTGCCTTTTTTTATCCAGCAACAAGCCGCCCCTGAAAATCGTTCCATCATCATTAACATTCCAGCTTTCCTGAGAGAGAGAGAGAGAGAGAGAGAGAGAGAGAGAGAGAGAGAGAGAGAGAGAGAGAGAGAGAGAGGGGGAGAGAGAGAGAGAGAGAGAGAGGGAGAGAGGAGTCTGTCTTCCTATATTATTAGCTTCCGTAATGGTGAAAGGAAGATCTCTCCCTTTATATCTCTCGTCTTCCCTTTGTCTCTCTCTATCTTCTTCTTCTTCTAACCCCCAAAAAGTTAGTATTACCTTAAGGGATGTAATTATGTAAATGTATTAAAAAATCAAATATAAATAAATGAAACGTTCAAAATCAAAATCAATCAAATCAAATCTCTCTCTCTCTCTATTTTCCTCTCGCCATCTCTCTCTCTCTCTCTCTCGCTTTCGCTCCATTTTCTTTCTCCAATTTCCATTTGACACTCCCAATTGAATGTGAAACTGATGACAAAAATTAGAAGTGAGGATTTGCTTAAACTCAGATTTTTACATAGAATTTATATTTTAAAAAAATCATAAAAAATATGGAGTTCCATTTAAAATTACAATGTTGACCTCTGAGAAAATACTGAAGGTCACCACTATTTGTCTCCTTTTGAGCTATGAAAATGTCCCTTGAACAGATTTTTTTTTATCTTCAGTAGTTTCGGAGATATTCGACTTTATCCAGTAAAACGATTCACCCTGTATAGTTGTAGTGTACATTACGTCGTCTATTTCTATACGGTATACTGAATAATAAATCAAATTTATGTAAGGCGCCTTTTTTGACACCCTGTACGTCAAAGTGATGAGAAACGCATTGTAATTATACAATAGGGACTAACAGGGTAATATATTATATCAAACGAGGGAGAGGGAGAGAGAGAGAGAGAGAGAGAAAGAGAGAGAGAGAAAGAAAGAGGAAGAGAGAGATGAGAAAGAGCGAATTATATGGGGAGAGAGAGGAATAGAAAAAGATATCGATAGAGAGAAAAATTGGGATTGAGAAGGCGAGAGAGACGATATCAGGGAGAGGAAGAGAGACATGAAAGATGAGAAACAAATACAGGGGAAGAAAGGAAGATAAAAAATGAGCAAAGAAGAGAAGAAGAGTGAAAATAAGGCTGAGAGAGAAAGAGATAGACAAAAAGAGTGAAGCCAGCGTCGATGGCATGTTGAATACACCGGTTCCCTTCAGAACACCGAAGTTAAGCGACATCCAGCGAGGTTAAGACTTGGATGGGTGACCATTCAAATTCTAATTCTCGTGACGCTGGCTTTTCCCGGCCCCACTCAGGCTGGGTGAAGTCAATGTGAGTAGCAGGTTTGAGAGTTTCCTGCGAATGGAGGGTAAAACCCCCGTCGTGATATGACCATGGCAGTTGAAAGCGACGTTAAACCCCACTTAAAAAAAAAAAAAAAAAAAGAGTGAAACTAGCAAAAATCATAGAGATAGAAAGAGTGTTGGGAATAGAAAAGAGGAGACAGAAAGTTAAGTGACAGAGAAGGAGAGAGAGAGGAGGAGAAAAATGAAGTTAGAGAGAGTTATAGGGAAAGAAAAAGAAAGTGCGAGAAAAGTAAATGAAGAACTTTCCTTTTACCTCGTTCTATCCGAACCAGTAGGGAAAGAAAAAGTAAAAGCGAGAAAGATAAGGAGACAGAAAAAGAAAGGAAGTGTGAGATAAAGGGAGAGATAGGGATAGAGAGAAAGAAGAGAGAGAGAGAGAGAGAGATAGGGATGGAAAGGTAAAGAGAGAGATGTGGGGGAGTAATTCCAGTAAAAGTGGTATGAAAGGGAGGGGGAGGGTGAGAGAAAGAGAAAAGAAGAAAGAGATAGGGATGGATAGGTAGAGAAAGCGAGAAATATGGATATAGAGGGAGAGAGAGAGAGAGAGAGAGAAGGGGAGAGAACAATTCCTGTACAGTGGTTAGAAAGTGGTAGAGAGGGGGAGAAAAGTGGTGATGAAATGATTATTAATGACTCTGAAAAATGGCGAAGAACATTCAAAGAATGAAAATTCCTGAGGTTTCATTATCATCTTTGTGGTTTTGATTTTTTTTATTTTCCCAGCGTACTTTATTCTGTTTTCATATACAGGAGGTATACCAACCTACAGCTGTAGGTACGCTGGAACCTACAGCTTCAAAATAATCAAAATGTCTACTACTGTAACTCTTACAGATATGCATGTTTTTCTTTTTCTTGTGACAAACTATTGATTAGTTTATTCTTTAAATTGGTAGGGTATATTGTAATAGAGGCTTTGAGCTTGTAATGTATGTACCTACCTGTTGAAAATAAAATAAATAAATACAAGTAGACGATTTTCGGGACTCTGGCTGCTTATGGCCACGCCAGAGATAACATGGTTGGATTATTTTACGTGTTACTGGCTCCAGTCCAGAGTGTAGGCCTGAGTGTTCTGATATTTATATCACTCATTTGGTAAATCTTCTACTTCTCATTTCACTGAAATTTACAAACAGTAGAATACAAACACTTTTTTTAAAACACATGACTGCAATACAGGTTTTAATAAAAACTCATTCCCTGGACACAGGTAACAGGTACAGGAAATCAACAGTTAAAATTACTCAAAGAACACTCAAAGAAAAACTTGACTGCAATACAGATTTTATTGAAAATTCATTCCCTGGACACAAACAGGTAACAGGTACAGGAAATCAACAGTTAAAATCACTCAAAGGACACTCAAAGAAAAACTTGATTGCAATACAGATTTTAATGAATATTCATTCCCTGAACATAGGTAACAGGTACAGGAAATCAACAGTTATTTTTTTTTAAATTACTCAAAGAAAAAAAAATTAAAATAAAACAGTTAAAATTACTCAAAGAAAACTTCAAAGTTGAAGTAGAGAAAACTTCAAAGATGAAGTCGAGAAAACTTCAAAGATGAAGTAGAGAAAACTTCAAAGATGAAGTTGAAAAAACGTCAAAGACGAAGTCGAAAAAACGTCAAAGATGAAGTCGAGCCACCACTTTCTTCATCTCAAACCGCATCCATTTTTCAACGTCTCTCTGGCTCGCAAACTGTTGAGCTTCGTAAGAATCACACTCCATCCTCTCCTTCACTATCCTCTGTGACCTTCGCCGCACACAAGGTCCCCGCGCCTGCCTCCTGACCATCGGGTGGTGACAGGTCTTGGCTCCGCCCCTTTTAGCTCCGCCTACTTTCCCGCCCACTTCACAGAAGCTCTCTTGCTTCTCCAGCGTTGGATTGTGGGGTCGCAGCAGGTTCTTCAAGGAGGTTGACGTGTGAGCGTATATTGAGAACATGTCCTGAAGTGAGGCCACGTCGGGAGAGTCCACATCGATGGTGACTTTCGACTGCAGAGGTTCATCGGTATTGACGTGAACGCCTGAAATCGGAATGTGCAGGATGCTTGCAAAACTATTTTTTTTTTTTTTTTTTTTTTTTTTCGTAATATAATACGATTATAGTAGTTCTTTATTTAGACTGTCGGCTCGAGACAGGGAGTCCCATTTAGTGTTCTATTTCATCCTGTCTTTTCTGTCAAATATCTAATAATTATGTACTAGAGATCGAGTTATATTGTGGAAATTCTGTGTTCGTTTTTGTAAAATACATAATAATAATATTTTTGGTTCCGATTTCAATTTTTCTCATATTTTTGAACGTTTCATAACCTCCTGGCAACTTTGGTTTTTTTCTTATATTAAAATATCTCATCATTATAGTTTAGTCTCATAAAACGAAATGTCACCAATTATTTTAACATTATAATAAACTGGTAGAAGACCAGGACTTGCTAGAGGACTGTATAAACAGAGAACAGACTAGCCAACCCTGATATGCTTCACAACAAGCTAATTTTACAACTAAAATTGGATAGGGACCATCACTCCCACAGCTTGTTGTTTTAGCTGTTGTTGAAGCTACAACAACAACAACTTTGGAGCTCAGAAGAATTGTTCCGTATTTAGAGACCAAGTCGGTACTTCAAGAAGTTGAAAACCTTTTCCATCAATATGACATATAGGACTTGCACGAACGATAAACTTACCCAAATTAAAAATCAAATGTTTCCGTCCATCTTGGAAGGTCAGATGAATGTGGCACTGGTCCATAATCACCAAAGACACGCCCTTCTCTATTTTCATCACAAGCCGGATGGGCGTTTCCAAATTAGACACGCCTTTCAAACAAGACACGCCTTTCGACAGCGGGTCTGGGAGTTCCAAATCGGACGCACAGAACTCGAAATTGACCTCTTTGTGTTTCCTCGATTTTTTCAACCTCTGCGGGCTTCTGAGTGAATTCGTCGAGCGAGCAGTGGACGGTGACCTCTCACTAGAGTTACCTGATATTAGTTTTGTCTTGGACTTTTTTATTTTCAAGCCTATGAATGATTTACTTTTGACTGTCTCTTTGGTTTTGGATCTTCTCAGCACGGAGACAACAGATTTGGAATCAATGTATTTCTGCGAACTGTTCTCCTTGACAGAGTTTGCTCCTGTATTCTGGGTACCACCTATTTTGAAGAAAAAAAATCGTTTAGACTTTTGTTACCTCGCTGGGTGACGTCAAAAAAAAAAAAAAACAAACAAAAAACAAAAAAAAAAAAACTTTACACAATCTTACGGGGTTAAGACCCTTTTTGTTACAACAAAAACAAACAAATTTAGAATTAAAAAAAAAAAAAAAAAACATGATGAAAAGAATTCTCTAATCGCAACCCCCCCAATTATGCCAAGAGCACGGACCCCGGAGCAAATAATAATAACACTCTTTAGTGGACCACGAGGCGAGGTTAATGCTCGAAGCATTTTCTACCACCTTACCCTCAGAGTCTTATTATTATGTGGTCACAAACTCAAATTAATGAGGAAAAATTCATGTACTGGGTGGGATTTGAACCAACGGATCCCTACGCTACCTGGATTACTAGACTAGCGCGTTAACCACTTGACTACCAGTGCACAGTGTTAGCGCCTTTAACAGGGTTGCCGTTTGAAAAGACATCCAGCCTTGAAAGGAAGTAGAAGTGCCAGAACTAAAGAACCGCAATAATAAGGAAGAGGTTGTCTGATACTATAATGATGCTTATTAAAAAAAATCATTAATATTTAAAAGATAACAATATGTCATGATTATTTTTAAATGCCCTATCGAACTTAATTTTACATGTATCTAATTCTAGTATTTTGTAACGATATTCAGAGAACTTTTGTGCCAATATAGTCATAGCTCTATGGTCAATAAAACGGGTGAATCAGTGCGTGGAAAGATACACTGCCGTGCTTGCTGGAACTTGGCCTGGCGCAATGCCCTGCGATCAGATAATCTAGTATGTAGACATTGATTTTGTAATTTTCTACATAAGACGTATAATCAATTATTAAAAAAATCAATTACTAAAAAAAAAAAGTCTGGCTGGGGGACTATAAACAGGGTTTAGACCAGCAGTCTGGCTGGGGGACTATAAACAGGGAGTGGACCAGCATTGACTTGGTTCTGGGGGCCCTTGTCAATTATTAGCCTCCTTATAAAGACAGTGGTAGAAGTGCTGAGTCATTCCTCCACTGTCTGGCTACCATCGTTCACGATGACGGCACCCTATGATGATTAAAGAAAATGAAGTTTAATATTTTTATATTCTTTAGTTCCAAGTTTTTTTTTACCTTCTGTAGGCTGAAGCGGTGTTCTACGACGGGGCAGATAATGTTTGAGATTCACATAGTCCTCTTTTACGTTTGGACAAGCCAGTTTACTATTGAAATACTGTCGCTTTTGCATAATTTTCTGAAAATTTTGCCATCTCCAATGTAGAGGCGGGTGTTCTACTGTTGACTGTGATCGCACAGGAAAGTCAAACAGTTTGCCTTCGGCTTGGTCAAACACGAGTTTGACTTTTCCTGTAAAATAATGTCAATCCTCATTTTTTTACTTGATATGATGCAAATAAATTATTAATATTATCTGTCTGGATCATACCATGTCTTAAAAGTGTTTTCGTTTTTACTTCTCGCAATGAACAGTTTAATTTTTTTTTTTTTTGTAATATAAGGTAGAAGTTTTATTAAAAGTTACAGCTAGAACATTGAAGTCAATTTTTCTGATGGTAATTTTAAGACACTTTTTCTTTACGTTCACCACATAGATTAAAATAATTCATATCAATTTATTTATAAAGTAACGCACCTTTTGTATCATAGACAACACCGTTGCCAAACGAATCGAATATGGCCGCAGGCACATCATTCCTGGTCATATGCTCTCCTGTGTTCCTCCCATGTTCATCTTTGTTGAAGAAGACCACCAGGCGATAGTGGTTCTCCCCGACAGGTGTCACTTGAATGGCCAGGTCGCCGCCACAGTTCTGATAGTAAACTTCCACACGTCCATCTTGTTCGATCCTCGCCATTGTCCTCCCGTTTGGATAGTAACGAAGACTTCGCTTCTTTTTCCAAACCCTGGGGTCAAGCAGAGGACCACAGGGCTCTGCCTGAAGAGTATAGAAAGTTTTCTGTGTGTCTTCCAGCAATCGAGGCAACTTCGTCCAACCTTTGGTTATGTTTTCCCAATCGGACAAGCGGTACCGGATGGTTCCCGCCTCGGGAGGGGTATTATCAATCACTTTCGGTGTGTACACACAAGAATTCGGGTCTGGCGGCTTTGGTTTGGGCTTTGGGGGAATTGGTTTTCTAATTTTGGGCGGTTTCTTCTTTTTCGGTGACGGTGTTGAAGATGGAGTTGAAGGTGGTGTTTTCTTGGGTACTTTTTTCTTTTTGGGCTCTTCAACAAAATCAATGGCCGGTGGTGGTTTGGGGGCGTTCCCACAGAGACCCAGTTCCATGCGACGTTGAATTTCTGCGATGAGGTCTCGCTCATAGTCACCATCAGTCTG
>CM044966.1:13857833-13877833 GCA_024516035.1 Bactericera cockerelli
TGGTCCAGGTAGCGTGAGGATCCGTTGGTTCGAATCCCACCCATTCGAAATGTTTGTGGGGTGCTGCCAAACAAACTAGACAAAAATGGGATTTAAAGAGTGACCTCTTTTAGTACCTACCTAACGAGTTCGAGTTTGTTAACCTGGCCAATAATTTATAATTATAATTATTTCTTTTATTTATTTAAAAAAAAAAACTATTTCCCTTTTCGTTTGGGGGTGCTGCAGTGCCGCAACTCCTTGGCACCGGCCTGGCCCGAATATGATTACTATATCATTATTAGAATAACTATTGTCAATATTTTTGAATCATCGACTAAGCTATTTTTTATTACCTATTTAAAGATAAATGTTTCACAGCCTTTTTTATTTGGTACTATATAAAGCAGCTACATTTTCCGAAAAATAAGACATTATTATTTTTAGTTTTGGAGTCCTAGAATTACTTCTGAGAAAGAAAAACCAAAAACACCCTGTATAAACAATAAGAGATGGATGACATAGATATTGGGGGCTGACAAGACATTAATATGTAAGGTACGCACAGCTTGCAGTTCAATTTGTTTTATTTAGGTTTATAGGTATTCGAAAGAAAGAGATAGAGAGAGAAAGAAATAGAGAAAAAGGTGATAGATAGAGAGAGAGAGATAAAGAGGATGGATTGATAGAAATAAGAAGATAGATAGCGAGAGAGATAAAGTGTTTGGATTGATAGAAAAAAAAAGATAGATTTAGAGAGATAAAGAGGATAGATTGGTAGAAAAAAGAAGATAGATAGAGAGAGATAAAGAGTATGGATTGATAGAAAAAAGAAGATAGATAGAAAGAGTTAAAGAGGATGGATTGATAGAGAAAAAAAAAGATAGAGAGAGATAAAGACGACGAATAGATAGAAAAAGAGAGAGAGAAAGAGGATAGATAGATAGATAAAGGAAGAGAAATAGAGGTCCGGAGAAATAAAGAAGGTGAGATGGAGCGAAAGGGTAACAGGGTGAGAGAGAGATAGATGTAGAGAGAGAAAGAAGAAGATACATAAAGGGAGAAGAAGATACAGAAAGATAAATAAAGGAAGAGAAATAGAGGTGAGCGAAAGGGTAACAGGGTGAGAGAGATATAGAGAGACACGGAGGAAAAAGAGAAAAAAATAGGCAGAGATAGAGAGAGGAAGAGATGAAGGCAGAAAGAGAAAGACGGAAAAAGAGAGGGAGAGAGAGAGAGAAATAGGAAGAAAGAGAGAGAGAAAAAGACGGAAAAAGAGACGAAGAGAGAGAGAAAAATAAGAAGAAAGAGAGAGAGAGGGAGAAAGAGAAAGAGGAAAAGAGACGGAGGTATAATATAAAGAGAGAGAGAGAGAGTGAAGGAGAAAGAGAGAGAAAGAGAGGGAGGTATAATATAAAGAGAGAGAGAGAAAGAGAGGGAGGGAAAGAGAGAGAGGGAAAGAGAGGGAGAAAGATAGGGAGGTATAATATAAAAAGATTTAACGAGACGACAGCCAGGTGACATGGTCTTGTAGTATAATTAATGACAAGCCCAGCCCTTACGTCTTGAAAGGGGGTGGGGGGAGATATTCTATGGGGGTGATTATGTGGGGGTGAAATGAGAAGAGGGAGATATACTTAAGATGGGAGTGAAGGAAGTGCGTTAAGAAAGAGAGAGAGATAGAGGAAGAGAGATAAATAGAAAGGTAGAGTAGGAGAGAAAAGAGAAAGAGAGAGAGGAAGAAACAGGTAGGGAAAGAAGAGAGAGAGAAAGAGAAAGAGAGATAGAGAAAGAGAAATAGAGGAAGAGAGAGATAAAAGAAGGGGAACGACAGGAAGAGATAGAGAGAAATAAAGAGAGAGAGAGAGAGAGAAAGAGAGATAGGGAGAGAAAAGAGAGAGAGAGAGAAAGAGAGATAGGGAGAGAAAAGAGAGATAGGGAGAGAAAAGAGAGAGAGAGAGAGAGGCAGGAAGAAAGAGGTAGTTAAAGAGAGAGAGAGAAAGGGGAGGGTAGGAAGATGATGAAAGGAGGCACCGAGATTTCTCTCTTCCCCTATGATGACATTTCGGTATGAATTTAACCCTCTGAAGCTTATTCTACTTGTGGACAGCACACAGAGAGATCATTTAAAAGACAGTATAACAAATACTTACCTATTTATGGGATGTTAGACACTGTCCTATCTCGTTCTTGTATTTTTGTTTCTTTATTATATTATTAAACACTTTATTAGATATAAAAAGACATATTATGTACAATACAAATAATTATCATAACAAATTAACAATTAAAAATTGGAAACAATATATACAATAAAAAAAGAAAAAGAATAGAAAAATATATATAAACATATGTCCTAACTAAAGGGCGGGTTTATTTCCTATGGCAATAATCTCTTCCACCCAACAGTATTTTTTTCACTTCCACTTAATTTTTCTGCCGATTGCGGTTCTCGAGATACATCATGAAACACTTACCCACTTAGGGGTTCTTAGAGACAAAGAGGGTTAACAAAACACGAAAAAGTTTTAAGAACTGTACAGGTGTTGCTAAATATCAAACTATAAGCCTCTCCCTGTCTCTTTCTCTCTCTTTCCCTCCCTTTTTTTTCTCTCTCTCTCTCTCATTTTCTTTCTCTGTCTCTCTACCTCTCTTCTTCTCTCTCTCTACCTTTCTCTCAGTCCCTTTCCTTTTATCTCTCTCTTTCTTTCTTTCTCTTTCTGTCTCTGCTTTTCTCTCTCTCTTTCTCTCTCTCTTCCTTTTTCTCTCTCCCTCCTTTCTCTCTCTTTTTATTTTTCACTCTCTATCGCTTTCGTTCTCTCTCTTTCTCCCTCTCTCTCTCTCACTCTTACTCTCTCTCCTTCTTGTCCATTTATATCATTTTTGTTCGGCAATGATCTAATCTAATGTGTCATTTGTCTCACTGAAACATAGCTGATAATAGGGTGAGGGTGTGCAAAAATTACCGAACCTGGAACCACTTACTTACCTATCCGAAAGAAAAGAACATCCTCCCGGAATTTAAACATAGCTTCCAGTGGGGCAGAAGCATGATCACTACTGCAAGAATTTTCCGATCGAATAAATTCGGCTTTAGAAGAAAGAAAATGGTCGTACTAGCTATCACCGGATCTATCCATCAGTACGACTTTTCATTTGATAAGACCGTTCCAGCCAATATTTATACATTATTTTGAAAGAAATACGCAGAGGGAGGGAGAGAGAGAGAGGGAGAGAAAGAGAAAAAGAGAGAGAGGAAGAGAGAAAGAGAGAAAGAGAAAGAGAAAAAGAAAGAGAAAGGGAAAGAGAAAGAGAAAGAGAAAGAGAAAGAGAAAGAGAAAGAGAAAGAGAAAGAGAAAGAGAAAGAGAAAGAGAAAGAGAAAGAGAAAGAGAAAGAGAAAGAGAAAGAGAAAGAGATACAAAAAGACAAAGAGTAAAAGAATGATGAAGAAAGAGAAAGACAAAGAGAGAGAGAGAGAGAAAGAGAGAGAGAGAGAGTGACAGGGACAAAGATTTTCTCTTTTTCTTATTTTATTTAATTTTTGATGCAATTAAGAACTTTTTGGTGGAAAAATTTTTCTTCTGTTCTTTTGTGAAATAAAGAAGTCATCTTAGCTGTTGTTTTCAATTCCAGGATATCTTTTTTCTTCTGTTGTAACTCTACATTATAAAACTCAAATATGTGCCCGAATCTGTTACCAATTATACCACAATCAACAGTGACCAAATCCACCCCTACCCCCACCAGAATGAAACATGCCTCACTCGTTCTATAAGTCCCCCTGAGTCTCCCTACCTAGTTCTCCTAAAACAGAAAGTTCTAAAACATTTCTCCTAAAACTAAAGCAGTTCTCCTACAACTAAAGCAGTTCTCCTACAACTAAAGCAGTTCTCCTACAACTAAAGCAGTTCTCCTAAAACTAAAACAGTTCTCCTAAAACTAAAGCAGTTCTCCTAAAACTAAAACAGTTCTCCTAAAACTAAAGCAGTTCTCCTAAAACTAAAACAGTTCTCCTGAAACTAAAACAGTTCTCCTACAACTAAAGCAGTTCTCCTACAACTAAAGCAGTTCTCCTACAACTAAAGCAGTTCTCCTACAACTAAAGCAGTTCTCCTACAACTAAAGCAGTTCTCCTAAAACTAAAGCAGTTCTCCTAAAACTAAAGCAGTTCTCCTAAAACTAAAACAGTTCTCCTAAAACTAAAACAGTTCTCCTAAAACTAAAACAGTTCTCCTAAAACTAAAACAGTTCTCCTAAAACTAAAGCAGTTCTCCTAAAACTAAAACAGTTCTCCTAAAACTAAAGCAGTTCTCCTAAAACTAAAACAGTTCTCCTGAAACTAAAACAGTTCTCCTATAACTAAAGCAGTTCTCCTAAAACTAAAACAGTTCTCCTAAAACTAAAACAGTTCTCCTAAAACTAAAGCAGTTCTCCTAAAACTAAAACAGTTCTCCTAAAACTAAAGCAGTTCTCCTAAAACTAAAGCAGTTCTCCTAAAACTAAAACAGTTCTCCTAAAAACCCCCTCCACCAAATGGCAGAACGCACTTTCTCCTGATCCCTGACTAATCAACCCCCCCCCCTCTCTCTCTCTATCTCTCTCTCTCTCTCCTCCTATCTTCCCCTGTATCCATCTTATCACAAAGTAAAACTCCATGCACCCTTCTTCTGATTTCAAACTAATCAACCCCCCTCCCCTCTCTCTTTCTCCTTCTATCTCCCCCTCTCCTCCTCCTGTCATCCCCTCTTATCACAAAGTAATACTCCCTGCACCTTTCTCCTGATCTTAAACTAATCACCTCCCCTCTCTCTCTCTCTCTCTCTCCTCCTATCTTCCCTCTCTCTCTCTCTTTCTCTCTCTCGTCCTATCTCCCCTCTCTCTCTATTTCTCTCTCTCTCTTTCTCTCTCTCTCTCCTCGTCCTCCTCCTATCTCCCCTATATCCATCTTATCACAAAGTAATACTCCCCCTTCCCCTCTCTTTCTCCTTCCTCCTCTCTTCCCCTCCATCCATCTTAGCACAAAGTAAAACTCCACCCCCACCTGCCCCTCTCCGGCTGAAACTTTCCTCGAAAGACAAAACAAACAAACAGGGGGGGGGGGGGGGGGGGGGGGAAAGAAAGCGAAAAGTCCACCTCCACCTTCACCGTTGTTGGAGAGAACAGAAGACGGCAGAGCGTGTATGTGACTTGACTGGCGATGACGAGGCGAGAAAAGTTTTGGCGAAAAACAAAATGTCATGTAGCCAACCAACAACTTCTTCTCTCCTGAAGAAGTTGACGAACTGCTGACGAACTTCTGCTAATACCAAGAATAATAAGAATAATAATAGTAAGAATAAGAATAATAACAAACGTTGGAACCAAGGGAAAACAGAACATCTTCAGAGCATGTTCAGCTGATGAAGATGTTTCAGAAACCTGTAATTATTATTAACAAACCTATGTTTGCTATATTAGCCCATAGATAAAATAAGTATGTACCATTTAAATAAATGAGAAAATATAAATAATAGTAAGAATAATAAATGTCCAAGTTTATGTGAGAAAGTATGAATTTACTCCTCACACAAACTAAGAAAAACTGTAAATGAAAATACAAGTATCTCCTTCATGATAATACAGTCTAACCTGAATGTAAGAGAACTCAAGGAGCTGGATATCGTTTCTCTTATAATAACCAGGTTTGCCTTATATCCAGTTCTCTTATATCAAGGTTTGTCTTAAATCCAGTTCTCTTATATCCAAGTTTGTCTTAAATCCAGTTCTCTTATATCCAAGTTTGTCTTATATCAAGTTCTTCTATATCAAGGTTTGTCTTATATCCAGTTCTCTTATAGGTATACAGGTTTGTCTTGTATCCAGTTCTCTTATATCCAGGTTTGTCTTTTATCCAGTTCTCTTATATCCAGGTTTGTCTTATATCTAGTTCTCTTATATCCAGGTTTGTCTTATATCCAGTTCTCTTATATCCAGGTTTGAATTATATCCAGTTCTCTTATATCCAGATTTGAATTATATCAAGTTCTCTTATATCCAGGTTTGTCTTATATCTAGTTCTCTTATATCCAGGTTTGTCTTATATCTAGTTCTCTTATATCCAGGTTTGTCATAAATCCAGTTCTCTTATATCCAGGTTTGTCTTAAATCCAGTTCTCTTATATCCAGGTTTGTCTTATATCAAGTTCTTCTATATCAAGGTTTGTCTTATATCCAGTTCTCTTATATCCTGGTTTGTCTTAAATCCAGTTCTCTTATATCCAGGTTTGTCTTAAATCTAGTTCTCTTATATCCAGGTTTGTCTTAAATCCAGTTCTCTTATACCTATCCAGGTTTGTCTTAAATCCAGTTCTCTTATATCCAGGTTTGTCTTATATCAAGTTCTCCTATATCAAGGTTTGTGTTAAATCCCGTTCTCTTATATCCAGGTTTGACTTATATCCAGTTCTCTTATATCCAGGTTTGACTTATATCCAGTTCTCTTATATCCAGGTTTGTCTTATATCAAGTTCTCCTATATCAAGATTTGTCTTATATCCAGTTCTCTTATATCCAGTTGTCAAGGGTTGGGTGGGGTGGAAGAGATTGCCATAGGCAATAACCCCGCCCTTTAGGACGTATATACAGGGTGGACCAAAAAAACGTTTACACCCGTTAATGGTAGATTACTGACGACATTTCCAGCCCGGATCTGCAATCCGTTTTTTCGGATTCGCCTTTTTAACTGCACAAAATGATTTTTTGCAACTTTCTGAAAAAGTCCGACTTTGGCTTATTCTTCAGGTCAGAACTTTTTTCCTGTTAAAGATGAGTTGATTCTGAACAATTCTGCAGAAAGCCAACAAAATTTCGATGTTTCTAGCTACACTACTTTGTTTTTTACGGTTTGGTTTCGCATCTTTTTTGACACCTGAATAGAAAAAATATTCTCATGTAAGTTTTTTACACTTTGAAACACTCAAGATTTGCCCGATCAAATTTTGGCACAGACACGGGCAAGTTTGATAAAAGTTGGCGGCTAGCCCAAGGATGCTAAAAAATAATTTTACGATTTTTTATCACGTGATCTTCTGGGAAAACGAACCAGGTAAGTCTCAAAAAATGATGTTCAAAATCTTAAAAGTGTTGACCGTGTAGGGTCGTCTTGTACTCAAAGAGTAATTAGCTATTATTTATGTCTGATAATTATTTTCCTTGGAATTAATTAAAGGCCAGTCAAATGAATGATTGTTTGTTTCTCGATGATAGTTTTCAAGCATATTTTTCTGCATTCTATGAAATATTATCTTTAAACTTCTTGAGTTTTTTTAGTAGGTACAAGTTACATAATTATTCGGATATGCATTTAGCATATGGAGCTGCCAACAGGAACATTTGGGATCACGTGAAAAACATTGTTTACGAAATACCAGTGGAGACGCAAGAGTAGCAGAATCTGGTAGCAAGAATCCTGTGGCATTCGATGACCTGACAAAAAAACCTGGAATCCTCCGCAACATTCGACGGAACATGATGAAGAGGTTCAACCTTTGTATCCAGGAAGGTGGACGCCACTTCCAACAGTTCCTCTGAGGGAATTGAGAAGGGAGAGAGAGAGAGTGAGAGAGAAAGAGTGAGAGAGAGAGTAAGAGAGAGAGAGTGAGAGTGAGAGAGAGAGTGAGAGAGAGAGTAGAGAGAGAGTGAGAGAGAGAGAGAGACAGAGAGCGAAAGAGAGAGGCAAGAAGGTAGAAGGAAAGTTCTGAGTTACAACTAAGGTACATTGGTTTAAAAAAATTGTGTGAGGAGAATCCATAGTGTCTCCTATGGCTAAATAAAAAATGGCAACAGTCTTTTTTATTTTGTAGTCATGAATTTTTTGCTGGCTCTGGCGTTCGGACCGGGGTGGGATCTTCCGCATGGCAAGTGACTAGCTTACCACTGAGCTAATCGTGCGCTTTCGTTTCTCATTGAACATACTAACACAAAATGTTTTTTTTTTAATACCTTTTTGTTTATATCAAAATAAAATTGTATAAAATATAATAAAGACTGCAAAAGTTTATTAATTTTACAAAATATTATCTTGTTTTTTTTTTCAAGATTTCTATTAAGAGTTGGCAATCGGTAAGTATTTGTTTTTTAATTAGTATTGTTTATGATAGAAGAAGCTACCTACATATTTACCTGGCTGCATTTCATAAACTCTATTTTCGTTAGGAAAATTCGCTAGTTTTTTTTTCTCTCCCAGGGAAGCATAAGAAAAACCATCCTTACATTATCATGGCAGTCTCTCAGGGGCTTACATGAATAATAATTATGTGTATTGTGATACCAATAGTATCTGATATAACTCAATTTACAGATTGTATTACCCCCAAAAAAACCATAAGTTGTTGGTGTTACAACAGGTCAGATACAGGTATGAATAAAATATTCCATCAGATTTTTTTGATAATTAAAATAATATTGACCGCCCAGAATTGAACCTCGGTCATGCGACTAACACTCATAGCACTACCACATCTAGCTAACACCACTGACAAATTGAAAAGCACGAAAATCATCATTTGAACTTTCCTAAACTGGCTGATGAAGGCATGTGAGACCGCGGTATTCAAAAGAAGCAATGTAAACAATTTTTGTAAACAATACAAGACGCCCTTACACAGTCTACAACTAGAAAACTCTTAGGATTTTTGAAGAGTTTTTGGCAAACATCTAATAATTTTTCCCAGAAGATCACGTGATAAAAAATCGTAAAATTATTTTTTAGCATCCTCGGGGCGGCCGCCAACTTTTATCAAACTTGCCCATGTCTGTGCCAAAATTTGTTCGGACAAATGTCGAGTGTTTTATTTAGTAAAATAGTTTTTTCGTGTGTTTTTTTTCTGTTCAGGTGTAAAAAAATATCACAAACCAAACCGTAAAAAACAAAGTAGTGTAATTAGAAACATCAAAATTTTGTTGGCTTTCTGCAGCATTGTTCAGAATTAACTCATCTTAAACAGGAAAAAAGTTCTGACCTGAAGTATAAGCCAAAGTCGGACTTTTTCGAAAAGTTGCAAAAAATCACTTTGTGCAGTTACGAAGGCGAAACCGAAAAAACGGATTGCAGATCCGGGCTGGAAATGTCGTCAGTAATCTACCATTAACGGGTGTAAACGTTTTTTTGGTCCACCCTGTATATATTTTGTTTTTTTTTTCCTCATGTTTATATAAATTTTGTCAATTTTGTAGTTTCATTTTCACCATTACTTGTTTGTATATTATGTTCTTCTAATAAAGCGTTTCATAATAATAATATATCCAGTTCTCTTATATCCAGGCTTGTCTTATATCCAGTTCTGTTATATCCAGGTTTCTCTTATATTCAGTTCTCTTATACCCAGGCTTGTCTTATATCCAGTTTTCTTATATCGAGGCTTGTCTTATATCCAGTTCTCTTATATCCGGGCTTGTCTTATATTCAGTTCTCTTATATCCGGGCTTGTCTTATATCCAGTTCTCTTATATCCGGGCTTGTCTTATATCCAGTTCTCTTATATCCAGGTTTTGACTGTACTAGAAGATAATAATAATACTAGGTGGAAAATAACACATAACCCTCAGAGTGAAGCCAGCTCGCGTGGTGTAACGGTTGTGACTACTGCCCTTAGTCCAGATATCTTGAATTCGATTCCCAAATGGAGGCAGATTTTTTTGTTAGACAATTCTGTTCTCTCCAAGCCACGTTGACTACCTCAAATTAAGAAATAATAATATAAATACATATACATTATACCCATCTATTTCCTCGTTTTTATTCCTCTCTCTCTTCCCTCTCTCTCCCTCCTAACCTCACTACACTTCTCTCTTCCTTCACTCTATCCCTCCTAACCTCAATACACCTAACTCCCTCCCCTCACTCCTCCCAATACCCCCTCCACCTTTCATTAGCGCTCGAAAAGTTAATTACCTGGAATAATAACAGAATATTTATTTATTTTTACTCTCTTTCTCTCTCTCTTTCCCTCCCTCTCTTTTCTATGGTTTCCGTTTCTCCATTTCTCTCTCTCCCCCAACGTTGTTGTTGCTGAAAAAGTGACAGATTTGATGCCGTAGAGATTGTCATAAAAGGAGGGAGGTAGAGAGAGAGAGAGAGAGAGAGAGAGAGAGAGAGAAGGAAGGAGGGAGGGTTGAAGTGCTTTTCAATACTCCGACGATATAAAAATGAAAATTTAGGAAATAGAACTCACTCATTTTCTTGTTTTTCACTACCTTTTTTTTTAAAACATTCAATTTCTTTATTTTATTAATTATATTACATGTATACATTTACAGACTGGTCCCTATCTTTATCAGATTTTATCCAGCAGTCGACACGGTGTTTCATTGTTTTTTACGTAATAATTAATATTGTGATCAAAATTTTCAAATAGATCACCGAGTCGCCTGCTGGACAATGTTCAGCTCACTCTATTCTGTTTCTGTGGAATCTGTGGACCCACTGTGTGGCTGCTTCGTGCGAATCATGTAGAAGAGCATGTATCCCCCACCCAGTGTGTCCACGATGCCAACTGTTAGTTGGGCCCTGAGTTTTTTACAAATTACTTGTCAGGTAAGTATTATATATCATGTTTTTTTTTTTTTTTTTTTTTTTTTCACTACCTATTTTAACGTCTTACTTAAATAGCGCACGAATAGCTCAGTGGTTAAGCACCCGCTTGCCATGCGGAAGGTTTGATCACCCGTGCCGACAGAAACTTGTATTCAAAATTTGGGTCGTAAGGGATACCTTCCGGTGCGCTCGTGTTGACCCAGCACCTAAATGGGAAGTATTGTGTCAATTCTCGCCCATCAGAGGGGAGTCATACTACGGGATGGGCAGGCTACAATACAGACCACAATTTCAAAATTTAAAAGAAAAACTCATGATTAAAAAAAAGTTGTGGTTCGTTCTTTATGGTTCGTGTTATCATAAAAAAAATCGTTCTCCATGAAGTGAAAGGCCTAATGAGTTAGTGTTTTTCATTCTTTATAAATTGATGGATGACCTTTCACACCTCCCTCCTATATTTTTTATTCATAACATTTTGTATATTTTCATTATTTATTTTATTTAACTGCCTTTTACATTTATGTATTCTGTAGTAGGTCCCTCGATTTTCCGTTTTCTATTTTCATTTTTCATTAGATTTAAAAAAAAATATTTTTTAAATTAAGATTTTATTTTAATAATTGTGATAACTAAACTGTGATGTCCTAAACAATCAAACCCGCCTTATAACCAACAACAATTAAAGCTGTTGGAACAATACTAAGAGGAACAAGATATTTGAAATTAATTTTATTTCAGAGTTCATAATGAATAAGAAGATAGCTTTTCAAGTTTCTTCGTAATTGATGAACATAAATAAAGTTCTCGACCTAAAATGATCTACTCAGACAGTAAATCAAAATCCGGATACATCCTGTCCAAATAGGACCTCAAAATCCAGCAGTTGTTGTAGAGCCGTTATTATGTGGTCACATTAAATTATGTGGTCAAATCAAATGAGGATTTTCTTTGATAACTTTGGGACGTGATAAATTATTTATAATTCAAGCCCGGACAGGTTCTAAATTAAAAGACATGGTTGTCTTTAGAAATGGCTTTCTTTTTGTAGTATTTTCACATCCTGTCGCTGTCCTCATTTCTCCTTAATTCCTGCTTTCCTGTTTTTTCTCTACATTCTTCTCTCTCTCTCCCTTTTTTTCTCTCTCTCTCCCTCCCTATCTCTCTCTCTCTCTCTTTTTCTCTCTCTCTCACTATCTCTCTCTATCTTTCTCTCTATCTCCCTTTTTTCTCTCTCTCTCTTCCTCCCTATCTCTCTCTCTCCCTCTCTCCCTTTTTCTCCCCTCTCTCTCTCTCTCCCTTTTTTTCCCTCTCTGCCTATCTCTCTCTCTCTCTATTTCTCTCTCTCCTGTCTTCCTGTAATTGTACGTTTCCTTCATTTATCTTTTGAAACAAATTCATCTCTGATTCTCTTCTTCCCCTCCTCCTTATCCTGCTCCATTATATTCTTCCCACTCCTCACCCAGCCTCGCGTTACGCAGCCATGTCGTGTAAGGAAAATTAATTTTCTTTAATTTTTCACATGTTTCCCCTTCTGAATTTCTTCTTGATTTTTCTCTTTTCTCTTTCATAATACCTCTCTCACTCTTTCTCTCTCTCTCTCTCTTTATGTCACTATCTCATTTCTCTCTCTCTCCTTCTCTCTCTATATATCTCTCTCTCTCTATGTCACTCTCTCACTTACTCTCTCTCTGTCACCCTCTTTTGTCTTCGGTCGCTTGTCATTTCTGGACTCTCCTGAGTCTAAAAAAAGTGATTTTATTTTTAAATCAAACAATACCCTTCCTCTAAAATATTGGCTTGAAAAACCTCAAATCGGAATAATGTAGAAAAAGTCGTGTGATAATCACACCAAAGTATTCTTTAAGCCAGCGTCGATGGCGCGTTGAATGCACCGGTTCTCGTTGGATCACCGAAGTTAAGCAACGTCCAGCGAGGTGAAGACTTCGTGATGCTGGCATTCCGGCCCAACCCAGGCTGGGTGAGGTTAATGTGGGTAGCAGGTTTGTGAGTTTCCTGCGAATGGAGGGTAACACCCCCGTCGTGATATGACCATGGCAGTTGAAAGCGACGTTAAAACCAAAAAAAAAAGTATTCTTTTTATTTTCCTAGTTAGTAATTCTTCTCACACGCTTGTTGTCCTCTCCCTCCCTTCTCTTGTTCTACTTCGCTCTTCTTTCCTCCTTTTCTTTCTTACCCCTACTAATTATTTCTTCTTCTATCTTCCTCTTCTTTCTTCCCCCTACTAATTATTTCTTCTTGTTTTTTCAATTTCTTCTTTCCCCTACTAATTCTTACTTTCTTACCCCTACTAATTATTTCTTTTTATTTCTTCCTTTTCTTTCTTCCCCCTACTAATTATTTATTCTTCTTTCTTACCCCTACTAATTATTTCTCCTTCTTTCTTCCTTTTCTTTCTTACCCCTACTAATTATTTCTCCTTCTTTCTTCTTTTCTTTTTTCCCCCTACTAATTATTCCTTTTATTTCTTACCCCTACTAATCATTTCTCTTTTTTCTTCCTCTTTATTCTACTTTTTTCTTCTCTTCCTTCTTTCTCATTTTTCTTCATTACTTCAAACATTCTTCTTCCCATTATCTCTTCTACTAAATCCTTAATTTCTAAAATTATCCCTTTCTCTATGTGATTCGCTTCTCCAAGACATTCTCTAGTTATGCCTCCTTCTCCTTCTCCATTTCCTCTTTCTCCTTTGCCTTCTCTTTCTCTTTCTCCTCTTTAGTCTGATACTCCTCTTGTCTTTTATCTACAAGAAGAAGAAAATCACCTCAACTTTGTTGAACAGAACTTTGTCACTGAACTTTTGAGCAAGAAAAGTTCGACAATCTGAATTAGTGGCTATTGTTTCATTTCTCTCTCTCTTTCTCTCTTCCTCTCTTTCTCTCTATTTACAGGATATACTGCCACACGAGGAAGTGTCTGGCTCAAGAAACTTACAAAACTTTTTGTATTTGCAACCCTATTGAATTCAAAAATGAATCAAAGTACTTGGGAATTTACATTGATAGTGAGTTTAAAATGACAGAACATGTCAATAATATTACAAAAAAACTAAGAGCTCTGAATTATAATTTCAACAAAATTTGCGCAGACAACTTACCTTTGACCTGCAGAAAAATAATGTATTTTTCACTAGTAGATTCTATACTCCGCTACGGAGCAACCCTATATACTTACGCTCCCCAGTATGCCATCAAACCCCTACTTTCTCAGCAGAAGAAAATAATAAAGCTTCTTTTCAAGAACATTAATATTGAGCACATGAAGCCTGACCAGCTTTGTAAGTTCATTCTTCTCATAAACAACTTCAAAGAAGAAAAATATCGCCAGAGGACGGAACAGCCGTACGAACTCCGAGTCCAGAGGTTCCGCCGCCCTCACGTCTACACCATCCAGTACGGAAACCGCAGGTTGGAATACATCATTCCTGCTCTACTGGATTACTACTGCAGAGACTTTATTCACGAAGATAACAAGATTGTCATTAAGACTAAGATCAAAAAAAGTATTCTTAATATCAACTAAGAATTCAGTGATGTTGATAGTATTGTCCACTTTAATCATGCTTTAATAGTTTTTTTCTGTTAATATTTGTTTTTTTTTAAAATTAGTTTAGTTGTTAAACTTAGTCGCTCATGTAGATTAAAATGTTTGTACAAAGAATTTTGTATATTTGTATTATTGATGTAATATTATTATTATTATTATTTTTTTTTTTTTAATAGATGAGAGCTAATGTAAAAACATATATGGTTCAACTTTTATTAGTTAATTATATAAAAAACAAGCAGGCTGTCGCCCGCTTTGCGGGCCGAGGCATGGCCGTGAAAGCAAAAAATCCTTTTTCGCCAATGGCAGGTGTTGTAGTGGGAATTTCGAAAAATCCCGTCTTATTGCACATCTAGACTATAAGACAAAGCTACCTACCAAATTTCAGCTTCCTAGGACTTACGGTTTGGGCTGTAGAGCGATGATCAGTCAGTGGTCAGTGGTCAGTGGTCAGTGGTCAGTGAGTGTCTTTGACATTTATATATAGAGATAAAGAATTTATAATTTAATTTTTTTTTAAATATATTAACCAATAAATAAATTTGTGATGGTTAAACCCCATCTCCCTAATAAAGTATCCTTAATATCAACTAAGAATTCAGTGATGTTGATAGTATTGTTCACTTTAATCATGCTTTAATAGGTTTTTCTGTTAATATTTGTATTTTAAAAAAATTTAGTTTAGTTGTAAAATTTAGTCGCTCAGGTAGATAAAAAAGTTTGTACAAAGAATTTTGTATTTTTCTGTATTATTGATATAATTATATTGTATTTTTTTTTTTTTAATAGATGAGAGCTAATGTAAAAACATGTATGGTTGGTTCAACTTTTAGTTAATTATGTAAAAAATTGTAAAAAATAAAGAATTTATAATTTAGTTTAATTTTTTTAAATGTATCAAACAAGAATAAATTTGTGATGGTTAAAAACCATCTCCCTAAAAGTTAGCCTTAGCTTAGGAGATGTAAACTTTATAAAATTATTTTGTAATCAATAAAGTACCCAATTCAATTCAATTCAATTCAAATTCTCTCTTTATCTCTCTCTTTCTCTCTCTCTAAGTTATTTTTTAGCTTAGGACACTCCTCATAAGGTGTTTTTTAGCTTAGGAGATGTTATATTTGTAAATTTTAAATTGTTATAAATAAAAATAAATCAAATCTCTAACTCTCACTGTCTCAGTGTCTCACTCACTCATTGAAGTAAAAGTATGCATAACAAGTTTAGTATACATCCATATTAAGAAGTATGTCAGATACATTTTATGTACATGTACAATGGTCCAAAACTAAATTGTGTGACCACAAAACCAGAAATAATTTCGCCAATGCTTCAAAAATTGGAAAACAAGATTCACGAGCAAGATTGAGCAAGATTCACGAGGTTGAGGTTATACAGTATACCTATTGAGGTTATACACTATAGATAGAGGTTAGACACTATAATACCTATACCTATTGGTTACAATTACTTCCAATAAATTTCTAATATTAGATATCGGAAGTATTGTGTTCGTTTTTTTTATTATATGACTGAAAAATAAATGAAGGGTGTTGTGTCAACTTTCGATTTTCAATCTTCTAGTCTTCAAAAATCAACATACTCACCTCTCCTGCAACTATCTCTTTCCTTTCCCTCCCTCTCTTTCTCCAATATATAATACCCTTTCCCTCTCTCTCCTCCTTCACTATATAATACCCTTTCCTTCTCTCCCCTCCTCCACTATATAATACTCTTACCTCCCTCCCCTCCTCTACTATATAATGCCCTCTCCCTCCCTCTCCTCCTACACTATATAATACCCTTTCTCTCCCTCTCCTCCTCCACTATATAATACCCTCTCCCAACTTCTCCTCCTCCACTATATAATACCATTTCCCTCCCTCTCCTCCTCCACTATATAATACCCTTTCCCTCCCTCTCCTCCTCCACTATATACTACCCTTTCCCTCCCTCTCCTCCTCCACTGTATAATACCCTTTCCCTCCCTCTCCTCCTCCACTATATACTACCATTTCCCTCCCTCTCCTCCTCCCCTATATAATACCCTTTCCCTCCCTCTCCTCCTCCACTATATAATACCATTTCCCTCCCTCTCCTCCTCCACTAATACTACCATTTCCCTCCCTCTCCTCCTCCCCTATATAATACCCTTTCCCTCCCTCTCCTCCTCCCCTATATAATACCCTTTCCCTCCCTCTCCTCCTCCCCTATATAATACCCTTTCCCTCCCTCTCCTCCTCCACTATATACTACCATTTCCCTCCCTCTCCTCCTCCACTATATAATACCCTTTCCCTCCCTCTCCTCCTCCACTATATAATACCATTTCCCTCCCTCTCCTCCTCCACTATATACTACCATTTCCCTCCCTCTCCTCCTCCCCTATATAATACCCTTTCCCTCCCTCTCCTCCTCCCCTATATAATACCCTTTCCCTCCCTCTCCTCCTCCCCTATATAATACCCTTTCCCTCCCTCTCCTCCTCCCCTATATAATACCCTTTCCCTCCCTCTCCTCCTCCACTATATAATACCCTTTCCCTCCCTCTCCTCCTCCACTATATAATACCATTTCCCTCCCTCTCCTCCTCCACTATATAATACCCTTTCCCTCCCTCTCCTCCTCCCCTATATAATACCCTTTCCCTCCCTCTCCTCCTCCACTATATAATACCCTTTCCCTCCCTCTCCTCCTCCACTATATAATACCATTTCCCTCCCTCTCCTCCTCCACTATATAATACCCTTTCCCTCCCTCTCCTCCTCCACTATATAATACCCTTTCCCTCCCTCTCCTCCTCCCCTATATAATACCCTTTCCCTCCCTCTCCTCCTCCACTATATAATACCCTTTCCCTCCCTCTCTTCCTCCAATAAATAATTCTTCACACTCTTACCTCACACCCACACCAACTAATGCATAATAATATATTAGGATTTAATACCCTGTGATAATATTTATACAATCCAGGTGACTTTGCAATTATTCCTCCCCTTCAGTGCAAATATTTTCGAAAATTTTTTGCTCAGTCATCATCATCCTCAAATAATAATAATAATATCGCCTTATTTGTACTGCTCGATTTGAACTTTTAAGTCCCATTATTCCAGCAGTAAGATCTAGACGTATTATTATGATGAAAAAAACCCAAATGGGAGGATAACTTGTCCCGGGTGGTTTTCAAACCCGCGACCTTTGAATTACCAGTGGGACCCCTTGACCAGTCAGCTACCGGGACAGACATCACGATGATATGAATAATATCCAGTTAATCATACTGTGGTTTGTACAAATATCCATTTCTTTATCATAGTAAAGGATCAAGTGGAAGAGATTGTCAAAGGAAATAACCCCGCCCTTTAGTTAGGACATATCGCTAATGATTTGCCAAGCGCCAGGGGTCGATTTTTTTCTAATTCATTGATATTTTTGTTTTTTTTTTATCTCCATCGATAGCACTGATTATGTTTTGCTTATCACAGCATTGCTAGTCAGAAATTAATTTGGGCGCCCCTCTTTTCATATTCTGGGAATATGAAAAGCATAATTTGTTTTTTTTTTTTTTTTTTTTTTTTTTTTTTTTTTTTTTTTTAGAAGGAAATAATTTATTAGACATATCGCTAATGATTTCCAACCCAAGAATTTTTTATAATTCATTGAATATTTTTTTATTTTTTTTTTATCTCCATCGATAGCACTGATTTAAAGTTATTGCTATATCACAAACATTTCTAGTCAAAATTAATTGGGCACCTTTTTCAAAATCTGGAATAAAAAGCATAATTGTTCTTTTTTTTTTTTTTTTTTTTTTTTTTTTTTTTTTTTTTTAGAGGCGGGGAAAATCTTTAAAGACACCCAGATCTTAGCCTGGTGGATTTCCACACTAAACCACCTTTCCTGATAGCAACTGCACCTGAACCGAAATATTTCTTATCTTTTTTTTAAATGGTCATTACGTAAAACATTACATACCTAATATAAATTAAGGTATACGGTTAAAATTAAATAAAACGATCGACCACACCTCGTGTTTGACAGCTCGTGGCACTGGAGATGGGTGTATGTGCATCGCGCTGAACTTTTACCTGGGGATGGGTCTAGAGGGGGGGGGGAGGTTGGATGGGTGCAGGGGTGCTGCAAGCAATACATGTCATGCCCCTCCCAGGGGCGACTGTATAGAGGGGTATTAATATTTTTCCCGGTAGCTTAGTGGTAAGGGCGGCACTCTGTGAATCCAGAGATTCCAGAGGTGGTGGGTTCGAAACCCAGCCGGGACATGACATGTTATCCTCCCAATTGGGATTTTTACCACATAATAATATGTCTTGGGCTTACTGCTGGAATAATGAGACTTTAATAGTCCTAATCGGGCAGTATAAATAAGGCGATATTATTATTATTATTTAGTGTGCATTGGTAAGCTTAGAGATCCGTAGGTTCGAACCCCACTCAATGCATGAATTTTCGATCATTTATTTGAATATGGGACCACATTATGTAATAATAACATTCTGAGGGTTAGGTGGTAGAGAATGCTTGAACATTAACTTCTCCTAGTCGTTACCATCCACTAAAAAGGAATATTATTATTATTATAATGATTATTATTATTGGTTAGAACATCAGACTTTGTGCTTACTATGGAGAATCATGAAGGAGGCTTCACCACCATATCTTCATTCATCATTTCATACATTATCATCATTGCATCATCATAACACACGTTCTACACATCTCATGCTTCCTACACACCGAACCACTTACATGGGCGAAAGTTTTACAGTCAATGCTGTTAGATTATGGAATCAGCTGCCTGATGAACTTAGAACTTTGGATAATCGCTTGGCTTTTAAGATCTTGACGAAGAGACATTTCTTGGAAAATTAACACCCCCCCCCCCTCCCCCCCCCCCTTTTTTTCACTATCTCCCCCTATTCCATGTATATATTTTATTCCTTTTCATTTCTCTTTTTTTTTATCTCTTTATTGTATATATATATATATTTTTTTTTTTTTTTTTCTTCGTTTCTTCTCTCTCTTATAATTATTTTAGTTAGGCTTTTAAAAGGGTTGGGTGGAAGAGATTGCCACAGGCAATAACCCCGCCCTTTAGGTAGGACATTATTGTTATTTTCTTTTCTTTTTTATTTTGTCATTTGTTTGTTCTTTTTTCTTCTGTCTTTTCTTAATTTTATAATGTTGCATGTTTGTCCTCCTAATAAAGCTTAATAAAAAAAAAAAAAAAAAAAAATAATTTATTTTTTATCCGTACAATACAAATTACTAACATCGAGAATAAACCATTATTATCATTATTATTACGTAACTCCACGGATTTTATCTATCCTCTACTTGGAGGTTCGGGGTTCGTGGCTAAGCGCGCTATTCATTGCACGCATGGCCTGGGTTCAATGCCCAGCGGGGAAGGATTTTTTGGGACAGCATCAAGTAAGCTTGACCAAAGGCATGATGTGAAAGAAGAATAGTAGGGGGGAAGGCATAAGAAGAAGTACATGATTTTAGGTACTCAATAACTACCTCAATAAGGTACTCAATATTTTACTGAATAAGGTACTCAATAATTATCTGGATATGGTACTCAATAATTATCTGAATAAGGTACTCAATAATTACCTGAATAAGGTACTCAATAATTACCTGAATAAGGTACTCAATAATTACCTGAATAAGGTACTCAATAATTACCTGAATAAGGTACTCAAAAATTACCTGAATACGGTACTCAATACTTACCTGAATAAGGTACTCAATAATTACCTGAATAAGGTACTCAATAATTACCTGAATAAGGTACTCAATAATTACCTGAATAAGGTACTCAATAATTACCTGAATTAGGTACTCAATAATTACCTGAAT
>CM044966.1:13880333-13912833 GCA_024516035.1 Bactericera cockerelli
TGCGTGCTGTTTGGGACAAGCGTATCCTCATAGATATGGATTGGCAGATGGAGACTACTAGAATGGTTAGGGTTACCCGATCTACTGATTTTAAATGAAAATTTTCAAGAGAGAGAGGGATGGAGAGAGAGAGAGGGAAATAGAGAGATAGAGAGAAAGAGAGATAGAGGGAAAAAAGAAAAAGAAAGCGAGAGAGAGAGGGAAAGACAGAGAGAAAAGCAGAATTGTGAAGAGGGAGATAGAGAGAAAGTCAGAAATGGAGAGAGAGAGAGAGAGATAGAGAAAGATAGAGGTACGGAGTAAGGAAGACAGAGTAAATAAAGAGGGATGAGTAAGAGAGAAGAGAAGAGATAGAATGGGAGTGAAAGAAAAGAAAGAGAGAGAGGGGGGAGAGTATACTTGTTCAATTTTTTAAAACTTGAACGAGATAAGTTCAAAACTTATGAAGTACCCATCTACCGGGGTAATAAGAAGTGGGGGGGGGGGGGGAGAGGAAGAGGGAGAGGGAGAGATATTGAGAGGGTAATATTATAATATTAAGGAAAGCCATAATTTGAGGTAAATTTTGAGGTCAAATTTGTCTTTCCGGCTTGTTTTTGCTATCTACCCGCACTCCTGTTTCCCCATTTCTCTCTCTTCCTGTCTCTCCCTCCTCTCTCTCTCTCTCCTTTCTCTCCTTCTCTCTCTTTCTCTCTCTACCTCTCCTTCCTCTCCTTCTTTTTCTCCTCTTTTCTCTCTCTCTCTTCCTCTCTCTTATCTCTTTCTTCATAGTTCATATTCATTAAATTTTCTACAACCCCTATTTTGTTTTCTCTCTTTCTTCTTCTTTCCTCTTTACTCTATAATATAAGTACGTATTAATAAATCTTCATTCTCTATATTTCGGCTTCTCTTATCTCTCTCTCTCACTCTCTTTCAATCTCTCTCTCTTTTCTCTTTCTCTTATTTCTTTTTGTTCTCTATCTCTTTATTTTCTCTTTTCTCTCTTCTCTTCTCTTCTCTCTTCTCTCTCTCTCTTTGTCTCTATCTCTCTCTCTCTCCCCTCTCTTCTCTGTCTCTTCTCTTTTAGCTTCCCTCTATCGCTCTTATCTCTATTTTTTATTTTCTTTATATTTCTTTCAGTTATACCTAATCATTTCCTGGAAGTTTTTCCCTGCCCGGTTTTCCTTGCAACAATCGCTTTGCTAAGGGATCTTTCACTTTCTTTAGGGTAAGATGGTAATGAATGGAGAATGAAAGGGAAGGGGAGGGAGAGAGAGATGGAGAAAATAAATAAAGAGAGAGAGAAAGGGAAAGAAAGAGAGTTTGAGAGAGAGAGGGGCAGTAAAGAAAAAGACAGAGGAAAGTAAGAGAGAGAGATAGAGGGAGGTAAGAAAAAGAGAGAAAGTAAAGAAAGAGAGAGAGGGAGGGAGGGAGTAAAGTAAGAGAGAGAGAGGGGGGAGGTAAGAAAGAGAGAGAGAGGGAGTAAAAGAAGAGAGAGAGAGAGAGGGCGGAAAGAAAGAGAGAGAGGGAGAAAATAAAGAAAGAGAGAGAGAGAAAGGGAAAGAAGGAGAGAAAGACTTGAATATTTTACCTCTTTGTAATAGCCGAAGGGATTCAAAAAGTATCCTTCGTATTGATAATTTTATTTGGAGGGTAACAATTATGAAGATAGCAAAACCATCCGTTCTCAAAATGTAGATTTGAGGCATTGCACGCACGGTGACCTGGGTTCGATCCCCAGCTGGGCAGGTTTTTTTCTGCTCTGTACTTGGGAATTCGGGATCCTCTCATGCCTCGTGAGGAAAAATGAGTAGGTAGCTGCTTTAATGTGATCAGCGACCAGTGGCGCTACCCACTAAGATTGTGATATAATAACACAAAGAAACACATTTTTATTTATTATTACTATCCATTTTGTAATATATTTGCTGTCATTATTTGTTTGTATTTGTTCTTATAATAAAGTTAGAAGTATTCCTTAGGGAGAGAGCCACAAAGATAAAATTATAAAAATAACAAAAAAATTATTATTTTTTTAACAAGTGTCTACGCTGAATTATGTTGAGTTAACAAGCATAATTAAGCAATAACTGAAACGTTATTATTTTAAAGAAATTAAAATATTTCAAGCCTATTATGCATGAGATTCTTTTTTATTTGGTATATTGAAAAATATATTACCACTTATCCTTTCATTTGGAATTCTAATTTCTAATTTTTCTAGTATGTACCTACGGGCTTACTATAAATATGATTTGTAAATAAATTTGTAACAATAATAATACCTAATAGTATTCTGCTGTCACTGACAATAATTGCTTCACAGTATTTCACTGTGATCATTACAATATTAGTCCCTCTAATACTCCACCACACCGCCAGGGGAAATAGTAAGCCCTCAATTCTGTCCCACCACAAAGAATACATTTACATTTACATGCATTATACATGAACTTGTGAAACTTCTTCCCTCGATGCGGGACAGAGAGAGAGAGGGATTTTTAACCTCTCTCGATGAGAGAAAGAGGAACGGATTTTTTTCTAATTCGCCTCAAAAAGGGTGTGGTGGGAGATTTTTAGCATCCCTTCTTGAGGGGAGAGGACTGTGTTTTAACCTCGATGAGTGAAAGAGAGATGGGGAGATTTTAACCCCCTTAATAGTGGAGAGATGAGGGATATTTTTTACATCCCCCCCACTCGAAATGGGAGAGAGGGATTTTTTTTAAACTTCCGTTCCCTGTGGCTGGTCTTTTCTCCCTCTTTTGTACGGTAATTTGTAAGGGACAAAGGGACAAATTGCAGGAGGAAGGGAGGCAGGAAAAAGTTTCTGAGTTATGACCATGATAGGAGAGAGAGGGAGGGAGTGAGAGAGGAAGAAAGAGGGAGAAAGAGGGAGAAAGAGAGAAGGAGAAGGAGGGAGTGAGAGAGGAAGAAAGAGGGAGAGAGAGAGAGGAAGAAAGAGGGCGAGAGAGAGAGAGAGAGGAAGAGGAGAGATGGAGAGAGAGAGAGGAAGAAAGAGGGCGAGAGAGAGAGAGAGAGGGAGAAGGAGGGAGTGAGAGAAAGAAAGAGGTAGAGAGAGAGGGGAGAGAGAGAGAGGGAGAGAGAGATAGTGGAAAAGAGATCCCATCTCTCTTGTAGAACAGACCACGGGCGTTCTTTGATTCACCCATAGAAATGCGTGGTTTACGTTGCCAAGTGTCTGAAATAATATTGTTCCTAAATTCTATCTGAGTGTTTTTGTACAATAATTTGTTTTATTTTTACAGATCCAAAAAAATATTAATTATTGGTCAAAAAAGAAATTTAATTGGATTTTGATGTGGCTGAAAAAAGTAAAGGGGAGGATTCGGAGGCACGGATCTTTTTGCAAACTGAATCCTTGAGCCACCAAACTATATGTAAGAGTAATTATGAACTATATGTACCAAAATATATGTACGAGTAAATGAATATGTTCATATTTAAGGTAGATTCACCAATACTTCAAAAAACGTAAGGCAACACTGAGTGAAAATTCTGTCGATACTGTCCGTACAGTACACAAAAATATTGCAAAGAAATTTGTCTGTTCGCTCAACGCATCGAGCTAAAGACAGTATGGTAGCGCCGTCGATAGCACGCTCATACGCCAGTTCTCGTTCTGTGCTGTTTGGTAACAAAAGAAAACTTGGCAACAGCGCAGTCCCAACTCATACTGAGCGGACTATAGGGACTGACGAGGTATCAGGATATTGTGTGAGGGAAACATGGCAACAGCGCAGTCCCAACTCATACTGAGTGGACTATAGGGACTGACAAGGTATCAGGATATTGTGCGGGGGAAATTTGGCAACAGCGCAGTACCAACTCATACTGAGAGGACTATAGGGACTGACGAGGTATCAGGATATTGTGCTAGGGAAACTTGGCAACAGCGTAGTCCCAACTTATACTGAGCGGACTATAGGGACTGACGAGGTGTCAGGATATTGTGCAAGGGAAACTTGGCAACAGCGCAGTCCCAACTCATACTCAGCGGACTATAGAGACTGACGAGGTATCAGGATATTGTGTGAGGGAAACTTGGCAACAGCGCAGTCCCAACTCATACTGAGCGGACTATAGGGACTGACGAGGTATCAGGATATTGTGTGAGGAAAACTTGGCAACAGCGCAGTCCCAACTAATACTGAGCGGACTATAGGGACTGACGAGGTACCAGGATATTGTGTGAGGAAAACTTGGCAACAGCGCAGTCCCAACTAATACTGAGCGGACTATAGGGACTGACGAGGTATCAGGAGTAATATTTCCCTCTCTGTCCTTACCAGAGGGAAAACTTTCAGGGGGGGGGCGGAACAGACCAAAAGTCCCCCCCTCCCACAATGCTAATAGTATAATATTGTCGTAACCTACAGGCATTCTTGCGAAACTTTAAACTTTCTTTTCTCTCTCTCTCTGATTCTCTCTCTTGTTCTCTCTCTCTCTCTCTGTCCCTCCTTTTCTTTCTTTCTATCTCCTTCTCTCTCTCATCTCTTTATCTTCTTCCATATTCTTTCTTGATCACTCCCTCCCTTTCTCTCTCTCTCCCTCCCTTTCTGTCTCTCTCTATACGTTTCTTTCTCTTCTTCCATATTCTTGTACCCATCTTTCTTCATCTCTCTCTCTCTCTCTCTCTTCCTCTTTCTCTCTCTTTTCTTGTCTCTTCTTCGTCTTCTTTCACTACAAAAACGATGAATAAAGAGAGAGAGAGCAATTATTATTTTATTAGTAACTGAAATCTTCGAAATTTTAGGAAATTCTTTGAGAAAGTCTCTTAAGAACGTACATAAAGATATCACGGAACTTGCCAAACTATTCCAAGATTCCAAGGATTTCTGGTAATATCCTGTAGGGGAGAGAATCTCCTCGGGATGTTAAATTGGGGAGAAATTTCCCCACAAGACAGACCGATAATTTCCCTTGTATTGATAGTATTATTCCTTTGATAGTATTAATTTAGTGTCCCGTTCAGCGCTTCTCAACATTTTTACACTAATAATAATTCCGTGTCTGTGAGGTAGGTATTGATACCTAAATCACGGTGGTGAGAGGCCCAGATCCAATTTCTAGGCTCCTTTCATGTCCATTGATTCTATTTGATTTTAACGTCCTGACTTGAGGTAAACAGGACGGGGGTTTTACCCTCAATTCGCTGGGAATCGTACCAGCACCCACATTAACCTCACCCAGCCTGGGTAGGACCAGAATTGCCAGCCTCATATGTTCGGAGGGAACAGAATTTTCAGTGCGAAAAGTCTGCTCCAACCGGGAATCGAACTCAGGATCTTTGGACTACGGGCAGTAGTCACAAGCGTTACGCCACGGAGGCTGGCATTTTTACACTATTAATTTTGCCCTTAGAGTCTTATTATTATTCGGTCACCACCTTAAATTAATGAAGAAAAATTCATGCACTGGGGGGATTCGAAATAACGTATCGCTATACGCTACCTGGAACACCAGACTAGCGCGTAGCGCGTTAACCACTTGACCACCAGTGCACAAATAAATACACCACGTGTGTATGTATCTTTTACATAGATCCATACGTGATGCTGGCATTCCGACCCAACCCAGGCTGGATGAGATTAATGTGTTGAGCAGGTTTGTGAGTTTCCTACGTATAACAGCCCCGTCGTATTATGACCAAATGACCAAGCAATTGAATCCATTTTTTTTTTTTTTTTAATATTATGGACGCATATTAAAATTTGTATTAATCAATTTCGTGATATCACAACTACTCAAACTAGCTTTACCAAATCCACGCTGAAACCGGTACATAAACCACCGACCTCCACGTTACAAGTTCGCCGCCTTTTCGATCAAGCTTCTGAGCTCGGTAATTGGTTTTACAAGGTAATTTATCGGAAGTAAAAAGTCGACCCCCAAATGAAAGCTCAACTGACAGTCATTTACAAGATTAATGTCTTCGTCTTTAATAATTCCACAATCTGAGGAAACAGCCCCCCGTAAAACAAGAAGTTCGGGAAAAAGATTTTTCACTGTAAAAAAAAGCAAAAAAAAAAAAAAAAAAAAAACGCAGAAAAAAACTGAAATAAATTTGAAAATAAAACATTTTCAACCGGGGGTGTTTTAATAAAATTTTATTTGCATTAGTACCTGTCCCCTGCGCCTCCCCTAGCACGAATGTCATTTGATTAAGTATTTGTATTCTTCCGGCTGGGTAATTCAGCTGAAATTTGAAAGTCCGCTTAGCTACCAAATTTTAAGAAATATTTAGAAAATTCCGGCCCTACCCAGCCAGGCTGGGATAGGTTAATGGGGTAGCTGGTATGATTCCCAGCGAATGGAGTGTAAAACCCACGTCCTAATCCAGAACGTTAAATCAAATAAAACCGTTGGCGTTAGGAAGGGCATCCAGCCGTAAAAAATTGCCATAACCAACCAATCTCACCCATGAGGTTGAACAACGTCGACCCTGCTTGAGCGGGGTAAGACAGAGTAAAGGAAGAAGAAGAAGAGGAAGAAGAAGTAAAAACAAAAATATTGGAGAAAAAATAAATCAATAAAGTGTAAAAGTGATTCACAAAAATTCTTTTAATATGATAACTTTTAAGTGCGAAGTTGCAATCAACCTCAGAAGTCGAGCGGTGAGTATGCTCGGTGACCCGGGTTCGAATCTCAACGGGGTAAAAATCTACTCAATTGACCCATCTGCCGAATAGGTGAAACGTACTGGATAGTTGACTCCGATTCAGTCCAAAGTCTCCTTGGGGTATGTAGATGTGTGCTAAGAATTTTTTTTGAAAATTCCAAAATGGACACCAGCCACGGGCTAAAACCTCAACTACGACTAAGTGTCGGAGGATGGGAGTAGAGAGCTGGGGGATGGGAGCAAAAGATATACCTATTATATTCTATTTTATAACAAGGTATATTCTATTTTATAACAAGGTAGGTATATTCTATTTTGTTCTAATAGAAACATAAAGAGAGAAAGAGAGAGAAGACACATAGAGAGACAGAAAGAGATAGATATTGAATTATTGAAATGGTATAAGATTCTTAAAGGGAGATATAGTTAAAGAGGGTTAAAGGGTTAGAAAGAGAATAGGTAAAAAGAGGATAGATAAAGAGTGTGAGAGAGATAGAGAGTGCGAGAGAGATAGAGAGAAAAGACAAGAAAGAGCCTTGGAGGGGCGAGGAGAGGAGAAAGAGAAAAGATGGAGTTAGAAAAGGATGGAAATATAATAGATGAAGAGAAAGAAAGAGACAAAGGAATAATAATCATAACATTTTCATATCACAAGTCAAATAACTCGTGAAAATTGTGTTTCTCAAATTCGAAATACAGGGTGACTCCCTTTCAAAAGACTGATGATATAACATTTTATTTTAGAAGTTTTTAAATTTATTAATAAATGTGAATAGTTTTTTTAATGCGCTTTATACGGGGTGCAATTATTATAATCAACACTCTTTAGTAGAAAGTAACCACCAAACGAGGTTAATGCTCAAAGCTTTTTTCTACCACCTAATCCTCAGAGTCCTATGATTATGTGGTCACAAACTTAAAATAATGATGAAAAATAAATACACTGGGAGGGATTCGAACCAACGGATGCCTACGCTACAGACATGCATTACCAGACTAGCGCGTTAACCACTTGACTACCAGGGCACGATTAATCAAATTTTCCAACAAAAAATATTGCAACAAAAATAAAGAAAATAACTAAATAAGAGCCTAAAAAAGCTCATGGCAACCAAAAAATAGGCTGTGAAACATTCATCCCTTTTTAAAAAAAATATTATTATTATTCAATTCTTTATTAGATAGGTAATAAGACAAAAACAGCATAGCCCACCCCGTATAGACGAAACTTGAAAATTATAATACTTCATTTTATTTCCTTGGAAAACTTCATTCGACCCCACGTCCATTTCATTCGACCCCATGTCCATTTCATTTGTCCCATCCCACGGCCATGAGGGAGACAAAAGCTTCTCTTCTCGTCCCTCAATTAAAAATTCCCCCGACCATGAAATATTCCCTCGCTCGTCCCTCTGTCCAAATGTTACCTTTTGTTTTTTCAAAGTTTCCTTTGTGTTATTATGACTTCCTTCATTGTCTCTCTCCCTCTCTCTTTCTCTCTCTATCTCTCTCCATCTCTCTCTCCCTCTCTCTCTCTATCTATCTCTCTCACCCTTTTTCTCTGTATTCTTCTTTCTATCTCCTACCCTACTTCTCTATCATCCCCTCTCTCTCGACTTTCCTCTCTCTATCTCTCCCCTTCCCTCTCTCTCTCTCCCCTTTCCTCTCTCTCTCTCCCCTTCCCTCTCTTCCTCTCCTTCTCTCTACCTACTTGCCCTCCTCTGTCTCTCTGTTCCTTCCTTTTAATTTTTTCAAGCAGTTCCTCAACCTTTAGTCCTTCCACCTCTCTCTATCTCTCTCTCTCTCTCGGTCTCCAACGTTTGTTATTCTGTACAATTGTTTTTAATCCTTTATTATTCCGAACGAATTAGTCGAGGGGGGCCGTTGCAACAACAACAGCAACAATTTTAGAACTGAATGATAATGATTATGCCAACTTCCACACAACAAAGAGTTGGGTGGAAGAAATTGCCGTAGGCAATAATCCTGCCCTTTAGTTAAGACATATTATGCAATATGCATGTGTGTAATTGACTATATATTATTTTATCTATTTATCGCTCTTTTTGTTCATATTGTACATATCGTATTGTTTTTTTTTTCAATTATAATAATGTGAATGTAAATAGGTAATTCCAAAAGAACTAAATCCAGCGTCGATGGCATGTTGAATGCACCAAATGTCGTTCTGTCACTGAAGTTGAGCAACGTCCAGCGAGGCTACCACTTGGATTCGAATCCTCGTGTTTCTGGCTATTCCAGCAATAAAATATTGCATTGCCTTACAAAAAAAAATAAATACAAAAAACAAACACAATAATAATACAATGAATTTATTTGTTTCTCAAATGTACATTTAAAAATTCTAATTTTCCCTCTAAGTACTTGGTGTACTTTTGGGAATTTCTCAGAAATAATAAAAAAAAAATCACAAAAAAATCTTTTCTAATGTTACAAATTTCTCGGAAGTAATAAGAGGGAGAACATGGCGGTGAAATAAAGGTAGAAGGAAGGGTCTGCTGGGGGACACGAGAGATTCACGAGAAACTGCTGAAAGCGAGGTTTCTAATTCCTTTGTTGTTGTTGTTGTTGTTCTTGAGCCCTGTGGTGATAACAATGTTGTTCTATTCATCAGCTCTGTAGACGTAGTTTGCAGAAAAAGTATTCGCCAAAAGATTGATATTTAAAACAAATTGCAACAAAAATAAAGAAAATAACTAAAATAATAAGCCCCTACGTTAGCTCCTGTTTCATCGCAAGTAAACAAAAAAAGGCTGTAAAACAATCATATTTAAAAAAGTAAATATTATTATTATTATTAAAATAATTAAATACTAAATAATAAGACATATGTACAGTATAAGTAATAATGACTACAGAAAATTAAAATTGGAAACAATATAAACAATAAAGAGGAAATAAATACTTAAATGTATACAAACATAATTATGTCTTGACTAAAGAGAGGGGTTATTTTCATTGGCAATCCCTTTCACCGAACCCCTAGTTAGGACAAGAAGCAGATTTGTACATTTAATTGACCAAAATATTCTTCAAAAACACAATAAAATATAATTATCCATAATAATTTGACTCCATTAATACGGGCCAAATTGGACTTGTATGATTTTTATTGCATTACATTTTTCGTTACTATCTGAGTTGCTAATCTAACCTGCTAGTTACTAGACATGTGCACATCACTGCATGTTTCTGAACATATTGAAATGGCTTAAATGGCTTTGTCACACACATTGAATTTTGACCAGGCCTTTACAAAAAAAAGTTAACTTGCCTGCATGAGTTTTATTCAGGTTAATTTTGGCCACGTCATCTCGTTTCCACTTGATCACGGGGGGCGGAGACCCAGAGGCGTGGCAACTCAAGGTCACGTTGGCTCCCTCACGCACGATCACGTCAGAACTGCTCAGCGAGTCGTCAATATTCGGCGGCACTGAAACAAATAGATCGGAATGTTTTGAAAAAATTAAGTGGTTGTCACTATTTGAAGGCACGGAAACATGTAAGCTTTAATACTCTCATCACTGATTGCTACTGGGGAATCAAAAACAGAATGTTGTGAGACCAAAGCTTGAGAAACGCATCGGGCAGGGTCACCCCATTAAAAAGACCTTAAAGAAATTTTACACATAAATCCAACTAAAAAAGAAAATGTCGCTTCTTCTATCAAGCATGGAAGCATAGAAACATTGTAACCCAAAGTCAGAATGAGCACAATGCAAGGGGGAATCCTACCTTATTTCTTTCACTATGAAAGCAAGTCCCACGACCAACAGGGACCAACATGTGTTCGAGAGGTAACAAAAAATATGCGAGGGAGAGATGGCGATATATGTGTGAAGAAGAGAAAAAGAAATAGAGGAGAAAACAGTAGGGGGAGGAACATAAAGGTGGAGAAAGGAAGAAAGAATAAAAAGGGCAAAGAGGAGAAAGAGAGAGGGAGAAACAGGGAAAAGAGGAGAAAGAGAGAGGGAGAGACAGGGAAGAGGCAGAGAAAGGTAACAAAATTGTGGAAAAGCACGAGACAGAAATAGAGGTAACACAATGTAAAGGGGCAGAATGAGACTCAGAGAGAGAGAGAGAAGAGAGTGAGAGAGAGAGAGAAACAGAACTTGGGGAGTTTCGAGAATCTACATAATGTCATGTAAAAATGAGAGATTTTGGGTTTTGGGAGAGAACGTGAATGTGAAAATAACTTTATTGCGTATCCCCCCACTCCTTCATTTTAGCTTCCTTCATCCTTCTTCGCTTTCCTGATATTATTTCCTACATTTTTTACTCTCTGCCACCGTCCCATTTCTTCTTTTGTGTCTGTTTGGTTCTTGTTTTTATCTTAGATATCTCATAGACTTGATTAACTTTTGGTTGTTTTTTTCTCCCATTAAGCACTTTAAACCAATTATCGTATGGTCGTCCGTGCCAACCCTCTCAAGGTCTACATAAGGTGAAGAGTTAATTGCTATCAATTTAATTCCAAAAGATATTTTGGAATTTATTGCTATAAAACTCAGTTTTCATATTTAAATCATTAAGTTTAGTATTCTAGTCTAGTATTTCTTTTTAAATAGTGGTTAAGTATGTTTTTTTTATATTTGAAATGTTTTTTTTTTATATAAAGAGCCATTTTTTAAAAGTAAACTAATTTTGAAAAAAAAAAATAGCTTCTCTATCTCTCTCGCTCTCTTTTTAAAAAATCTCTTTCTTTCAATCTATTTCTTCATTTCCTTCTAGTTACTTCTTCTTTTATTTTCTTTTTTCACAATTTTTACATTACCTAAACACCTATCGTACATTTTTCTCAGCATCTTATTCTCTTTCATTTACATATTTTTTTTTTTTTTTTTTTTTTCTGGAAGAAGCAAAGGCTCAGTTTGGGCTGACTCATTTTGAATTTGACTGATGAGTGAATCGTGTATGGTACATTAAACTTCAAAGATATCATCATTCGCGATCATGACAGCAAAGTATACAGAAGTGTTGTTGTTTGATCTTCAAATAAAAATCATTTTCTAGTGAAAAACTTACTTTTTTTAAGTGATTTTTTGCATAGATACTTTATTTCATTCAAAGTTTAATCTGAGACATTGATATTTACCAAAAAGTTGTGATTTAGTGCTTTTTTACGAAGTTTTAAACTTCTAAGCTCAATTTGCCACCCCTTATTTTATAGGTGGACTCTTCCAAAAATATTTTGCTGATTTCAGCCAGTTACTATTTTGCTGAAATTTAATGATAGATTTTCCTTGCTTTCCGTGTTTGACGGCTTCAAGATGATGTCTTGATCAGCTGTTCCCATGACGGAGGGGGAGAAGGGTGGGGGTCTCACGATTCCCACCGCGGAGGTCGCTGCAGGTGCTGGCGGGGGAGAACCGCGCAATTCAAAAGAGAGAGAAACTATAGTGTATCAAGAAAATTATGCGTATGATAGCTACAGGGTGCTCGTGCAATACAAAGCCTCTGCTGATGTTGATGCGAAATTTATCAGTAATCAAAAATGTGGTATGCTGATTTACGAAGTCGTGACAAACAAGTTAGAAGTATTAGAGATTAAAAGACTCAATAGAACCAAAATCCTTGTGGTCTGCTCTTCTGCTAAGACTGCCAATGAAATAGTTATGAATGAAGAAATGAGAAAGAAATATAATCCCTTTATACCACTCAATTATGTTAGCAGGGTAGGTATTCTGCGTGATGTGGATGCAGATTTCGAAGATGATAAGTTGATTGAATCCATTGATGCGAGACAATACCGTATTAGAGCTGTGGAGAGATTGAAGAGAAAAGTGGTTAATCCTTCTACTAATCAGGCGACTTATGAAAATAGTCGAAGTGTCAAGGTAACTTTTGATGGTCAAGACATTCCATCACATGTGTACCTATACTACTGTAAGATTGAATGTGCTCCTTTTGTACAACGTGTAGTCCAGTGTTTTCAATGTTCAAAGTTTGGACACACAAGCAAATATTGTAAGAATACGCAAATTTGCAATAATTGTTATATGACAATATCAATGGACAGTAACCATGTATGTTGTCCTCCAGATCAGATCAGATGTACTAATTGCAAAGGTGATCATAAACCAACTGACAACAAATGCCCCGAAATGACCCGTCAGAAGAAAATCAAAGATTTGATGAGTATGAGAAACTTAGTATTTCAGGAAGCTGCCCAGATGATACCACCCATTAATTCGTCCTACCAAGTGAGAACCCACAACAGTTATGCTGCGCTCGCGGTCACTGAGTCTATGGATTTCCCGGCACTAGGCAACAGGCACAGAGAAGCAAGACCCAATATAGATAAGTTTGTTCCGCCACCCCTACCCTATGTAAGTAACAATATTTTTAGACAAACCAAGCAATACACAAGAGAGATGAGAGATACGAGTAAATTCTCCAAGAGAAGAATCTTTTCAAATAATGCCAATGATGCCAAGAAGTCGAAACCAAGTCAGGAGCCGAATGCTAAAGTTGGAGCTGGACAGATAGGAGAGGTCAAGAACAACTTCCACCCGTCCACCCGCAATGAAACTGCTAATGGCGTTCACGATAATATTTTATATAACTCCCAGCTATCACAAGAGAATTTACTTAATACTGATGACAAAAATGATTCCAATCAGATGGATATTGAAAATGAATTTGATAATTATTCTGAACACAACAGGGTTAATCCTGAAAATACTGATGGTGATAATATTTACAATAAAATAGGGGGTGTCCCAAGTCCTGATCTATCCTTATAGGACAAACCTTCTATTTCTAATTTCTTTTATTTTTTATCTATAATTGATAGATATATAATTTACAATTTAATTATTTGTTAATTTACTTATTCATTCTATTATTATTCTTCTAGTCTATAATTTTTTATTTTCCTTTTTTTTCTCCATACTTATAATAAAATATATTTAATATGCACTTGATTGATTTGAGAAGAAAATATAAATTGGGACGAACAATGAAATCTATACTTGAAGATGACCTATTGATCAATGTATGAAATTCTTGTATGACACTAAATTATTTTTAAAAATATAGACTCATATTTTTTTTAAATTAAATCTCCATTTACTACATAATAATTTACCGAATTAATCAATTTTATTTATATTTATTTACCTATAACTCTTTTTTACTTGCATTATGTATAATTTCTATGTATAATTTTATTTTTAAATATCTCGATGTATTTTTCCTGTTCTTTCTATCTAGATGTTAAAAACGTAATTGTTTAAAACATCAATAAAACAAAACCATTTTCAAAAAAAAAAAAAAAAAAAAAAAAAGATATCATAGTAAGAACAAATACGGCGTGAATGTGTGGCTGCTGGCTTGTTTAGAGTTTATTCACACATCCACGTACTGAAGTGTAATGTAAATCACTGGCATTGAATAATAATGTTGTCATTGCGAGAACTGAGAACGGCGGAGACACATGTCTTGGTCCTATTTCCAACAAATTCACAAAGATTAGGGCCTCATTCTTGAAAGCACTCTCAATCTTAAAATCCACAAATTCCTTTTTCAACCGTCAGTCCAAGAGTGCATTATTTAATTTGAAGGTTGAAAGGGAAATTTGGGGTTTCTGTGATTGCTTCCTAGAACGAAGCCCAGGTATACGACTTCTCTTGTCAATGCGTTTTCTAAGTCGATTCGATAGGAACATCTCACTTGTGAAATGGAAAATGAAATCACAAATTTTTGGGGCTGAGGAATAGTTCCTTGGGGCACTCCTTATTGTATTGAATGCTTGCTCAATATCTACAAGTGCGTCATAAGTTGGAAGCATTAAATGAATAGAAGCATCTCTCGTACGAAGATGCAAAATCAAATCACAATCCTGAGAGTTGAAGCCAAAGCAAAGTTCCTTGGGGCACTCCTTATCCTATTGAAAGCCTGCTCAAGATCTACAAGTGCTTCATGTGTTCGAACCATAAACTCAAGAACAATCTTGACTTTTTTTATTCATCTCTCGACGTCAGAAATTCCTTTGTGCACTTTTGCTTTAGCATATTTCTTTCAATGTGCTTTTGATAGGAGATTTTTTCTTGTGCTCGCATTTTGAGGGTATTCCTTTCATTTTTTTGTTCCGTCTCCTAATTCAATGCGAACTGTGCCATCATTATAATGCTAAATCTTTGCCATGAGAGTATAGGGTGTTTGCACAATTAGACCGTCTTTTGCTGAAATCATAAACAAGCTGTTTTTCGTGTTCAATCGTCCCACACCCTCTAATTTTCCAAATTAGCTTAGTAATTAACTTGGACAGTTATGTTTGAAATAAATATAAGAAAAACCTTTTTAAATCACAAAAAGAGCCCAAGAACAAAATAACAACAACACATTACAAACTAGATGATTATATCTTCAAAACAAACTCAACTCTGAACTCCAGTTTATTCGATTTAACTGGTATTTCAAGGTCCTCAATCAGCTTAGCCTATTTAGACTTTTAGATTTTAGACCACACCTACACTTTTGCAAGAACTCGAGTTTTTCTTATGTAGGTACAATACGATGCAAACATGACCTTTTGACTCTCCACCTCTCTCTTCATTTCTATTTTTCTTTCTAATTCTATTTTCTTCTATCTTCCTTGCATGTATTTCAAACTCTTCACTTCAACTCCATCTTTTTCTATTCCTCTTTTTATTTCACTGTTTCTGTCTCCTCTCTTTTTTCTCTCTGTGCTCTTACTCAATTCACCTCTTGAGGATCATCTAATTCTTTTTTCGTCCTTTTCTATTTTCATTGAAGTGATTTTTTTCTTCTCCTATTTTCTTTTCAGATCAAGTCGTGTGTTGGATTTTAATTATGATCTCCTTCTCTCTCTTTTTCTGTCTCTCTTTTTCTCTCTCGCCTCTTTATTTCTTTTGAGTTGTGTTTTCAAATATCCATGTGAGTTCTTTTTATTCAGGACTCTCTTTTATCGTCTCAATTCTTTGTGCAGAGTTTTATCTTGAAGAATTGAGAGCGTGTTAATCAAGTGAATGGTGAACATAATTACTCGTATATACTTTCTAATATATTTATCATGTAAAGATGATTATATACCGATTCATAATTATACTTTTGAAGAATACCATCCTAAATGGACAGACATCAAACCATATAATAATTATAATCCTCAAGTCGGAGGTTAAACCAATCACATCACAGGACACTATAGCCCATAGCCCAAGCTGTCTAGTTAGATTAAATCTAATCCTGTTTCAAAATTCGTCTCTTAGTTAATGACCTTATGATAGTATAGCGGATGAGAAGTGGTTATTTAAAAGGACATTGAATTCTCGACTTTAATGAAAATTTCGCGACACCAATTTAAGATCATTTTATTTCCCCAGACAAACCTTCTTATTTCTACTTGTCCCCAAATATTTCCCCTATTTTTCTTATCTCGTGGAAGTTTTTTTTAAAACCTTCTTGCACCTCACCCAAAAGTGCGATGTACCGAGACGACACTTTTTTTTTAATACATCACACTTGGGGACAGACTCGTGAGAGAGAGAGAGAGGAAGAGAGAGAGAGAGGAATAGGGAAAGAGGAAGAGAGAGAGGAAGAGAGAGAGAGAGAGACAGAGAGAGAGGAAGAGAGAGAAAGAGGAAGAGAGAGAGAGAGAGAGAGAAAACCGAGATTGAAAACAGGCACAGAAACATAAGGAGTAAGAGAGAAAGTAGATGAAGACAAAAAAGTGTGGGTGTGTGTGTGACAAAGAAAAAGAGAGATTAAGAAAGACGCGAGAGAGAGAGGAAAAAAGGTAAGAAGGAAGAGGGGGAGAGAATGAAAAGGAAAAGATAGAAAGAAAGAGAGATAGTCAAAAAGGGAAAAGAGAGAGAGCGAGAGTTAAGAAGGGAAAAGAAGGAAAGAGAAAGAGAGAGAGTTAAGAAGGGAAAAGAAGGAGAGAGAAAGAGAGAGAGTTAAGAAGGGAAAAGAGGGAGAGAGAAAGATGACAGGTAGAGCACCTGATGCTTGTTTTCACAGAAAGTTCCTGATTGCATGCAAGACAGAGATAGAAGAAAATGATAAGAAGAAGGAGCTGACAGAGACAGAGATAGAAGATTATGATAAGAGAAAAAAGCAGACACAGAGAGAGATAGAAGAATATCATAAGAGGAAAGAGGAGATAGAGAGAGAGAGAGAGAGAGAGATAGAAGAATATCATAAGAGGAAAGAGGAGATAGAGAGAGAGAGATAGAAGAATATCATAAGAGGAAAGAGGAGATAGAGAGAGAGAGAGAGAGAGATAGAAGAATATCATAAGAGGAAAGAGGAGATAGAGAGAGAGAGAGAAATAGAAGAATATCATAAGAGGAAAGAGGAGATAGAGAGAGAGAGAGAGATAGAAGAATATCATAAGAGGAAAGAGGAGATAGAGAGAGAGAGAGATAGAAGAATATCATAAGAGGAAAGAGGAGATAGAGACAGAGATAGAAGAATATCATAAGAGGAAAGAGGAGATAGAGAGAGAGAGATAGAAGAATATCATAAGAGGAAAGAGGAGATAGAGAGAGAGAGAGAGAGAGATAGAAGAATATCATAAGAGGAAAGAGGAGATAGAGAGAGAGAGAGAAATAGAAGAATATCATAAGAGGAAAGAGGAGATAGAGAGAGAGAGAGAGATAGAAGAATATCATAAGAGGAAAGAGGAGATAGAGAGATAGAGAGATAGAAGAATATCATAAGAGGAAAGAGGAGATAGAGACAGAGATAGAAGAATATCATAAGAGGAAAGAGGAGATAGAGAGAGAGAGATAGAAGAATATCATAAGAGGAAAGAGGAGATAGAGAGAGAGAGAGAGAGAGATAGAGGAATATCATAAGAGGAAAGAGGAGATAGAGAGAGAGAGAGATAGAAGAATATCATAAGAGGAAAGAGGAGATAGAGAGAGAGAGAGAGAGATAGAAGAATATCATAAGAGGAAAGAGGAGATAGAGAGAGAGAGAGAGAGATAGAAGAATATCATAAGAGGAAAGAGGAGATAGAGAGAGAGAGAGAGAGATAGAAGAATATCATAAGAGGAAAGAGGAGATAGAGAGAGAGAGATAGAAGAATATCATAAGAGGAAAGAGGAGATAGACAGAGACAGAGATAGAAGAATATCATAAGAGGAAAGAGGAGATAGAGAGATAGAGAGATAGAAGAATATCATAAGAGGAAAGAGGAGATAGAGAGAGAGAGAGAGAGATAGAAGAATATCATAAGAGGAAAGAGGAGATAGAGAGAGAGAGATAGAAGAATATCATAAGAGGAAAGAGGAGATAGACAGAGACAGAGATAGAAGAATATCATAAGAGGAAAGAGGAGATAGACAGAGACAGAGATAGAAGAATATCATAAGAGGAAAGAGGAGATAGAGACAGAGATAGAAGAATATCATAAGAGGAAAGAGGAGATAGAGAGAGACAGAGATAGAAGAATATCATAAGAGGAAAGAGGAGATAGACAGAGACAGAGATAGAAGAATATCATAAGAGGAAAGAGGAGATAGAGAGAGAGAGAGAAATAGAAGAATATCATAAGAGGAAAGAGGAGATAGAGAGAGAGATAGAAGAATATCATAAGAGGAAAGAGGAGATAGACAGAGACAGAGATAGAAGAATATCATAAGAGGAAAGAGGAGATAGAGACAGAGATAGAAGAATAGTATAAGTGTTAGGAGCAGACAGAGACAAAGTTACAAGGAGAAAAGCGAAGGAAAAAGTGAATAGAAGAAAATTAGAGTACAGCAGGAAGCCCAAGACGTATTATTATGTGGTGAAAATCCCAAATGGGAGGATAACTTGTCATGTCCCGGATGGGTTTCGAACCAACGAACTCTGGAATCTTTGGATTCACAGAGTGCCGCTTTTACCACTGAGCTGCTAGCAGGCTATATGTATGTACATATGTATGATTTTATTTGTGCTGAAGCACAAACACCTCTTCACAATTATTGTGGGTAGCGCAGCATTACTAAGAGCCTCCTTCACATTTTGAATTATTCTATTACATTAATTACTTTTTACTCTGGTAATGCCGCCAGTAGTCGCTACTTATACTAGTAACTTTGGCGAGATTTGGCGAAAGAGAGAGATAGTGGGAGAGAGAGATAGGTAGAGTGAAAGAGAGACAGAGAGAGGATAGGAGGAAGGAGATAGAGAAAGATAGAGAGAATGGGATAGGCACAGAGAAAGAGAGATTGGGCGAAAGAGAGAGATAGTGGGAGAGAGAGATAGGTAGAGTGAAAGAGAGACAGAGAGAGGATAGGATGAGAGAAAAGGAGAGAGAGAGGGATAAGGAGAAAGAGAGAAATAGGGAGAGAGAGATAGGTAGAATGAAAGAGAGACAGAGAGAGGGATAGGGGGATTAAGGAGAAAGAAAAATATAGAGGGAGAGATGGATAAGTAAAGAGAGAGAGAGATAAGTAAAGATAGAGACAGAGAGATATAGGGGGAGAGGAGAGAGAGAGAGAGCAAAACTTTAATGTTTCACCCTGGCTTGGGCACAAATATTTCTTCTTCATTTTTGGAAAAACTTTTGGCTTTATTTTATACAGTGTGTCATTGAATTAGCAGGTCCTCATTGAAACATGGGTCCTTATTAAATCAAGGGACGGTTCTTCTTGAAACATGTTTTTGCTTTGATAATGGATCTAATCTAAAAGTAAAGCGCTGTGATTGGTTGAAACTCCGACTTGAGGGCGTGTCTACCTTGATCCTGTTTCATAATATGGCCTCTATGCAGCATAAGAGCCACAATTTTTATTTATTTTTTATTTTCGACAAAATGTTCTTGACATAATAAAATTATGAATGGCCCGATTCAAAGACACCTTCAAATAACAATATTTGAATTTTGTTTTTGACAAATGGTCTTGACATAATATATAATTATGAATGACCTGATTCAAATACACCTTCAAATACACCTTCAAATAACAATATTAGAATTTTGCTTTTGACAAATTATCTTGACATATAGGTAATTATGAATGACCCGATTCAAATACACCTTCAAATAACAATATTTGAAGGTGCACCCTGTATATAATATTGGAACTACAAGTTACGTGTTGGAGGCATGGAGGCAGCGGAAAAAAAGTTTCCATGATTTTTTTCCCGTCAATTTTTTTTTTTTTTTTTTTTGAAATTTGTTTTACATGATTTGAATTATTAAATTTTCTTTCGACAGGAATGCTAACATCCTCGGTCCGCTCACGAATATTTCTTTCTATCTCTCTCTCTTACTCTCTTGCTCTCTATTTTACTCTTTTTCTCTCTCTCTCTTTCTCTCTCTCTCTCACTCTTCTCTATTCTCTCTCACTCTCTTTCTCTTACTCTCTATTTCTCTTTCTCTCCTTCTTCACTCTCTTTCGCTTTCTCTTTGTCGTTGTCTTTCTCTTTATTTTTCTCTTTCTCTTTCTTTTTCTCTTTCACTTTCTCTCTTCTTTACTCTCTTTCACTTTCTCTTTGTCTTTGTCTTTTTTTTTCTTTCTCTTACTCTCTATTTCTCTTTCTCTCTTCTTTACTCTCTTTCGCTTTCTCTTTGTCTTTCTCTTTCAGTTTTTCTTTTTATTTCTCTTTCTCTTACTCTCTATTTCTCTTTCTCTCTTCTTTACTCTCTTTCTCTTTCTCTTTTTCATTCTCTCTTTCTCCTACTTTTTTTCTCTCTCTCTCTCTCAAACTCAAAAATGGGAGAATAACTTGTCATGTCCCGGCTGAGACTCGAACCCATGACCTCCGGAATCTTTAGATTCACAGAGTGGACACGCACTCTGTGAATCCAGGACACACTGAGTTCCCGGGACACACTGAGCTACCGGGACACATTGAGCTACCGAGACAGGCAGACTATTATTTTTTTTTTATTATTAATTGAAAGTATTAATTCTTTCTAAAAATGAAAATAATAATTATCCACCCTGTATACTCTATAATATGCGGACTCAATTTTTAACCTGACTCGGAATTTTTCGTAATTCTCTCCGTGCTGATCCAAAGAGAATTGAAAACATTTTTTTCCCCTTCAAATATTTATGTAGATAAAGAGATAATAATAATAATATACGTACCAAATACCAACAGATATAAATAGCAATTGTATTTTTAAAATAATGATAACAAGTAATTTTTTCTTCACTTTCAGCACAAGAATTTTATGTTTTCAAGGTTGGTAGGGTAAGGTTGCTATATTTGGGGAGGTTTCCTAATTTGGGGAGGCGGTGTTTCTCCTCAAGGAGATGTTGCTGCCTGCGGTTAATGTCAGAATTATAAATGTAAACAACTTCCATGTGATTCTCAATCATAATCTAGTTTAAATTAATTGCTCGAGAGAAAATATTTACAAAAATGTGATTTGGGCTCTTTAAAACTTTTTTTAAAAAGTTAAAACTAGTGAAGTTTGGTCAACAAAAAGGTAAGAAAATTATATTTATTCTCTAATAATGCATATAAAAATAGTTTGTTCTTTCATATCTCAGCTCTAAAGTTTTCTTTTAATTCTGTGTAAAAATAGAAAATTATTTTTGTTCTTGCATATCACTTTGCCCAATTTGGGGATGACCTTAAAAACACTGTATTCTGAAGACAGTCGTGCAAGAAATGGTGAGCGCTGGATCATGTGTCTCATTGTGAAAGGTGGGCAGTGGGCACACTCACTATGTGCAGGAAAAGATTAGAAATTCATTTGTGAATATTGCAGTAAAGGAATGTTGGCCGAAAGTATTAAAAAATCAATGAAAAAATCCTAAATTTTCAAAAAATTAGAACCTCCCCAAATTAGGATCACAAATTTTTGACTGCCATTTTTGAAGTGTTTTGTTTATGTTAATTTTTTAATTACTTTTTTCTTTTTTATTGTTCTGTAACTCTGAGGAATAATAAGAAACATTATTCTGTGTAATTTGGACTTTATTTAATTAAAAAAGACTTTACCGTTTTCATTTTATAGGCGTTCAAAAGTTACCTCCCCAAATATGGCAACCTTACCATATACCCTCGGTATTTGTAGATGATGTTTATTTTTTGAAAGATATATACATGGAAACTTAAAAAAAATAATAATAATAAATACATACACACATAGTTTTTTTGTATATTCACAAAAGAAGGTATATTTTATGTACAACATTATTATTTTTATTATTATTATGCTTTAGATAAGGCGGCGGACTTGTAACCTGGAGGTCTGTGGTTCAAGTCAAATTTCGTGATTTAGAGTAGTTGTGACTTAACGAAAGTGATTAACACAAATATGATAACTTTTTTATTGCCAGTCCAATCCAGGCTGATAGGGCCTAACGTAGACCTTCCTATTGTTACAATAATAATAATATTGCTTTCGAACGGAAAGCGATATAGGGAAATCACGTACAGAGCGCTGAAATTCATGAGATATTTTCGTAAATATTTTGCATCTGCTGATCGGATATTTGAGTCAGGAAGGTAGACCGTGAGCTGCAGACTGATAATTCTGATCGTGAATTTTTTCGATGTAGAAAAATGAAAGTTAAGATATTTTTATTATTATTTTTATATTTTCAATGTGGTGAGAGGGCTGGAAAATTACGTAGGTTTAATATAATTATATCCGCTGCTTTTTTAAGGTACAGGATTGTCGAGGCCATAGATGTATATTTTACTTCCGATAAATTTCTAGTAGGTATTAGAAATCGGAAGTATTGTGTTCGATTTTGTATTTAAAAAAAATGTTTGCTCAGACCTCAGTTATTTTCATATTTTTGGACCGATTTCAGTAGCTTGATCGATAAGGCGGCGGACTCTCACCACATTGAAAATATAAAAATAATAATAAAAATATCTTAACTTTCATTTTTCTACATCGAAAAAATTCACGATCAGAATTATCAGTCTGCAGCTCACGGTCTACCTTCCTGACTCAAATATCCGATCAGCAGATGCAAGCGATTAAGAAAAAAGGGCGAGAGAGAGAGGGAAAGAGAGAGAGAGGGAAAGAGAGAGAGAGGGAAAGAGAGAGAGAAAGGGAAAGAGAGAGAGAGAGAAAGAGAGAGAAAGAGAGAGAGAGAGAGCTGAGTGAAAGAGGAAGAGAGAAAGAGAGCTGAGGTAGAGAGAGGGAGGTAGAGAAAGGAAGAGAGAAGAAGAGATGAAGAGATGAAGAGAGGGAGAGAGAGAGAGAGAGAGAGAGAGGATAATGTGTGAGATGTACACAAAGAAAAGTTAACCAGTTAGAATCGAACTTATACAAACTTTGATGAAATAGGAATAAGGATGAGAAGTGAGGAGAAAGGGAGAGAAGATGGAGAGGGAGAGAGGGACAGAAAGAGAGGAAAAGGTAGATAGGAAGAGGGGAAGAGAGCGAGAGAAAATGGAGAGGGAAATAAAATGGTAGGAGAGTAGAGAGGGAGAAAGAAAGAGAGAGAGATACAGAGAAAGAGAGAGATATACAAGTTAGCAGAAAACACAGAACAAACTTTATTTTTCTTCATTCCGCATTCTCTGTCTTTCCTTCTATTCCTCTTTATCTCCCTCTCCTTCTCCCTCTCCTTCTCTCTCTCCCTCTCCTCTTCTTCTGTCATCACAGACTCATCAGTATTTCTTCTCAGGTATTCATCACATCTTTCTCAACTTTTCCTTTTCTGCCTCTCTCTCTCTCTTTCTTTCTTTCTCCCTCACTCCTTCTCCTTCTCTCTCTCTCTGTTTCTCTCTCTCTTCCTCTCTCTCTCTCTTCCTCTCTCTCTCTCTTTTCTCTCTCTCTCTCTCTCTCTTTCTCTCTCTCTCTCTCTCTCTCCCTCGCTTCCTCTCTCTCTCTCTCTCTCTCTCTCTCTCTCTCTCTCTCCCTCTCTCTCTACCGTTCTGTAAATCTCTCTCTTTCTCTCTTCATCCTCTAACTCTATCTCTCTCTTTTAGCCTCAACTTTCCCGTCTCCGTCACAAACTCTATCTCTCTCTCCATTCCCTCTCTATCTCCCTAACTCTTTCTCTCTCCCCCTAGCTTAGCATTCCTCACTTTCCATATTTTCAATCTTTCTCTTTCTCTTCCTAGAAGGAGAGAGAAGAGAGCGCTGACCTCTCTCTTAGCTATATTACAAGTGACGAACAGTCAGAGCAACGAAGACACAAGTGGCACATTAATAACACAACTTCTCTTTAAAACCTTTCAGGTGAATCCAATTAAATCCACTCATATCTCCTGAGGAAAAATGAGTAGCTGCTTTATTGTGAGCAGCCACCAGAGGCGGAATTATAGGCAAAAATAAGATATTAGGAAAATAAAGATACGGAAAAGTACTATAATTCTGCGCTACCCACTAAATTTGTGATTTAATAACACAAAAAAAACACATTATTATTATTATTATTAATTTAATTAAAATAAAATATGTCTACGTCGCGTCGCTTGCGCATTGAATACACCGGTTCTCATAGGTTCATCGAAGTTAAGCAAAATCTAGCGAGGTGAAGACTTCGTGGTGCTGGCATTCTGGCCCAACCCAGGCTGGGTGAGGTTAATGTGGGTAGCAGGTTTGTGAATTTCGATTGGAGAGTAACACCCCAGTCGTGATATGAATATGCAGTTGAAAGCGACGTTAAACTAAATAAAAACTAAAATATTGTGATTTTGTGATCTCAGTAAAGTTGTTCATATTTTCTCTCTCTCAAGGTTTAGGAAAAGGATTAACTCCATTCACTGTATCTGAGCAGCCTAAACGAACTATCTGATAGCAAAATATTTGGGAATAGTTTCTTATCTAAGTCTTATTGTTTGTATCTTATTGTTTGTATTGTTTGTATTGTTTGTATCGAGGTGTTTGATTATCTGAATTACTTGGTTTTTCTAGGCAATGAAAAGTTGATTTTTTTAATACATATTACCTTACATTCTGCCGCGCTGTCTCTTACTTTGTATAAGGCGTTCTTCACACCTCGGCCGAGGTATTTCATATGTGTGATGGCTTGGCGAAGCTGGTTTAGACCGCTAGTTTCTTATTAATATTTCTTATTGGTTGTGCACTGGTTGTCAAGTGTTTAACGCGCTAGTTTGGTAATCTAGGTAGCGTAGGGATCCGTTGGTTCGAATCCCATCCAGTGCATGAATATTTCCTCATTAATTTGAGTTTGTGACCACATATAAGACTCTGAGGGTTAGGTGGTAGAAAATGCTTTGAGCATTAACCTCGCCTGGTGGTTACCTTCCACTAAAGAGTATAATTATTATTATTATTATTACAAAACACAGATATAAGATGGATGGATCAGTATTTATTGTATCCTTATCTATCTGTTACTCTGTAGTAAAATAAGTAGAATTCTCTCTCTTCTCTCCCAGTACTCTTATATTCACTATTTCTGTTCCTCTCTAAATATTGACACAGGATCTTGTCATTCTGTGTCGACTCTGGACTCTCTCTCTCTCTCTCTCTCTCTTTCTCTCTCTCCTTTCTTTTCCCCCTTTCTTCTTCTCCCTCTCTCTCTCTATATCTCTTTTCTCTCTCTCTATTCCCTTCCTTTTAAGTTGATATATTCTTTCTCAGTTCTCTCTCCCTCTCTCTTTTTCCCTCAATCTTTCTCTTCCTTTCTAGCTCTCTCTCTCTCTCCCCCCCCCCTCTCTCTCTCTTTCTTTCCTCTCTCTCTATTTCTCTCTCTGTCTCTCTCCCTCTATATCCTCCCCTTCTATCTCTCTCTCTCTTTTTTTCCCCTCTCTCCCTCTCCCTCTCGCTCTCTCCTTCTCTCTCCCTCCCTCTCTCTCTCCCTCCTCCCTCTCTCTCACTCTCTCTCTCTCACTCTCTCTCACTCTCTCTCTCCCTTTCTCTCTCTCCTCCCCTCTCTCTCTCACCTCCCCTCTCTCTCTCAATCCACTATATTTCTGTTTGGAATATAAACAAACACTTCAGCTACTTACATAACTTCCTTAGAGAGGCTCTTATTTTTTTTTATTGAATTGCGTCTTCCCGTGTTAGGTGTATAAATAAATAAAGAGAGAAAGTCAGAGGAGGGGGGAGAAAAGAGAGAGAGAGAAGGAGAGGGGGGGGAAGAGATAAAAAGAGAGAGGGCGGAGGAGGGATGAGAGAGAAGAGAGGGAGAGGAGAGAGAATAGAGAAAAATTGGGGAGAAAGACTGAAAGTATAGAGGCAGAGTAAGAGAAAAAGGGGAAGAAGAGAGGGGAGGGGAAAGAGTGAGAGAGAGAGAAATAGAGAGGGAGATGTATGTAAAAATATAATAAGGTAAAAAGAGAAGAAGTCCAAATGAATGAAAATTTGAAATATGGAACAACAATAATAATATAAAAAAAGAAGGCGTAAGAATGAGAGAGAGAGAGATGAAGAGGGAGAGGAGAAGAGGAGGGAGGGAGAGGGAGAGGGAGAGGGAGAAAGAGTGTTAGATTAAGAGAAAAAGAGATAATAGAGAGGAAGAGAGAGAGTAAGAGAGAGAAAAAGAGAAGGAGAGAGAGGAAGAAAAAGAGGAAGAGAGAGAGAGGGTAAGAGAGAAAAAAGGGAGGGAGAGAGAGAGTAAGAAAAGAGAGAGAGAAAGAGAGAGAGAGAAAAGAGGGAGAGAGAGAAAGAAATAAAGGGAGAGAGAGAGAGAGAGAGAGAGGCAGGGAGGGACATAATAGATGAATAGGGATGAATGGGAAGAATAAATAATAAAAACCTGGAACAATGAGGAGCATTTTAGAGCAGACAGGATGCAGTAGAGGAAGAAATGGGGCATTTAAGAGAGAAGGAAGGAGAGGTGAGAGAGAGAGGAGAGAGTGAGAGAGAGAGGAGAGAGTGAGAGAGAGAGGAGAGAGTGAGAGAGAGAGGAGAGAGTGAGAGAGAGAGAGGAGAGAGTGAGAGAGAGAGAGAGGAGAGAGTGAGAGAGAGAGGAGAGAGTGAGAGAGAGAGGAGAGAGTGAGAGAGAGAGGAGAGAGTGAGAGAGAGAGGAGAGAGTGAGAGGGTGTATAAGGCATACAAAGAGCGATAAAAAAAGTTAAAAAAAAAATAACGAGAGAATGAGAGATTGTGAAATTGCTGTGGAGAGAGAAGGAGGGATAATGAGGATGATAGAGAGAGAGAGAGAGAGATAAAGAAAGAGAGAGAGAGTGAGAGAGAGAGATGGAGGGAAAGAGGGAAGACATTAATCAGACTCTGTGAAAAAAGTGAAATGAAGGAAGCAATGATGAAACAGGTGACGGAAGAGAAGAGAGTGGGAGAAATAAAAAAAAAACCGTGGGATAGAGAGGAAGATACATAGAGAGAGAGGTAGAAAGAGAGAAATAGAGAGAGAGGGAGAGAGTGCGAAGAGATTAAACGTACAATAGAAAAGCGAAAGGCTTTTACCTTTTACATAAAGATAATAATAATACTTTTTAGTGGAAGGTAACCCACCAGGCGAGGTTATTGCTCAAAGCATTTTCTACCACCTAACCCTCGGAGTCTTATTATTATGTTGTTACAAACACAAATGAATGAGGAAAAATTCATGCACTGGGGGGGATTCGAACCAACGGATCCCTACGCTACCTGGATTACCAGACTAGTGCCTTAACCACTTGACTACCAATGCACGGTAGAAGATAGCCTATTAGCCATACTGTTGGTGTAGTTGACCCAGCACCTGATTGGGAAGTACTGTGTCATTTCTCGCCCATCAGAGAGGAGGCTCTACGGATGGTAATACAGATAGACTCCGATTTTTTTTCTTCTCAGTATGCAGATCGGATACAGCCGTATCTGAATGGTGTATTGTTATATAGCGACTGTTAATAAGTAATTATGCAATGTACAACACAAATATTTATATGATATGAAATGACACGTATTTATTTATTTACACTTTATTTTTCATACAAAACAATGGACACTAAATTAATAACAGTTTAAAAAGAAACTTGAAAATACAGGGTGTCCCACCAAAGTTGGACACCTCAAATTAATCGGTCCCTCATAGATTTTTTGAAAAATAAAAAATCTAAGTGTCCTAATTATGCGATTTCAGTCATGAATTTTTTTATGTACCGGGTGGTTTATACCGCATAATTAGGACATGTGCCCTTAGATATATTTTTTACAATGTTCTTGTAATGCGGGGCGAAGTTATTGCCTCAGGCATTCTCTGCCACTCAACACGTACCCTTTGCTTAGTGTTTTACCCGCTTTGTCATTCAAATTTTGTTTACATTAGGTTATAGTCTGTTTACATTAGGTTACAGTCTGTTTACATTAGGTTACAGCCTGAGTTCAACACACAGTAAATCACACAGAGAACACGGAAGGAGCCCAGAAAATTGCTTCTTGGCGTCCACGAGTTTAACATGTATCTCTCCACCACCATGACCACAATTATGGACACGGGAAGAAACAGCCGTATTTATGAACAGAAAACGCCGTCCGAGCAAGCGCCTTTTTAGCCGTTGCTCCTCCGCCATATCCATGGATAAGAGGGGAAGGCAAACTCAGTTAATAAAAAAACTAGTAACGATAAATGAGTAGATCACTACACCAGTAAGTAGGTATTATAAATGCACGCACTAGGTAAAGTCACAATGACTATTCGTAACGATTTGAATGGTAAGTTGAACGAACGAGAATTTTTTTTAAATATTAATTTTATCTTGATCGATCAAATTTCGAGAGCGAGAGTACCTGTCACTTCTGACTATAGTACCGGAATGAAAGTCTCAAGCATGATTTCCTTTAATATTATTGGTCAATACCTTGCTTGAGACATTGCTCAGCCAAAATTCTCTGTTCATAAATACGGGGTAAGTCCCGTTTCCTAGCCTTGAGTTACAAAAAAAAAATCAGATATGAAAGTTCTGCCAGCGTCGATGACGTGTTGAATGCACCGGTTCACGTAGGATCATCGAAGTTAAGCAACGTCTAGCTAGGTGAAGACTTCGCGATCTTAGCATTCCGGCCCAACCCAGACTGGATGAGTTTGATGTGGGTAGCAGGTTTGTGAGTTTCCTGCGAATGGAGGGTAACACCCTACAAATAGGTACAATTGAGGATATTCAGTAAGAGATTTGTACCACATGTCCCTGTAACATTCTTTAAACCGATAGTCAAGTGGTTAACGCGCTAGTCTCGTTATCCAGGTAGCGATAGCGTAGGGATCCGTTCGTTTGAATTCCACCCAGTGCATGAATTTTTCCTCATTAATTTGAGTTTGTGACCACATAATAGTAAGACTCTGAGGGTTAGGTGGTAGAAAATCCTCGCCTGGTGGTTACCTTCCACTAAAGAGTATTATTATTATTAAATAAATAAATAAATGAATTGAATTGAACTTCTCCGTCGTGATATGACCAGGCAGTTGAAAACGTTGGGTTAAAAGTCACCCAAGAAAAAGAGCACTGAACTCTAAGTGACTCAGTTATGTTTGGTTTCTCTAATTTTTCGTTAAGTTTTGTTTTGTCTTGTTTTTTTTTTTTTTTTTTTTTTTTTTTTTAATGCCAACTGGGATACTGACAACTTAGTTTTACTAACTAACCCCCGACAGCTTATTAATGATTATTTAATTAGCTCTGACGTCTATGAGTCATCAAAGTTTAGCCCACTGAGTCACTTACTTACATTCCGTGTCCATGCTAATCACAGTTTCTTCAGTTCCAGTGATCAGCAACATGAATATCTTGTGTTTTCAGTATCAGTATAATCAGTATAAACAGAAAGATGAGAAGTTGTAATAGATGTACATGTATATCAAAACATACCTGGACAGCTGTTTCGAACTTATTTGCTCTCATCAGCAGGTGATAGTTCTGAATATACTTGCCATCAACTAGCCTCTCTATTTTAATCAGTATAAACAGTGCTCAGCAACATATTTTGTTTGCCTGTACGAGGTCGTCTTGTGTGCAGGTTTGAGTCACCAGATTACAATTGAGGCAACTGAGTTACCGACAACTTAAGTACCTCTGACACACCTTATTTATGATGTTTAATTAGCTATTGGTTTTTGAGAAGAAGAAGTTTTGGTTTTGAAACGAAGAAGAAGAAAAAAAGTAATGGTTGTGACTACTGCCCGTAGTCCAGAGTTCCCGAGTTCAACTCCCGGCTGGGACAGACTTTTCGAAGAAAATTCTGTTCCATCCAAACACGTGAGGCTGGCATTTCCGGCCTTACCCAGGCTGGGTGAGGTTAATGTGGGTAGGTGGTACGATTCCCAGCGAATGGAGGGTAAAACCCCCGTCCTAATCCAGGGCCTTAAATCAAATAGAATCGTTGGCGTTAGGAAGGGCATCCAGCCGTAAAAAAATGTGTGCCAAAACCAATCAACCTTAACCATGAGGTTGAACAACGTCGACCCTGCTTGAGCGGAATAAGACAGAGTAAAAGAAGAAGAAGAATTAGCTATTACGCTTTGGGTTCCTTATCCAACACCGAGTGCAGAAACCCCAGAACAACTGTACCTGAGAACTTGGTACCTATGACACACCTGATTTATGATGTTTAATTAGCTATTACGCCTAGTGCAGAAATCCCAAAACAACTGTACCAGAAAACTTGCAGACAACAAACACAGACAGAACCATATTAGCTGCCACCAAGAGTGTTTCATTGTCACAAGTTTCTTATAACTCTTTTCTGATTTTTAAATGAAAATCTTTGAAAAGTTCTATAAGTGATTTAAAAAATCATGTATTCAATATATTCAGTGGTTTTATTTATTTCCTCGTGCATAGTGGTCTCATATGCAGGGCAAAATTTCCAAACAACACAATTCAATAACTCTATATGGGTAGGCAAACCGAAGAAAGAAATTATCCTTAACCAGTATATAAAAGGAGAGGCCCTAGAAAAGTTGCTTGAAGATATCGGAAAAAATTTCTCATCTTTCGTAAATGTGGAGAGAATAGACGACACTGAGAAAGATGAAATATCAGTCATGGCGGTGCAAATATCTACAGATGTAAGGAAGAAACGGGAGCTCCTGAAACCTCAGTTCAAGTTCGTGGCGGGAATACATGGCGACGACGCTGTGGGAACCGCTCTGATGGTATCCCTGATACAGTACTTGGCGTACAGTTACGGCCATGATGATCGCATAACCCCGTTGATAAACAAGACTGATATCTGGATCGTGCCCTCCGTCAATGCGTATGGCTTCGAGAGAGCAAACGAAACATGGGGACTCATGGAAAACGACAAAGAAGACGATCTCGATAGTAAGTTCCCGGACCAGTTTACTTGGGACAATCGTTTATGGGTTTCCCCAAGAGAGATGAAATTTTCAAAATGATGCTTTTCATGGCCTTCCAACCATACAATTTTGTCCTCTCTGGCAATCTGCAAGGCGGCGCCATCGTGGCCAACTATCCCTACAACAATAGGGAAAAAAACAGACCTGGCGTGCCAAGTCTGACTCCGGATAACAAGATCTTTGTGAAGTTGGCCAGGGAGTATGCTGAACGGAACTGGATGATGGCGCCGGGTAACGCGTGCAATCAGTCTTTCCCCGGAGGTATAACCAACGGATACCAGTGGAAGAAGAGATCGGGGACCATGCAAGACTTCAACTATCAGTTCACCAACTGCTTAGAACTGACTTTCTATCTGAGCTGCGTGAGGTATCCGCCGGCAACTGACCTTCCTCTCTATTGGCACGCCAACTTGAACGCCATGCTGAGCTTCATGGAAAGCACGCGTCGCGGTGTCTACGGCCTCGTCAAGGACACAGACGGAAAGCCTATCGTGAATGCTAACGTAGAGGTGGAAGGTAATTCGAAGCGGGTTAAAACGTCACGCGAGGGAGAGTACTGGAGACTTCTGTTGGCAGGTTCACATACAATCACGGTTACTGCTAAGGGCTACCAAAGTGTGACTCAAAAGGTAGAAATGATACGAAATGAGTCCTATGTTCGCAAAGATTTCATGCTACCAGCAAGTAAGAGATTTAGTATACTCCGATTTTGGGACTTGCTTCGCAATAAAGAATAGGTATTTTAAATATTTTTGGAACTGCAATGGTTTTTACTTGTCTCATCTTGTAGAAAGTAATGTTTTTAGTGAGAAAGAAATAAATTAAATTATTGATTACAAAGTTCAAGCCAACAGCAATATGTCTTTAGAAATCGCATCTGATACCATCAAATCATATTAATGGTTTTTATAATTACAATAAATTACTGTATTAGATATTAAAATTATAATAAATTTCATTCTAAATTTTTAATAATCGATGGATTATTTTTTTCTTTAAACCAATATTTATAATATTTAACCAATATCGTTCGTGCCGTTCCTCAAGTTCTATACGAGGTGAAGGAGGTTTACACTTTTCAGAAATGCCATCAATGAGTCCACATCACTGGTGGAGTTCGTCAAGGATGGTCTAGGGTCAAGGGAATCAAGGGATAGGCATAAGTTATTTTAGCACAGCAAAGAAAAGACGATGTTGAGTCTGTGAAGTTTATTGAATGACTGGACACATTTCAGAATTTCAGTTACAATAATAATTACTGACCACAGTGCCTGAAAGTCACTGGCAACATTATCAATATTATTGAATCAAATAATAGGTCATTGTTTGATATTCTAGTAAGGTTTGATCTAGTATGGTACATAGGATTTTTTTATATATAATGTAATATTGACAATTACCAGTCATTTTGTTTAATTAATTTTATCTCAATTTATTTGTAATTTTTTGTACTGCTTTGTTTTTGTAAAATGGGAATTTCCCCGTCGATTTAGTAAAATAAAATAAATAAAAATATTCGTGCAATGGACATTGATCTTCGTTTATATTTCCCGACTTGGCAGTTACCGTGTTAATCTGGCACATATAGCGGCCTTTATCTTCTTCCTGGATATTTGGATGAACCAGGTCTTATTAGTAGGAGGGAAAGTGTTAACTTACCTACGACATGGAGATAACCATACGTCGTTTTGGCAGTGACCGTGTTAATCTG
>CM044966.1:13917833-13930333 GCA_024516035.1 Bactericera cockerelli
TTTTTTTCCTCTCTATTTTTCTCAGTCCCTTCCAGTAGAGGTACATTGTATTTTTTCATTATTCTGTTACATTCCTATCCTTTTCTCTCTCTCTCTCTCTCTTTTGTCTCTTTTCCATCACTCCTTCTTTTCCTTTCCTCATTTTCCCTCTTTTCCCTCCACTATCCCTTTTCTCTCTCACAAAACAAAAATGGAAAAAAATTGGAGGGGGGGTGAAAATCCTGCCGAAAAAAACCACTCGGAGAATTTTTGCATTTCTCTTGTTTAGTTTTTCTTTCCATTTGTGTAAATCCATGTCGAATTTTTGCCCCGTACCTATTCCTTTTTTTCTCCCTTCAAAAAAAATTCTGTACCCACTGCTTTTTTTTTCGGGAATACCCTAAGAAATCTGCTACTTTGGCTTTTTACACATTGTATATTATAAATATTTGTACAAACTTAGTGGAGACACTGAACTACAGAACTATAGTGAGACAACCAATATACAGAACTTAGTGGTAACACTTGAACTACCAGAACTAGGGAGACGCCTAAACTAACCAGAACTTAGTAGGGACACTTGAATAGACCAAACTTAGTAGGAGAACTGAACTACCAGAACTTAGTGGGACACCCTGAACTACCCTGAACTTAGGGAGACAGCTGAATTAACCAGAACTTAGATGGAGACTCCTGAACTACCAGAATTCTTAGTGGGGACATCCTGAACTACCAGAACTTAGTTGAGACGCCTGAAACTACCAAAACTAGGAGAAAAACACCTGAACACCAGAACTTAGTGGAGACGACTGAACTACCAGAACTAGGGGGAGACGCCTGAAATACCGAACTTATGAGACCCTGAACTACCAGAACTTAGTGGAGGCGCCTGAACTACCAAACTTAGTGGAGACCCTGAACTACCAGAACTTAGTGGAGACCCTGAACTACCAGAACTTAGTGGAGACCCTGAACTACCAGAACTTAGTGGAGACGCTGAACTACCAGAACTTAGTGGAGACGCCTGAACTACCAGAAACTTAGTGGAGACGCCTGAACTACCAGAACTTAGTGGAGACGCCTGAACTACCAGAACTTAGTGGAGACGCCTGAACTAACAAAACTTATTGTAGACAACTGAACTACCAGAACTTAGTGGAGACGCCTGAACTACCAGAACTTAGTGGAGACGCCTGAACTAACAAAACTTATTGTAGACAACTGAACTACCAGAACTTAGTGGAGACGCCTGAACTACCAGAACTTAGTGGAGACGCCTGAACTACCAGAACTTAATGGAGACTCCTGAACTACCAGAACTTAGTGGAGGCGACTGAACTACCAAAACTTAGTGGAGACGCCTGAACTACCAGAACTTAGTGGAGACCCCTGAACTACCAGAACTTAGTGGAGACCCCTGAACGACCAGAACTTAGTGGAGACCCCTGAAATACTAGAACTTAGTGGAGAAGCCTGAACTACAAAAAGTTGTTAAAAAATGAAATAAATTATTCTCTCATCCCTCCTCAAAAAAAAATCTCAATAGTAATGACGGGAGAATCCAATAGAAGGTGCGAATTGGTCAGGCAATGGAGCCGCTTTGGTTTGATAAGCCCAGTAAGAATGTTTGTACATATACTTTGTACATAAATATTTCTTCTGACTCTCCAGAAACGATTTTCAAAAAGAGATGTCAGAAGAGGGAGAGGTGGAGCAAAAACACCACATACCTACAGCAACACAAGGAGGCACAAATAGAGAAGGGGAAAGCCAAAGAAAAATACGAAAATTGTTTTGTAAACTTTTAGTTTTTTTTTTTTTTGAAAATGTGAAAATGAATTTTTCTTTAAAAAAATCTAATTCAGAAAAAAGTAGCTGGCTCTGCACATTTTTTTGTATTTTATAACTTCTCTGTTTACCTTTCTAGGTAGTCTTTCTTCTTCTTAAACTTGATTGTACAGTTAGGAGGTATTCCATCTCCAGTAAAAGTTTCCAGAGAGCAAAGTCTTGTAAATAGAATTCCAATTTATTTCATTTTCGAGACTTTTGAAAATCAAAACCAGATGAGTCGATGGTTTTTGTGTTTTCTTTTTTTACAATTGAGTTTTAAAGGAATCTACTGAACAGGTTTTCAATCAACACGTTGAAATTCAATCAGAAAGCTTAAGAGATATTTTTATATTGAAGTTCTGATAATTTTCTACTTATGTGGGCACTTTGTGAGTTCAAAGATCAGCAATGCTGGATTGTTGATTATTTGGGTAAGGCATTTCCCCTTTAAACCCATTAATCAAGAATATGACTCAGCACTGCACCGCCCCCACCTACATACATTTTCAACACAAAATCAAGATCTTAACTCCTGACATAGCATTAGCTTTTCTCATGTAAGACAATATGCTAAATCTAGACTTGGCTTCACAGAGATATTACAAGATCGTCTTTTAATTACGCCCCTAGTGTTGAAAAAAATATACTACTTTTGTGCATTGTACGCGCACGCCTTTGGTGTCTGCCACAAGTCATAACTCTTAAACGAACCGTTTAAGAGTTATAGCTTCTGATTTATTTATGATAACTTAGAAACTTTCTGATAGAGCAAGTAAACCGCAGATCCATTCGTCTTTCTTCGAAAGCAAAGGGTATGCCCCTGCAGCGAGTTGGAAATTACAGCAAATTGCATAGCAATATAATAAAACAGAAAGACAAAAGAATGGAGGGCAGATCAAATTGAAGGTAAGAAAGGAAAGTGGAAGGGGCAAGACAGAATAATTGAAGGAGTAAGAAAGAAAACAATGTTGTTATTTTTAACGGGGAATTAAAACTCATTACGGATTTTAAGCTTTTTGTCTCGCGGAATTAGATTAGAAATGAGGAGGGGAGAGAGAGAAGGAGAGAACGGAGGAAGGGAGGAACAATGAAGGAGAAAGAGAGAGAGAGAAGGGAGACAGAGAAGATGTTGAGAGTAAGAGAGAGAGGAAGATATGGAAGGACAAAGCAAGGAGAAGATGAGAGAGAGATAAAGACGAAAGAGTTAAATAATTTTCCCCCAGGCTGAATTGCACTAATTAGTATTACAAAGAAGAGAAAGAGGGATCGAGAGAAAGGGAGGGAAGGAGAAATAGAGAGAGAAAGAGGATAAATTAATGAATTAGAGAAAGACAGAGATAAAGGGAGAGATGGTGGGGGTAAGAAATAGAGAGAGACATAAATGAATATAATCAGCGAGAAGGATTCGCACTCAAAGTAAACGCTACACCAATATAAGCCACGAATATTTTCGGATACAAAAAAATTGTCAGCGCCGGGTTTCGAACCCGAGATCTCTCGCATGCGAGGCGAGCGCTACACCATTGCGCCACTACTTACCTTGAAGTTGCCCAGGTTGTTCACGGAGCACGAGAGCTTCACGTTTCGTCCGGCAGGGACCGTGACGTTCTGAATCACGTCCGTGAATTCTGGCTCCCCCGACGATTCTGGAACAGAAAGAGAGAGAATGGAAGTTGAGAAGAGAGGGAGAAATAATAATAATGCCCGATAGACGGGTGTTTATTGACGGGTTTAGCCCTATTTACATTTTCAAACAAAATAACAGTTAAAATAAAATTTTACAAATATGACAAATTACTGAAATATAAAAAAAAAACACTGTGAAAAGATAACTATAGAAAAAGATAATTACCAATTTCATAACTGGTTATTGACTTCACGCATCATCCTGTTCAAAGGCAGATGGTAAGAGTAATTGTTAACACACTGGTCAACTCTAAAGGTCTTAGGTTGTCTCAACAGTCGATGACAGTCAAATGTGATCAATCCCAAGAGCTCAGCACAATCTACATCTCCAGTGATCAATTTCCGAAGAAAAGTACTATCTTGATCTTTTCTGCGGTCTTTAAGGAGTGCCAACTGGATATTAACATCAGGATATCGATAGCGAAAATAAGAGATGAATCTCTTTTGCACTCGCTCTAGAATTTTAACATGCACTTCATAATAAGGCGACCATACAGAACAAGCGTACTCTAGGAGCGATCTTACCAAGGATTTGAAAAGAAGACTAAAGGCATCAGAAGACAGATCCTTAGAATTCCTACACACATAGCCGAGAAGACAATGGCATTTCATAGAGAGATTGGTGATATGAGGAACAAAAGAGAGCTTTGAGTCCAAGATAACACCCAAATCCTTGATTTGGTTAACTCGGGAGAGAGAATGAGAGCTGATGGAATAGATGAAATCAAATGATTTACCACGAGAGAATTCAACAATAAAGCACTTATGAAGAGATAAACTCATACCATTGGCAGTCAACCATGTCAACCATGAAATAGAAAGAGAGTAATAATAATCTCATCTCCTCAAATCTCCTTAACAACATTGTAATCCTTCTATGTTTGCTATATCCTAGCCCATAGATGATGTTAATTGTAAATTACCATGATGTATAACATGAGAAATAAAACAAAAATAATAAAGGGATTATAATTTACTTCCTGCACCTCACAGGTAATAAAAAGTAGCCAATAGTCAACAATAGAGCCCGGTTTATAACTATCCAAAATCGCCAAAAAATGCTAAAAATTATGCTAGGAAAAGTGCTAAAATAATCCAATGGCGAATATGGTAATCTTTTGGCGTTCGTCACCCTAGATCAATTTTTGGACCGTTAAGATGACTAAGGTCAAGAAACAGAAGGAGAAAGAGAGAGTGATATAGTGAAAAATAAGGAGGAAGAGAGGCATATAGGGAGAGGAAAAGAGAGAGAGAGAGAAGGAAAGAGAGAGAGAGAGAGAACGAAAGGGAGACGGATATAGAGCGAGAGAAAAAAAGAAAGGAAGAGAGAGGGATATATACAGGGTCTTCATAAAGTCTCACCCAGGCCTAGGTTTCTCGAAAACGACTCAGAATATCAAAAAACGCAAAAACCCCTATTCCTTTATATTTAGGGGGATTGATTTTCAGCCAAAAATAATATGCCTACACGGCCCCAGTCAGGCTGGGCATGGACCAATTTTAAAATCTTAAATAGAATGGTATGTCTTGTGGCATATTGTTTTAAAGGTCTTATTGAGAGAAGTTCATTACAATAAATTTCAGTGTGCTACAACTAACCGTTCTCGAGATACAGGGTCGGATGTCCTGCGTAATATCCATATATTTTGACCTATAACTCGTTAACCGTAAATTATGGAGAAAATTTTTCTTGTTAATAATAACTCCTTATGACAAGACCTTTCGAACAAGTTATAACTCGACATACTCTGTTGATGTTAGTTTCTGGTCGGTTTCGTCAGCCAGCCTAACGAACAGTCGAAAAAAATTTAACGAAAAAACAAATCAAATTTTAACTTGTTCCAAAGTTCTTGCCATAAGGAGTTATTATTAACAAGAAAAATTTTCTCCATAATTTACGGTTAACGAGTTATAGGTCAAAATATATGGATATTACGCAGGACGTCCGACCCTGTATCTCGAGAACGGTAAGTCGTAGCTCACTAAAATTTGTTGTAATGAACTTCTCTTAATAAGACCTTTAAAACAATATGCCACAAGACATACCATTCTATTTAAGATTTTAATGTTGGTCCATGCCCAGCCTGACTGGGGCCGTGTAGGCAAATTATTTTTGGCTGAAAATCAATCCCCCTAAATATAAAGGAATACGGGTTTTTGCGTTTTTTGATATTCTGAGTCGTTTTCGAGAAACCTAGGCCTGGGTGAGACTTTATGAAGACCCTGTATATAAAGAGAGAATATAAGGAGAGAGAGAGAAGAAAATAATATAAAAAGAGAAAAAGTGAGAGGATAAGAGGGTAAGAGAAAGAGAGAGAGAGAGAGATGATTTCTTCCTCCTTATTTATAAATAGAAAGTGGGGTATAAAATAAATTGGTAATTGAAGATCATCTTTATGCAGGGTCATGCTTTTGAATTAAAAAGCCAACCTTTCTCTCCTTCCCTCCTAATTTTTCTACCCTCTCTTTTCCATTATATCACTCCCTCCCACATCTCTCTCTCTCTCTCTTTCTCTTTTTTCAATATTCCTATCTTACTCTCTCTCTCTCTCGCTCTCTCTTCTTCTCGATATCTCTCTGTCTCTCCTTCTTTCTCTCTCTCTCTTCTCTCTCTCCCTCTCTCTCTCTCTCTCTCTCTGACTCTTTTCATCTCTCTCTAAGTCTCTCTCTTTTCTCTCCTTTCCCATTATCTCTCTCCCTCTCTATATGCTCTCTTGATCTCAAACTTTGATCTCAAATCCAACCAATCTGTAGCACAAAAGATCCGAACAAAACTCCCTCTCTCTCTTCCGTCACTCTAGACAAGCATTCTCGTAAAACCACCTGATTTCCTCTTATGCGGGATTTTTTACCGGCTCCTATGGGATTATAGTTGAAATTCGAAAAAAAAATCCCCTTTCCGTGAAAAATCCCGCGGGATTATTTGCTCACAAAAGAGGGAGGGAGGGGGAGGGGGGATTGAAAGCGTGTTATTTCATCACTATTAGAATCTGAAATATGGAGGAAGGGAGGGGGAGGAAAGAAGGGGTGGGAAAGAGAAAGATGAAGAGAGAGAAAGGATAGAGAGAGGATAGAGAGAAAGAAAGAGAGAGGGAAGGGAAGGGATAGAGGGAAGGGAGAGAGGGGAAGTAATGTATTTTATATTATTAGGATATTTCCTTTGGCGTATTTTGAATCCATCGGCATCGGTGAGTGCATTTTTTCTATCGCTCAATAATTTTTCCTCAATAACTTGTTCCTTAATAACTTGAGTTTGTGATCACAGTATAATAAGACTCTAATGGTTAGGTGGTAGAAAATGTAGTAGTAGTAGTAGTATAATTTATTTGTAGTAATGTGATACATTTTTACAATGGGTTGACAATAAATAAACAATAAATTTAAGAACATTTCTTTTACCTTAACAGAAAACAAAACCATACTAGATAATTAATTTAAATTTTAAAGTTAAATATTCAGAAAAATAATTAATATTACTTTTCTGATAGATATAGGTGGTAGAAAATGTTTTGAACTTGAACCTCACCTGGTGGTTATCTTCCATTAAAGAGTGTTATTATTATCATCTTAGGAGATGTTTATGAAGTTGATATGAAATTAGGTAATTAATATAATATGTATATTTTAGAAGGCTTGTACGCAAATCCCAGTGGTGGTAAATCCCGTTAATTTGTAGAAGAAAAAATAGTTTTGACACTTGCCGGAACAGAAAAACTGTGCATACCTAATGGAGACCTCATGGATTGGCACTCTGCATTGGCATATCAGCTGCACTCAGGCTGGGTGAGAGCTGGGAAATCTTACCCACCTACGAGGGATTTCTCATTTTCTTTCTCTCTCTTTTTCTCTATTTCTCTCTCTCTCTCTCTCTATCTCTCTCTCTCTTTCTCTTCATCTTCCTCTGTTTCTATCCCTCGCTTTTCCTTTCTTTCTCTCTCTCTCTCTCACACTTCCTCTCCCTCTCTCTCTCTCTTACTTCCTCTCTCTCTTGTTCTTTCACTCTCCAGCTTTTTTTCACCCTCTCTCTCCATCTTTAACTCTCTCACTCTCTTTCTCCTACTCCTGGTCTGGCTTAAGTCCGTGGAAAACATTGGATTGCCCCCCTCCCTTCAACAGACCCTGTCAGCCATTCACTTATTTTTGTATTTTTGGTTTTCAAATTTGAAAAAAAAATAATCATAAAAGGCTAGAGAGGGTAAAAAATCTCACAATACAATCGTAAAGTGAATCGCACACTGTTTCCTCCTCAACTATGAAGGTTGATATGACATTTTGAACATTCATATATTTCGAAATTACACATTTTAAACTATTTTCGAATAAAATGTTTCATCTTCTGGGACTGTCCACGCGCCCACTATTGTATTGTATTATTTGTATTAAATACGATATTAGGCATAACATCTATCTGTATTTCAATACAATAACCTATTTTACTATAAACCTATAAAACATTTTTGAATTTCAACAGAATTCTTAATATTTTGTGTTTCAATACAATGTTTTAAAATCTTGTACTTCAATACAAAGTTCCTTGACATTTTCTATATCAATAATTTTTTTTGACATTTTGTAATTCAATACAATTCTTTGACATTTTATATTGCAATACATTTTACATTTACAATACATAAAATAATAATAATATCGTCTTATTTCTACTGCCCGATTTCAACTATCAAGCCCCATTATTTCAACAGTACCTAAGCCCAAAGACACATCAGTATAACGTGGTAAAAATCCCAAATGGGATGATGTTTCCAACGCGCGACTACTGGATTCACAGAGTACTGCCGTTATCACTGAGCTCTCGGGACATTTCTTAGAAGATTTAGCTAAGGAAAAATACCTTTGCATTTATGTTATCTTGTAATTAAATAAATAAATAAATTTAATAAATTTTAGAAAAATGACATGTTGTCTTTCAACACAATACAAGACTCTGAGATTTTGTATTGAGAGAGCAAAAAGTGGATTGCGATTGTGACCTGACGGTTTTGTGGAGTAGATAAAGAAATCATAAAGATACACTTGGTGATGAGATGGGAGAGAGGAAGAAAAGAAGAATGGGAGAAAAGGAGAGAGGGAGAAAGGGAGAGAGGGGGGCAGAAAAGTAGAGTAGGTATAGAAAAATATAAAGGGAGAGAGAGAGAAGAGAGAGATAGAAAGAGAGAAGGAGAGAGAGAGAGAAAAAGTAGAGAAAGGATGGAAAAGAGAGTGAGAAGCCAGCGTCGATGGCATGTTGAATACACCGGTTCCCTTCAGAACACCGAAGTTAAGCGACATCCAGCGAGGTTAAGACTTGGATGGGTGACCATTCAAATTCTAATTCTCGTGACGCTGGCTTTTCCCGGCCCCACTCAGGCTGGGTGAGGTCAATGTGAGTAGCAGGTTTGTGAGTTTCCTGCGAATGGAGGGTAAAACCCCCGTCGTGATATGACCATGGCAGTTGAAAGCGACGTAACCACTTAAAAAAAAAGAGATGTGAGAGGTAGGGGAGAGGTGAGAAAAAAAAAGGAAGAGAAGAGAGATTGAATCAGAGTAGAAGAAATGGGTTGAAAGAAGAGAAGAGAGAATAGATAATGAAGAAGAAGGTAAAGAGAGAAAAAAGAGGGAGAGAGAGAGAAAAAGAAAGAGAAGGAGAAAGATGAGAGAGAGGAAAAAAAGAAAGGAAAAAGAGAGACAAGAGAGGAGAGAGAGGAAAGAGAGAGAGAAAGAAAGAGAGAGAGAGAGAGAAAAGAGGGAGAGATATACAGAGAGAGAGAAAAAAAAAGAGACAGAAGGGGTGGATAACTAGAGAGTAAGAACTACTTGAAGAAAAAGAAATTCATTGTTGCGAGTTTTCTAAACAAGTTACAGGGTGGTTCAATGAATTCCGGATCCTAAATAATAAAGAGTGGTCAAGTGGTCAGGCGCTAGTATGCCACTCCTGTATGGGGCTGCTGAAGTGATCAGAGGGGAGAATTCACCCAAGTATAAATTTCACCGTGTTTTTTTTTTGAGAATTCAACAACACGATAGTGACACTAAATCCAGTATAATATATATTATTTATGAAGTCGTGTTGTACATAATACTTCTGTATCTTACATGAGAGGATAATTTATATATTTACATACAAATATGTTTCTATTATTATTTTTATTATGCTTTACTAGGTAAGACAAAGTAAAATATATACAGTAAAATACAATGAAATTATAAAGAAAAAATAAATAGACTCAAAAAAGAAACAAAAAAGATTATTAAGTGTCTTACCTAAGGGCGGGGTTATTGCCTGTAGCAATCCCTTCCACCCAACCTTTTAGTATCTAGTATGACTCTGTCAAAATGTTAGCTTTTTTATGATGGGTTTTTTTCACCTTTACCTTTTCCTTCAATCTTAAATGGTAAAATGCACCCATTCTTATGTCTATATCCTATATTTGAGGTAAAAAAGAAGAAATTCATTCACTCACGTTCTCAAACTCAATCTCTCTCTCTCTTCCTCTTTCTCTTTTTCTCTCTCTCTCCCTCGTTCTCTCTCTCTCTTCCTCTCTTTCTTCTCCGCCTCTTGAATGCCAATAAGGAATTTTCATTTCAAATTTGCTTCCTCTTAGGACTTCTGAACCGAATAGGGAAGAATTGTGCTCGAGACGAGATAAGCTACGTCGAGAATGGCTATTCATTAGTCATTGGTATTGGTGACCGAGACCAGAGGTGGTCAAGACAATGTGCTCTGTTAGACAAGTGGTTAACGCGCTAATCTGGTAATCCAGGTAGTGTAGGGATCCATTAGTTCGAATACCACCCAGTACATGAATATTTCCTCATTAATTTGAGTTTGTGACCACATCAGTATAATCAGTATAACAGAAAAGTAAGAAGTTGTACTATGTATATGTACATACATGAATATCAGAACATACCTGGATAGCTGTTTAGAGCCTCGCCTTTACCTTGCCTGGTGGTTACCTTCCACTAAAGAATATATTTATTATTCAACGAAATATTCATTTTATAATACCATGTATTGTAAGAAAATAAAAACATGAATGAGAACATAGTACATTTTAAGATAAAATTATTATGTTTTATGAGTAAGAATTGTGCTGATTTCTCTGTACCATTGGATTTTTATTTTTATTATTAAAAGATTTGAACCCAGAGCACAATGAGCATTGATAATAAGAAATAATATTGTTTCTACGCATTCCTCTTCCTACTCTTTCTTTCTCTCCCCCTACTCTTTCTTTCTCTCCCCCTCATCCTCCTCCTCCTACTCTTTCTCTCTCTCTCTCCCTCCCTTTCTCTCTTTCTCTCTCTCCCTTTCTGTCTCTCCTTCTCCTCCTCTCTCTCACTCTCTCCTCCTCCTCCTCTCTTTCTTTCTCTCCCCCTCATCCTCTTCCTCTCTCTCTCCCTCGGATCTTTCTCCCTCAATCCTCTCTTTCTCTATTTCCTTTAACAATCTGTTTGATAAGGTAATCCACATAAGTTCTTACTCTCTCTATCGTTCCCTTCTTTGTCTCTACTGTTTATCCATCTTTTCCTCTCTCTCCTTCTTTTTCTCACACTCCTCCTCTCTTTCTCCCTTTCCCTCAATAATCTGTTTAATAAGGTAATTAAATCACGAATAATATTGATTGTGTCATTCGATTTTCCATGTTTGTCGTTTGACTTCTAAAAATCGACCTACTCTATATTCGATTCGAACATTAAATGTATGTATAGAGAACTAAATACGTGATACATTCTTACATAGGTAGATACTAAATCTATGTATGTACGAGAATGTTTCTTTAGTAGTCACTGTGGCCAAGTGAGGAAGCGCGCTAGGCATTGGGTTCGATCCCCAGCGGGGCAGGATTTTTGGGTGTTCGGGGTCCACTCATACCTCGTGAGGAAAAATGAGTAGCTCCTTTGATCAGTGGTATTAGAATCAGAGGCAAAACAATAATATTGTAAATACCACTAAAATTATGACATAATAACACAAGAAAAAGCATTATTATTATACCGTTTATTTGTATATTATTACTCTCAAATACTTATAGGTAATAATATGATGATGTAGGTATACATAATTATATTGTGTTAAAAAAAAATCCCTAACTTTATTATCTGTTTCCATATCGGTTTTCCTTCGAGAATAAAAAAAGGCTTACCAGAGGGATAAAATGCGTAAAGGAAGAGAGAGAGAGAGAGAGGGATAGAGAGAGAGAGAGAGGAGTGAGGGGAGGGAGAGAAAGAGCGGGGAGGGGGTCAAAAGTTTTCCCTCTTCTAATTTATTTGAAATTAATTTCTCTTTCTAGCGTACGGATATACTTTATATTTTCATGAAAGTTATCGTGGAAAAGTAGGAAAGATGCAAATATTATTATGAGGTAGTCAAAAGAGGATGGGGGGGGGGGGGGGGGAAGAGAGGGAGGTTAGAGTATAGGTTGAGAGGCAGAGAGAAAGATGAGAGGGAGAGGAGACGGTTAAGAGGTAAGAGAGAAGAAAGAGAGAGAAAATATAGTAGAGAGATAGAGGGAAAAGAGATAGGGGAGAGAGAAGTAGGAGGGGAGAGAGAGGAGAGGGAGAGGAAAAAGAGATAAGAGGGACAGAGAGAGAAAAAAGATAGAGGAGGGAGAAGAGCAATAGGAGACAGAGAGAGAGAAGAGGAAAAAGAGGTAGGAGGAAAGGAGAGGAGGGAGAGAGAAGAAAAATAGAGAGGAATACAAGGTGGGAGGGAGAGAGAGGAGGGAGAAAGAAAGAGTAGGAGGTAAAAAGTTCATTATGTTTTCATCAAAGGGTTTTTACGTTTTTTTTTTTAACTACACCCCTTTCAACTGGATCCTTATTCTCATTTTTTGCTTCCTCCTTCTTCTTCTTCTTCCTACTTCTTCTTCTTCTTCTTCTTCTTCTTCTTCTTCTTCTTTTTCCTTCTTCTTCTTTTCATACATTATTTTGTGTCTTTACTCTTCTTTATCTTCATCTGCTTAATATTTTGGCCGGCTGTTGATTATATCAAGACTCGTTAGTGG